>CM029370.1:12672707-13088404 GCA_017165825.1 Hepsetus odoe | reverse complement strand
TTTTTTTTTTTAACTGACTGAATGTCAATTAACAACTGAAGACTGCACTAAGTATCCATATATGCATCTGAGCTGCTTGAAGCTGTGGCTGAATATACTCCACCACTGTTTGTAACATGGTAGTCACCTGTAAAGGACAAATATAGATTAGTGGTATTGCAGAATACTCTAATGCATTAGACACAAAGGGAGTATTAAAGGTTTTCCTTTAATATTACTACTACTGAAATAGACACTTATTACTGAATGTGTTAGAGCCTCTTAAGCCTCACAGAAAGATCTGTGTTTCTTTAACTGTAACAATTGCATGCAGGCATTTCTTGTCAGAGCGGTGTTTTACAAAATTGGAAGGGGGTGGGGATTGGATTTTTGTTCATTAGCATTGTAAAAAAAATGAGAGCCAAAAACTGAGAACAACAAACAGAAATGATGCTGAGGACAGTTGAGGACAGCAAGCTTTAGCTTTAAAACTTAAATGTAAAGTTACCATTGGAGATACTTTGTTATTTGAAGTGAAAGTGATTATTTGTCATTGTGAAACACAGCACAACATAGTGAAAAACAATCTCTGCTTTTTACTCATACACACACATGCAGCAAGAGGCAGTTACATCCAGCACTTACAGAGCAGTGATGATACCTTGCTCAAGTGTATCTCAGGACAACCTACTGGTCTAACATTTGAATCTACAATCTTCTGATCCTGAGGCCTAATCCCTTACCACTAGGTCACCACTGCCCCTTTTAGGCACCTTATCTTAGTATGGCTTCTTTTCTCTGACTAAATGGAAAACACAGTGTTTAGGAGTGGGCTGCCCTGAAGTACCCTTATTTGAGCTACCATGCCCAGCACTACTCCTTGTTCACTGGATGTATGGCTACCCCCTGCTGCACTATGTGTATAGTGGTGACAGTAGTGACCTAGTGGTTAGGGAGTTGCCTAGTGGTTAGGGAGTCGATTCCCTCCCCAGTGGGTTGCCCTGAAGTATCCTTGAGCAAGGTACTGTCCCTGTCACTGCTCCCCGGGCGCTTTCAATAGCTGCCCACTGCTGCATGTGTGTATGGGTGAAATGAAGAGGACGAATTTTCCATTCGTGGGATTATAAATAAAGGATGATTATTATTATTATTATTATTATTATTATTATTAAGCAAGGTACCATCCCCATCACTGCTCTCTGGTGCACGATGTGTATCGGTTAAATACAGAGGCTGCATTTCATTGTGGTTCACTTTATGTTGTGCTGTATTTCACAATGAAGAGTTGTCACTTTCACTTAATACCTGTTCCACAGAGATCAGAACCTTCCAGCATGACAATTACCAAAAGCACAGAGTGAAGACAACACGAAAGTGAATTAGGGACAAGTCTGTGAATGTCCTAGAGTGGCTCTGAGCCAAAGCCAAAACTCTATGAATGTTCCTGGAGAGACCTGAAAATGGCTATTCACTAAAGGTCCCCATCCTTTCGGACTAAGTTTGGGAGGATTTGCAAAGGCGAATGGTAGAAAATTCCCCAATCCAGGGGAGTAAAGCTTGATAAACCATACATAAAAAGTCTCTTCAAGTCAAGATCTAAATACGTCTGTAAATGTGATACTTCAGTATTTTCCTTTTTAATAATACAAAAATATCTGAAATTCTGTTTTTACTTTGTCATTATGATACTGAGTAATGACTAATGAGAGAAAAATGTTAAAGATTATAGCATCAGGTTACAACATAACAAAATTGAAAAAAAGTGAAAATGTGTACTACCACTTTATTTTATAGATAGATAGATAGATAGATAGATAGATAGATAGATAAGATAGATAAGATAGCTCATAGTTTTAAATTGATAAGTAATATACATTTACATGTACAAATACTAAAACTAAATTAAATCAGTGAAATTATGCTGCTAAATGACAGCATGGTGCATGGTCAGTAGTAGTAATAGTAGTAGTTGTCAGTTCATTTACTTACTCCTTATCAGACCCCTGCGAAAGCGCAGACCACTAGAAGATGATGGGCCTGCACTAGTGCTCTGTAATTTTTAAAGAGAGAAAGAAAATTGTTAAATGAAAATCTCTAAATAATTACAGTTAATAAATAATAATAATAATAATATATGACTGAATTAAAGTGACTTTATGTGAGCTGAAGCTTACCCTGGTGTGGCTAGAGGTAAAAGTCTTTAGTCTCAACTTTCCTGCCATTGCCTTACGGATCTGTTACCAAAAATAAGTGAATTAATAAAAAATCAAAGCTATATTTATTTTAAAATATACACAAAATATATTTTGCATTTAAGAGCAAATAAAATAAATAAGGTTATAGAATACCTATAGAATACATACCTTACTGTCCAACAAAATACCAAACACCAAAATGAAGAAACCCTAAAGAGATGAATGACAGTTTAGCCATTAAGAAGATACACAGAATAATAAAACTCATGACAGTATAATTATATTTTCAATGTAAATTGTAATGTGTGTATATATAATTAAGTGTGTGTGTGCATGTGTGTGTGGGGTGTGTGTGTGTAAACATAAACTTAGTACCTGCAGTGAATTGAGGAGTGCAAACATTATCTGAACACCCAAATTAGGTGTCAGCATGGTCCCGATGCCAAATCCCCAGGTCAGACCAAAGAGAGGTGTTAAAATTGCCACACATCTGGCAATGACGACCAGGGCATGTTTCTCATCTGGCTGAGTGGAGGTACCAATTCCCCTCCTTAACATCTTATATAAAACCACAATAAGCACCATAAAATTTAAGGCTACAATAGTCAGAGCAGGAATCACAAATGCCAGGAGTGCCTTCGTTTTCAACCAGTTTAGCCAACAGGCATTCACCTCCCGAATGTATCCTCCACCTCCAGCTGTTACTGCCACAGTGATGACAGCTATCAGTAAAGGGGCACCATAGCCAAGAGTGAATGCTATGACCATCATTAAGGTTTTTGACATTCCAGAAAAAACCATGACAGTCCGATAGAGGAGCAGAAGTGCTGAGAACAACATCCAGAAGAAAAGGGCAAGGTAAAAAAAGTGCATGAAGAATGTAGCTGCACTGCAGGGACCCACTGGTGTTGCCTCTCCTTCTTGAACAATAGCTGCTCCGATGATGAAACATATGTCAGCAATCAAGAGGGAGAGAGCAATGTTGACTATGGAGACGTGGCGCATGTAGGCTGTGTCATTCTTTGTCAGTGATTTCCAAACAATGCCTTCAATAATGAGCCCCAAAACTAAGCTTCCCATTGAAATGCTAACACCGATATATGTTATAAAGGCTAAGGCAAGATTATCAACATTAAAAGGAGACATCAGAATGGAAAAAGAGGTTGTGTGATTGCATTCACATATAAACTTATCTGTGTGATTCACCACAGACTTTACTTCACATCCAGTTGAATCCCATCCTCCAATCCCATCCAAAAGGTCAAAGTTCCAAAAGACACACTGAGGGTTTCTCAGTGACATTTTTTTAATTTCAAATGTCAAAGAGATGTTGTAAATTGTTTTGTTCACAATAACTGCAGCCACGTCTCCATTGATGGTGGTGTTAGTTGGATTACTTTCATTATAGGTTGTATTACGAAAGGGCAAGACATTGTCCATAGCTGAGAAAACAATGGTGGTGATTGAAGTCTGTCCATTAATCTGTGGGATATTTATTTGAGTAGTTGAGTTTAAACCAAATGTTACAAAAAATGGGTCATTGGTTATGGTTCTGTTCAGCTGAGTACTGTTGGTAGCTAACCCAAAAGTCTCGTTTGGAAGCAAACTCCCCATTTTCTCAGTGGACTTCAGAAGATCAGAGCTTGCATTCTGAGAGGTATTCTTTTCATTCAAAACTATCCATGTGTTCCGTGCAGAAACTGATGAAAGGACATCCGATGTTTTCAAAAAACTCTTTAAAAAAAATATGTTTATGATTAAAATATATACTAGAGACACTGGTGGATTTAGATAGTTGGACATTCAAATCCTTCTCATTGAACACATAGCAAAGATCAATGATAAATAAAAGCTGAGATAAAACTTTGTTATCTAATATCAACAAATAAATGGAAAGTTCATTCTTCTAGATTCATCACAAGATTTCAATTTACATACATTTAAATCCATTTTTAAAAAGTTAAAGCATGTCAACATACCTCCATGGTGGACCGACCAACAGTATAGTTTTGTGATACACTGGCAATTGTCATCATTAATTTGACAATTGTCAAGACATTCACAGGAGATTCTGTTATCTTTGCAGAGTTTGCTTCAGAAGCATTCTGGAGGTCAGCTGTAAATTGTGGGACATCTCCAAATTGCAGACTCTACAGACAGACAGTTTTTTGAAATCTGATTTGATATTTCTTTGACTTGGGCAATGACTGTGTCAGAAAAAACTCATTCTACCTGAGCTCTGTCTACCAGGTCTTGAAGGGCACGCAGGATACAGTTATTATCCTGAATCTTCCAGTAACCCATGTTTGAAATTTCATTCTTTGTACAGACAGCTATCACATTGCCAACACTATCTGCATCACAATCACCAAGCTGTAAGGCATTTAAATCTCCAGCTCCAAATTGATCACTGTTGCAAAATTTTCCTATTGAACAACATTATTGGACAAAAGGGTTGAGAAAAAAAAATGTGAAAAAATGTCCAAATATATTGACACACAATTAACGAATTGATAAGTGAATGTTATGATGCTCCATGCCCATTTCTAATGCCAGTTCGTTATTAATTAATGATACACAAAATTAACATGTCTAAAGAAATGCAGAGAACTCACTTGTTGATGTTACAGTTATATTTACAGGGTATGAACGGTATTTGTTTCCATTGAGATCATAGATGTTACAAATGAATTTTACTTCGTAATTGCTGTCACATTGCTGCTGGCTTATTTCTGAGTATGTATAAAGGCTGCAGTCCTTTTCAGTGCCTGCACAAAAGAATAATTGGCTACATAAACAACCTTTCAAACCATAACGTTAATATTTTTACATTTTTCAAACCAAGTGTCTATTAATGCATTCTGTATACAAGTTTATTAAAAAAATGTCTAATCTAAAAAGGGGATGCAGATATCAGTTTTACTGGAAATTTATGTTTTTTTTTCTGGTTTAAAACTGTAATAATGTATTTATATGGGTTACAATTAGGTGTTTTTCATTGTAAATGCTAAATGCAATAATTGTGTCAAATGATTATTGAAACAAAATTTAACTCTGACTTGTCTGATTTTAAACCTTGATAGTGGAAAAACTGACACTTTTCTGTTTTTTTTTCAAGAGCTGCTAATTCTCTTATCACAGCACAGAATAAGGAGTATATGTTGAATGCACTTATCAAAAAATATCAGATAATAAAAGTAATGCGTGCATTGGATTAAGTCATATAAGGCACATCAGCAAAGTACTCTGGAGCAGTAGAGTGGAATGAAAAATCATGACTGATGAGTCTGGGTTTGGCAGGTTTAAGAAGAACATTATTTGCCCGACTGCATTGTGCCAGTTTGATAGAAGAAGTAAAGTTTATTGGATTGATTTTTAGGGGCTGGGTTAGGTTCTACAGTACTGTGCAAATGTTTTAGGCAGGTGTGGAAAAAATGCTGTAAACAAAGAATGATTTCAGAAATATAAATAAAGATTGTTTATTTTTATCAATTTACAAAATGCAAAGTGGGCGAACAAAAGAAAAATCTAAATCAAATCAATATTTGGTGTTACTACCTTTTACTTTCAAATCAGCATCAATTCTTCTGGCCCCCACAGAGCCCTGATCTCAACATCATCCAGTGTGTCTGGGATTACATGAAGAGACAGAAGGATGTGAGGAAGCCTACAGACACAGAAGATCTGTGGTTAGTTCTCCAAGATGTTTGGAACAACCCACCAGCCGAGTTCCTTCAAAAACTGTGTGCAAGTGTACCTAGAAGAATTGATGCTGTTTTGAAGGCAAAGGGTGGTCACACCAAATATTGATTTGATTTAGATTTCTCTTTTGTTCATTCACTGCATTTTGTTGATTGATGAAAATAAATGATTAACACTTCCATTTTTGAATGCATTCTTTGTTTACAGCATTTTTTCCACACCTGCCTAAAACTTTTGCAAAGTACTGTATATTATTAGCGACTGGAGATTTTAGTTCTTCATTTTACCAGCATATTTAGGACAATTTTATTTTAACTTTTTAAAGAGAGCAATGTCATTTCCCATTGTTCATTCACACACAAACTGTGGTTAACATTTCTTCTGAAGGAATGTTTAAATATTGGAAATGATATTATTTTTCTACATCTTTAACGAAAGCTTTATTTAGAGACATTTTGAAACCAATTTTGAATAAGCACCAGAAATAGCTCTAAGATCAGAAAATAGAATTTATGTAATTTGTATTTTTATTAAATATATGTAATCATAATGCAAATCCAAATCCTATCCTCAATCCTCATAAAACTTGAATACAAATGTCAGTATTGAACAGACAAAACTGGATAAGAACCAGTTATATAGGAAAAAATGGAAACTTAAATGAGGCTAGGAATGGATAAACAAATGCATGATGTTTTCATTTTCTACAGCTGCATGTATAGGACCAACTTTAATCAAAAACAGAAATACATTTGTTTGTGTGTATAACCTTGTAGTAACTTAGCTGGAGATAGGATCCACTCAGTTTTGTAGCTGTTCTGCACACAGCACTGCAGTGGTATCGATACTTGTGACCCACTACATATCAAGGTTTTTGAGGCGTTTACAAAGACATTAGGAAGTGGCTGGATTGTCATTATTTGCCAGATTATGTAGGGCATTGAGTTCTTTTCCACTGTGCATGCATATATTCCTGTGAAAGCAATAAACATTTTTGTTGGAAAAAAAATTAATAATAATAATGAACTAGCTGATGATACAGTACATTAAATATGACTGTTTTATAATCTAGTTAACCATAGCAGTCTTTGCTCAGAAAATCAGATCTGTTTTCTATGCTGTTTACATCCTGAATCATTTGAGGCACACATGAGCGCAGTTTCATTTTATAAACACAAAAATGAAAGACAAACACCAATGTGACATTTGAGACACCCTGTGAGAAGCTATCCCAGAGGGCTATTGAGGGCCAACTTCATACTGATACCCTCACTCTTAATCCTTCACTCACTCACTCATTTTCATAGCCTGGTGGAAGGGTGCTGAAGCCTATCCCAGCTCTCACAGGGCATAAACACAGACAAACAATCTCACCTACCCTATGGGAAATACACCTGACATGCATGCCAGTGGGACGAAACTGGAGTTCCAGCATTTATTGTTAAATAGTGGAAAATAGTGATAAGAGAGTAAAATAGGGAAGACCAGAGAGTTGTCTATGGGTGTAAAACATTTAGAATTTTGAAGCTGAGAAAAAAGGTCCAATTAATTAAGAGCATTTCACAAACACATAGCCAGTACAACTAGACTACTGGTGCAATGAGAGATGGACATTGAACCCATCAGTCAAGGAATAGCTGAAGACAAATTGTAATATTTATATTTACCCAGAACAACAGTCAATGACACCTCTACAGGGCAGGGGTGAAGGTATCACAAAACAAGAAAACTTTGAGAGTAGAACTATTGAGGCCAATATGGCTTTAATGAGATCATATGGTTTTAATGAGATTATATGGTATATGATATATGGACTTAAGCATGGAGAAATAAAGCACATGTTCATGCTTCAAAGCTTGCAAGCTCAGCTATACTGGATACACTGGATGTAATGTCATGGCTTGGGCTTGCATGGCTGCTTCGAATGATCTTTACTTATAGTGTAACTTATGGAAATAGCAGCAGAATGGATTCTAAAGTCAATAATAGATCATTGTAGATCATTTACTTAACTTGATTTTAAAACTTTCTGCTTTAACAATCTTGCTCATGTGAAAAACTGATGAGTCAGATACTCAAGGCCCTATGTTATAAAATTTATTTAAAAAATGTACTTTTATATATAATTTATATATTTATAAAAAAGTAAATATCTAGAAATAGAAAAAAACCTTTAAAGTTACTACTAAGCCTTGCTGACCTGCATGTATTCATAAAGTGTGTAGTGTGGGGCAAAGTAGATTACACTGAAGAAAATCATGGATGGGCCTGTGTGTTTCTACACTGCCCTAACTACCCCTAGTTGTTGTTTAAATGCCATCCTTGGGCCAAATGTGCATCATTAGTTCTCCCCAATCAAAGGGCTAGATTTATTTCATGATGTGATGTATGTGAAAGTTGTCTGAATGCCTGAATTACTAAAACTAACTATCCTCATGAAAAAAAAAACAAGATCATAAATACATGTAGTAACTAGTCAGTCAGTCATTTTCTGCCGCTTGTCACAAGCGGTGTCGTGGGGGAGTGCTGGAGTCCATCCCAGCTCACACAGGGCGAAGGACAGGGGACACACCCTGGACAGGTTGCCAGCCCATCGCAGGGAGGAGTGTGAAGGGGACGGCACCTTGCTCAAGGGTACCTCAGCGCAACCTATTGGGAAGGGGTTCGAACCCCGGATCCTCCGGCCAACTCCCTAACCACTAGGCCACCACTGCCCCTCCATGTAGCAACTATTCCATGTAAATAAATATAATGAATCAACCATAAAAATGCAAATTTTGATGTAACTTACCAGTGTCCTCATTACTGGTGTTAGTGACATTGAGTCTATGTGAGGAAGAACTGATTACATATTTACTACTTGATATGATTTTGTTGCCATTCATACTCCAGGTTATACCCCCACTCGTCGAGTCTGGAGGTTCACAGTTCAAAACCATATCGTTTCTAGGGTAAATGTTACCTTTGCTTAGATTATATAATTTATTCTCCTCTGAAAAAAAGACATCCAGATTCCATTAGTTCTGTTTAATACACTCACTGCAACATTTATTCCAATCTAGATAAAAAATTCTCAATAACTGCTGAACAGAATTTGAAACTACATCATTTTAAAGCAAACTTTTGTAAAAAAAAAAAAAAAGTTTTTTTTTTGACTGAAAAAGAGAATAGAAAAATAACTTACCAGTTTGAGCAAAGGATTTAGCATTTACATCATATCCTTTTTTAGAAAGATCAGAAGCTAACTCCACATTAGCTGAGCTAAAATCAAGTGTGTTACTCGTTGTTACAATTGAAAAGTCTGCTATCACACTGCCTGGCCTGTCAAAAATATAAATAAAATATCAATAGATCAATCAGAAACTATAGATAAAAGTCATTCAAACATTTTTAATGAAAAACCTGATCAGAACCACACATTTGATTAAAATAAAAGCTACACTTTTAAAAGTATTATGAATAAATCAGATGTTTGAACATTATGAGCTGTACCTGAACTGAATGACTTTCACAGAATCTGTTTTGTATGAAGGAATGTTTTTATTGTAAATATTATTAATCTGAAAAAAAGAACATTTTTATTAACAGAAAAATAATCAAACTTTTTTCTTGATAAGTTGATAAATATATTTCATACTTACTGAGCTCTTGATATCATTACTGTACTTTTTGCATTTTTCGCTGGATTGGTCTGTGAGTGTTCTGTCAAACTGTTCATTTATGGTCAGAGATATATTTATATTGAATTCTAAAACAGAAAGAATTTTATTTAGGGCGAAGCTTAAGAATCAGCCTTCACTTAATTAGTAGTGCTGCCTCCTTAACAGTAGTGATGATTTCTGCTAATTATATATTATTACATTATATATTCATTTACAGTGTTACAATTCAGTGTTTACATAAAGACATTTACTAAAAAGTGAACAAACAAAAGATTAATTCTTAGCAACTATTTTAAACGAAATGTATGATAAAATAGTACATAATTTGTATTAAATAGGTATAAATGAGGTTGTATATAATGCAAAGCACAGCCTTGCTGCATGCTAAACAACTGGTATAGCAGATACAATATCATTGGCATATTTTGAATTAGATCAAAATTTAAAACTATAAATTTCTAAATTTAAATAGTCAGCCTTAAAACACTAGATATGAATGCCTTTCTTTGGACAATAAAGAAATGTAATGAAGGAATAAAAGCCTTAGGTTTTGTTATAAAAGCTAAATGGGCTCTTACAGCCTTTTAACGAATCGCTAAACAAAAATGCATAACATCACCTTTATCTTCACAAACCTCACTCTCCAAAACCAAACTCTATCCAACATCAAGACATGTTAAACATAACCATATTTTGTCTTCAAGCATCACACAAAATCCAGAAATAAAAAAACTACATTGATATGGTTTTCTCCTCAGATAAACCTCTTTTTATGATGAAAACTGAATAAAGCCAGGCAAGTGAAGTGTGAGTGCAACTACCAATGAAAATAAACTGACTACTTCTAAACTGAAAAATGAGACCAATTGATCTTATACTGACTAATTATACTGAATCAACTGATAAAAACAACCATCACAGCACATTGTAATGTAAAGAACCTTTCACAATAAGTTACTATTTAGAACACTTGCTTTTGAAGTTGGTAGGAGACCGCAACTGTGTACCTGACACAATTATATTTTAGAATTACATTGACAAAATCATAGCCACATAGTAACGCTTACCTGGAATAGTAGTAGAGCCTGCAGTAGTGATTTCTGTAAAAAAAAAAAAACAATAGAGTAAAACTGTAAAATAATTTATAATGCAAATTGAGAAGAATTTGTTTACTCAGTTGGTGCTTGATTCAAAAATCAGTTGTACAATATAATAACATGTTGTGAGGTTAGCTGCTAACTTTCATGTAAAGTTATTTTACTCATCTATTGTCATTGATATTGTTTTAATGATTTCTAAAAAACTCTGGTCTAGTGGTTAGGGAGTTGCCCCCACATCGGAAGATTGTGGGTTCGATTCCCTCACCAGTAGGTTGCCCTGAGGTACCGTCCCTGTCACTGCTCCCCAGGCATTTTCAAAAGCTGCCCACTTCAAACCCACAACCATCTGATCTTGGGGCCAACTCCCTAACTACTAGGCCACTGCTGCCCCAATGAGAAGTGGTGTTTATGGTGTTCTCCTCAGAACAACCTCTTTACATGATGAAAACTGAATTAATACTACAAACGACTTGAGCATGAAACTACTAGTTAAATCAAACTGATTGATACTCAACTGAAAAATTAGACAGATTGATTCTATACTGACAAATTTTCTAAATTGAGAATAACAACCAACAAAGCTCACACACTTTTTCAGAACAGGGTATTTTAGGAAATTAAGTTTAGTGTTTTTAACTAGCAAAATGTATAATTAGATTTTTTCAAAAATGAAAATCATAATATAATTTTTAAAAAAAAGAATGGTAAACTGGCTTTTGGTAAGCCCACTTAAACATCTATTTAGAGTAATTTCTGTAAATTCATCTGCATATAGAAATTTGAGAAATAAGCCGAAGTAGGGGGTTTTTGGTGTCTTTGAGAAGCGTTAGGATCGGAGAAAGGACAATATAGCATTCCAGCATTAGAATCTAATCCCGGCTGTAAAGTACAGTGGTTGCATTCTCATTTTTATGGTTTGTTTTCCAGAGTCATTTTGCCAGAAAAAAGCATTAATGTTTCTAAAATGAAATCTGATTTATCTGAGAGATCTCTGCAAAAACTGAACCCTTGAAGAAAATGAAACATACAGCAAGAAATCAATTCTTAGTTGTTCTACCAAAGTTGGATAAAAAGGAATTAAGTCAGTACCTCAGAATGATTTGGTAAAAACATGGCAAAAGTTCACACATCAATTACTTAAGTAAAAAAAAAGAAAAAACTTAGGTTAAAGTTACAGTAGTGATTGCATTTTTTCACTTAGTAAAATGCATAGGCTCTGAAATGTACTCAGTGTGCAGAAGTAAAATGTAACCTGCTAAAGAGTGTTTCCAACAGCTGTTAACACAGCAGGTCTTAAGATTTTAGAATACTGCAAGTGTATAGAGATGTACATTTGGCTCAACGGGTCTATGAGCACTTAATCAAACTGTTCATCTATTGTTATTGAAATTGTATTAAAAGAAGGAGACATTCATCAATGTAAGAGCTGCTGTTGAATATCATGGCACAAGTTTTAGAAAAATTAGGCTCTATTTAATAAAACTTTGAACAAAAAATCACATTCATCTTTGCAAACCTCATTCTCCAAAACCAAATAATTTTTCAAACCCAATACATTTTATACCTAATCAAACATTGCCTTTAAGCATCACACAAAAACCATAAAACACACAAATAAATAAACAGCCTTTACACATTGGTCAGATCAATTAAAAACACTACCATGTAATTGTGTTTATAAAAAATAAAACAAACAATGTAGTGGTGCTAATGGTTTTCTCCTTTGAACAGCTTCTTTAAGTGATGAAAACTGAATTAAACCTACAAGTGTTGTGGGAGTGTAACTACTATTGAAAACTGTCAGTCAGTCAGTCATTTTCTGCCACTTGTCCCAAGCGGGGTCGCGGGGGAGTGCTGGAGTCCATCCCAGCTTACACAGGGCGAAGGACGGGGGACACACCCTGGACAGGTCGCCAGCCCATCGCAGGGACTATTGAAAATTGATTACTACTAAGCTGAAAAATGAAATGACTGATTTTACATTGACCAAATGTTTTATTTTTTGTAACAACTGTCACACCACTCACACTTTTTCAGAATGGATTATTTTATGAGGTTAAGTTTATGGTGTCACTGAGAAGCGTTTAATTGGAGTAAGGACAATATAGCATTCCACTACATACGGTTATTTAAAGAACTTTTCAATAAAGAACTGTTTAGAACCCTTGTTTTTGTAGACGGTATAAGACACAACTCTGTACCTGACACAATAATATTTTAGAATTACATTAGAAAAAGGATAGCCACTTTGTAACCCTTACCTGGAAGAGTAGTACTAGAGACTGGAGTAGTGATTTCTGTAAAAGAAAGGAGATGGAAAATTAAGACAACAACCTGCTATAGAGTTCAGTCTGAAAACATTATTGTACAGATGATACTTAAGGTTCAATGGATTCTACATATAAAAGATATACAGAAATAAATTCAGATTAGAATGCAAAATCAGAAAACTCATCTCACTTGGTGACTGATTCATAAAACTATTGTTCAATATAAAGACGATGTGAGATTAGCTGCTAACTCTCATGTAAAGTTAATTTAGTCTTAACATGCCTCAATTCACACAGCCATTGCAATACCTATTTAATCCTTGTCCATGAAAATTCTTCCTAGTCAGAAAATATCCTTATTAAATATCATTATTTTCCTTGAGTCCCTCTCTCTATAAGCTTCACTGTGTTAATGATTATGTGCTTCTTTGCTTAGTATAAATAGTTCTTATAAATGAAACAACTTAATATGGTTATGCATGGGATGCACAAGCCAGTGCATTTCTTTGTGGTGGTCCCAAGCCTGAATAAATGGGGAGGGTTATGTCAGGAAGGGCTCCTGTGTAAAACTTTTGCTAAATCAATTTGCGGATTACAAAAAAGGTTTCCCTAACGGATTGGTCAAGGCCTGGGTTAACAATGACTGCCACCAATACTGTAAGCTAAAAGGGTGTGGGTAGAAATTGGGCTACTGTTCAAAGGAGAAGAAGAAGAGGAGGAGGAAGGCATGCTCAGAGGCAGGAGAAAAGAAAAATGGGTAGGAAGGGTGGAAATGAGGGTAGTAACTTTGAATATTGGCAGCATGACGGGGAAAGCTAGAGAAATATCAGGTATGATGAAGTGAAGAAAGATTGATTTTGTGTGTGTGCAAGAGACTAGATGGAATGGTAGTAAGGCCAGGTGTATTGGAGAAGGGTTTAAATTGTTTTACCATGGTGTGGATGGAGGGAGGAATGGATTAGATGTTATTCTGAAGGAAGAGTGTTTTGGAGGAGAAGAGAGTTTCAGATAGTGTGATAAGTTTGAAGCTGGAAGTTGAAGGTGTGATAATGAATGTGGTTAGTGATAATGCCCCAAGTTGAATGTAAGATGGAGGAGAAAGGATTCTGGAGTGAGTAAGATGAAGTGATAGAGAGTGTACCCAGGGGAGAGAGAGAGTGGTGATTGGTGCAGACTTCAATGGACTTCCTTAGGTGAAGGGAACAGAGGTGATGAGGAGGTGATGGGTAGGAATAATGTCAAGGAGAGGAATGCTGAAAGTCAGATGGTTGTAGATTTTGCAAAAAAGATGGGAATGTATATAGTTAATACTTATTTTAAGAAGAAAGAGGTGGTAAAGATGACAGTTGGAAAGTTATGTGTGACATTCAGACAGAAGAAGGAGGATACGGAAACCTAGTAATGGAGCTCAGAAGTTCAAGAGTGTATACAGAGGAAAAGGCAGGTGAAGAAGAAGTGGGATAGTCAGAAAGATAAAGAAAGCAGGCAGGAGAATGAGAAGATGAAGCATAGGATGAAGAAAGCAGTGGCGAAGGCAAAAGGTAAGGTGTATGGTGAATTATATGAGATTGGACAGTAAAGAGAGAGAAAAGCAGCTTTACCGATTGGCTAGACGAAGAGACAGAGCTAAGAAAAGAAAGCAAAACAGGAAAAAGCAGGAAGGCATGTGCTGCAGGTTAGGTCAATAAAGGATAGAAATGGAAACATACTCAGAAGTGGGCAGAGCAAAGATTTTCATTTGCATATGTTGCTGACACTGATAGCAAAGGTCAGATCTGTGATGATGAATCCACGCAGACATGCACAACTGTAGATCCAGAGGTGTTGGTGGAATTTACATTGAGACCACAGACCCCAGGATATACACTACATTGATTGAGCCAATAGAAAAAAAGATATATAAAAGATATATCTGTAACTTGTATATTGTATCCACTCAAACATGCAACACTGTAGATCCAATAGTGTAAGTGCAGTTTGCATTTGGACCAAATGCCCCAGGATATACAGTACATTAATTCACATCTTCATTAAAGGAGGTTCATCCTGATTGGTAAGCAGATGTTTCAGTGTTGAGATCAAATTTTCCAACAAACTTAAAGGTAGTTAAAGGATCAAGGATCTTCACATTGGAAAGAAAGGCACTAATTCTTTGAAACCGCATCAAGTTTTATGCTTTTTTTGCCTGAACTACCAATAACATTAGGAACGTCAGAAACAGAGATCTTCAAATATTTTTAGTTCTTCTTGAATACATAAGAACCGATTCAACCATGAAGTACTATTCTGTTGATCCCAATTCATTTAACCAACCAGAATCTTTGGTGGTTTTTTGGTCACAGAAAATGAATCAAATGTACCTCGACATGGGTTGCTGATACTGATAGGAATGCTCCCATTTGCAGTGTTGTATCCACTCAGACATTACATTTACATTTACGGCATTTAGCAGACGCTCTTTTCCAGAGCGACTTACATGTCCTAATCACAGGAACAGGCCCCCTGGAGCAATTCAGGGTTAAGGGTCTTGCTCAGGGACCCAGTGGTGGTACTGCTAGAGGTGGGATTCCAACCTGGGACCTCTGGAACCATAGGCAAGTATCCTACCACTAGACCACCGCCACCCAGACATGATCAGTTGTAGCTTCCAATGCTATTGGTGCAATGAGCATTTGGACCACACACTTCAGGTCTCACAGTGCATTCGTCCACATCTTCATTAAAGTCAACGATAGGACAAAAACATTTAGGACTCCAATCTACTCAGCCAACAGTCAATATGGCTTTATTTGTGAAGTAAAGTGAAGTAAATGATCCAGTGCCAACATTATTGTTGCAACAGCTTTGTCTAAACTATTTTGATACTGCAACATTTACTTTCGAGTCTTCAAGGCACATTTAGGCCATACAATATTATCAAACAATATAAAATCTAAGACTTGCCTCGGCAGAGGTTGCTGATATTCGTAGGAATGGTTGGATTTGTGACATTGTATCCACTCAGGCATGTGCAGCTGAAGTTTCCCATACCATTGCCACAGTTTGCATTTGGCCCACACACCTGGTATCACAGCACATTCATCTCACATCTTGATTAAAGAAAGTTCCACAAAAGGGGGTTAACTACTGGCTGTTGAGAACTTGTGCAAATGCTCAAATGTAAAAAGATCAAATTTAACTTCAGCAGTGAAAAGTTACTACATCACCATTTATCTTTTGTGTTGAAGATATATCTGTAACTTGTATATTGTAAAACTTGTATATTGTAAAAATAATGTTCCAGACTTTGTTACTGTGTTGTGTGTTTATTTACATTCTTGTGCAAGTGCAAATTCTACTGCATTTCAGTTTGCATTTGATCACGCAGTTACTTTCAAAATAATACGATTTAAACAACAGTGACTACTATTCATACCTTTACATGGGTTGCTGAGGCTGATAGGAATGTTTGGATTCAGACATTATATCCACTCAGACATGTGCAACTGTAGGTTTGAATAACACAGCAGTTTGCATTCCTGACCACACACTGCAAGACTTCCAAACATCGTCTCACATCTAAGAATACCACACAACAATGATTTATTTCAATGTAATATAAGTGGTTTAGCTGAATATGGCATTGATGATAAACTATAGCTACTAGCTTTTATCAAGAAATACCCCTGATACCCATTTATATTTTGTCATAGAGCTGGAAAAAAAAGGATATAATAATCCATTTTCAAAAAAGTATGGTGTAGCACACTCCTGTTTGTTTGCTGCATCAGCACAGGGTAGGCTGACCAAGCAGACAAAGGAATTTAATGGTCTAGGTTAGATATCCATTCAAATGTTGAAACTTAATTCGTTCTGTTACTGGTTTTTACGTGTCATTTCAAATAATGGTAGAAGAAAAAAGTTTATAATCAACTTAGCCTTTGCATCATGTTAGCTATAAACAAATTTTACATTCGCTTGCATTCGCTTGCACATTATTGTTGCAACAGCTTTGTCTAAACTATTTTGATACTGCAACTGGGATTTACCTTCTGAGTTCATAAAATATCTCCAGGCCATACAATATTATCAAACAACATAAAATCTAAGACTCTACCACATGTTGCTGATATTTGTAGGAATGGTTGGATTTGTGATATTGTATCCACTCAGGCATGTGCAGCTGAAGTTTCCCATACCATTGGCACAGTTTGCATTTGGCCCACACACTCCAGAATACACAATACATTCATCCACATCTTGGATTAAAGAAAGTCTCCAAAAAGTGTTAATGGCTGTTGAGAACTCTAGCAAAATGCTCAAATGTAAAAAGATCAAATTTTAACTTCAGCAGTGTAGTTACTACATCACCATTTATCTTTGTACAAGATACATCGGTGACTTGTATATTGTAAAACACTGTTCCAGACTTTGTTACTGTGTTTTGTGTTTCTTTATTTATATTCTTGTGCAAGTGCAAATTCTAACAGCATTTCAGTTTGCATTTGATCAATGCGAGTTACTTTCAAAATAATACCATTTAAACAACAGTGACTACTATTCATACTCTTGGCATGCTGCTGAGGCTGATAGGAATGTTTGATCTGTGACATTATATCCACTCAGACATGTGCAACTGTAGTTTCAATACTGGTGCAGTTTGCATTCGGACCACAATACTGCAAGACTCAAACACATTCGTCCACATCTAAGAATACCAATAACAATGATTTTATTTCAATGTAATAAGGGTGGTTTAGCTGAAACAGGCATTGGATGATAACTATAGCTACTAGCCTTTATCAAGAAATACCCCTGATACCCATTTATATTTTGTCATAGAGCTGGAAAAAAAAGGAGCACAATCCATTTTCAAAAAGCATTGTGTAACACACTCCTGCTTCTTGTTTGCTGCATCAGCACAGGTAGGCTGACCAAGCAGACAAAGGAATTTAATGGTCTAGGTTAGATATCCTTTCAAATTTTGAAACTTAATTTGTTCTGTTACTGGTTTTTACGTGTCATTTCAAATAATGGTAGAAGAAAAAAGTTTATAATCAATCATGTTAGCTATAAACAAATTATACATTCGCTTGCAAAGTCTTTGCTGGGGCATCTCATGACTTTCCAGGTAATTTTGTAAAATCCTGTCAGTTTATGCTCAGGACTCACTGCATTCTATGCGTGTTGGAGTTAGAATTAAACCTTTGAACATCGCCTTGGGTTTGATGACACTACACCCCCTTGTCTTGATTTTTCCCTTTTGAGTTTGCTTCTCAGAGCGAGTGGGGTATAAGAAAAGAAAAATAACCCAAAAAAGTGCTCACACAAGCACGAACACACAAACACACACATACACGTTTGATTAAAGTCCCCATTTCTTTTAGGTTGAGCGATCTGAGTTTATCGGCTCTCTTTAAAGCCCAGCACTGTGTCTCTCATTCCAGGTTTTGCTTAAGGATTTCTTTGCTGTTTGTTTTACAACCATTTTAAAGGGCTTTATCTCTGATTTGTCTTTGTCTGATTTAGTTCAAATGGTTTTATTATTATTATTATTTGGGTTTGACAACGTCTGGCTACTTCCTGTCTCTCTCCCAGATCCTCACCCACTGTGGCTCTGTGCTCAGAGCGAGCCTCACCCTAACACAGCGTAGGCTTGTTAACAAGTAAATCAAGAGTTATTATATTCCAAAACTGTCACATATCGGTTTCATTTATGTTGCGGCAGAGGCTGGTCTCATCTGACTGAGCACACCTGGGCTCATCTGGGCACAGGTGTACTTCATTGGGGTTGAGTATTTAAGCCCCAATGAGTCAGAACAGAGCGCAGCTTATTCACGAAAGTGCAGCCTTACAGTTAATGGTCGTTCTTAGTTCCTTGTACCTTGTTTTTGTTACCATGGATAATAAAGTTATGTTCCTGACTCCTGACTCTGCGTTGACATCCTACCCGCATTATTACAAAAACAGTAGTTAAGCAGAGAAAATATTTTTTTTTAAATACAGTGAAGCATAGAAGGTAAACCAATTCTCAAGGAATATTGACACTGACAGAAATGGTTGAATTGGTGAGATTATAGTAATATGGATGGTTATAGAGCCTGTCAAGTAAACCAGAGACCCTGGGTTAGGGACCTAGGTTTGAATCCCAGGGCTGTCTTTTGGGCAGCGGTGTCCTAGTGGTTAAGGAATTGGCCCCAGGATCAGAAAGTCATGGATTCAAGTCCAAGACCTGTATGTTGCCCTGAGGTACCCCTAAGCAGTGTACTGTCCCCCTCACTGCTCCCTGGATGCTTTTAAAAGCTGCACCCTTTCTTTTATCACATTTTTCTGCAGCTGTTGCTTTTGATAGCAGTTCAGTTTGCATTTTCACAACACATTTGTCAATTCATACCTTTACATGAGTTACTGATGCTGATAGGAATGGTTGGATCTGTGATGTTAAATCCACTCAGACATGTGCAACTATAGTTTCCAACACCATTGGTGCAGTTTGCATTTGGACCACACACTCCAGGGCTCACAGCACATTTGTCTTGATGGGAAAAAAAAAAAAATATATATATATATATATATATTTTTAATCATGAACATTAAAGACAATTTTGCAAAAATGTAGATTGTTTTACATTTAGAATGATTAAAGATACAAATGTTTCTCAAAGAAGATAAGAAACTTATTTAAAGTTAAAAATCTTAAAAACTAGCTATACATAGCATAGGTCATCTATTCTAGTCCTGGTGAAGTCCCAAAATGTTGCTCAGCATCTTTTTTTAAATTATAAAACTTTGGTGCACTATATCTAGTCAGCAACTATATCTGATTAAGTGTACTACATCATAATTTGAAAATTTCTATGAAACTTTGAGGTGTAATTTACCTATTGGGGATGGACATGTTCTGTTATCTATAAAACATAAAAATACAATGATTAAAAAAGACACTTTAATTTTTACTGTAATCAATGATTTAATGCTAAGATAAATTGAATCCCAAAAATGTTACATGACTCAAAGTTCTACAGTCACTATTGTTCATTCACCGATGGTTAATTCACCGATGCTTCTCAAATGTTTCATTTTAAGTTTTTTTCTCCTTATGTACCCCTAAATTAAAATGTCAGTGTTGGTAGCTTAACAGTATGCTAAACCACTGATGACCACACAAATGGTCTGACAGGACTTGTGCTTTCTGAGCTCTTTAAAGAGCTTTGCAACTTTGTCCAAGCTGAACATCAACTACTAGTTTTCTGAGATGCTCAGAAAGCACTTTTTGATTGTACTTTGATTGTTTGTACTTTGATTCTGCACATTGATCAACAATAACAATACAGCTGTAATGTATCAAGTCATAGACACCAAAAAACCTCTGAGGGTGAACTGTGGTATCTGTCAGCAAGATAGAAGTAGGAGATTTTTAAGTCCTGTAAGTTAAGAAGAACTTTCTCAAAACCATTCCTGAAACAAAATCATTCAAGATTAATCAGACTTTTTGCGCTGGCTAAACTTCATCTGCTTCTGCATCAGCTTCAAATTCAAACTTCATACTCTTCTCTTATTGCACATAAAGCCCACCATCACATTAGTGTTTGTCTTGTATTAGCGTTTTCTATAAATTCAGCCAATATATAAAATTTTTTTTTTTTTTATGTATATAAAAATATATATAATTTGGCAAATATTTAATATATCCCACCCATGTGTTTGTATTGCATTAGTTAACACAGGACACGACAGATCCGGAACCGAAGATTGTTTCGTTGTCCGCATATTGATTTGGCAAAAGTTTTACACCAAATGCCATTCCTGACAGAACCTTCTCCATTTATCTGAGCTTTGGATCAGAACAAAGAAATACACTGGATTGTGCATCCCTAGTGGCTGTGCTGGTATTCTATTAGCACTTTTACAAACTCAACAAAATACATCATTTGACAATGAGCATCCACTTGTTTAAACGCAAATGAACATTTTCAGAAAGGGACCTTCCCTTTACTGTTTAGCTTCATCAATGCTAACAACAAAATAACCATTTTTTTTGCAAGAGCTCATACATACTTATCAGCTCTGCGATTGGTTGGCAGAACTGTCCATCTTTTGGAATAATGCTGATACATCCACATGTTACATTAATGATGTCATCACAGTGTCCATATTCTATGCATTTGTCACATGGCCAGAAATACTGATCCTCACACCTGCACTGATATCTGGTATCATTCAACAGACAAACTGTAAAAGAAAAAGCACCAAAATAACAGAGCTGACACTTCATTCTTCTGGTTTTAAATTACATGGCTGCATTGATACTTATTAGACTGATGCCACTTGGGATAAAATTGAGGAGAACATGATATTTGTTCAATAATTTTTTTTTCATATTTCAAGCAAATACATATTGTAAAAATTCTATTTGAAGGGAAAACAAACTACGAAGAGATTTAACATTTAATATCAGTGAACCTTAGAATAGTCAAGGAGAGGAGTTACCTGTAGTGATGCTGAGGTCAGTGATCTGAACATTAGCTATTACAACGGGTAAACTGAGTGTCTTCAGAAGATTTTTTATCTGGTTAAGCACTGCTGCATCCACTGTGTCAACCTCAATTTCAACCAAATATTCAGAAGGAGTTGCAAATACTGTTAAAAACAAATAAACAGTTAGAATTTGGAATTAAATGCATTTTGAAATTTGTGAGATAATTGCCACAACAGCCAGGAGCTAGGGATAATAAATGAAACACATTAAAACAAATTAAACATATTGCAGAATTTTTGGTGTTTCTTTGGTCAGAGACAATGAATCAAACATACCTTGACATGGGTTGCTGATACTGATAGATATGTTCCAATTTGTAGTGTTGTATCCACTCAGACATGAACAGCTGTAGCTTCCAATGCTATTGGTGCAGTTAGCATTTGGACCGCACACTTCAGGACTGACAGTGCATTCGTCCACATCTTTATTAAAGAAAGTTACAAAAAAGGGGTGTTAATCACTGGCTGTTGAGAGGTTATGCAAATCCTCAAATGGCCAGATTTCAAGACGGAGTTTGTTCATCTTACAGAAGAGAAAATATAACTTACATCACGGCTACCTCACCATTTAATTACTTTTTTTCCATTGTGTTGAAGATATATCTGTAGCTTTACTTGTCATTTCATTTATTAGTAGAAGATAATAGTTAGTACATAGTATTTAGCATTTACATCATGTTAGCTATAACAACTGCTCGTGGGAGACAGACAGCAATAGGGAGACCGGCAATTGACCCATAACACTGAGGAATAATTCCCTACAGCTGTCCTGTTTCCTGTATAAGGCCAAGGACCCAGCACGTCTTTGCCTGGGGTATCTTATGCCGGTAATTTGGTAAAATCCTGTGAGTTTACTTTTGGGTCTCCCTGATCTTTCTGCATGTTGTAGTCAGAATGAAACCCTCAAGCATCATCTAGTTGTGTTTGCTGGAGCTACACCCCCTTTTCTTGAGTTTTTCCTCCGAGTTTACTTCTCAGATTGAGGGGGGTAAAAGGAAAGAAAAAGATCTTTGTAGCCAAAACATATTTTTATTTAGTCAGTAGCAGATTTTCAGCCAGAAACATGATCATATTAACATAGCTTAAATGTTCATAATCAGAGCTAATGGGCACTCACCTCCTTTCAGTGAATCATAACTGCCCCAATACGTTAGTAACTAACATACGTTAGTAACGTTGTGAATCCCCACAAAATGATAAGATATCTGCTGGCAATACCGTGGCATTTGTTGCTGGAACTGATAGGAAG
This sequence comes from Hepsetus odoe, assembly GCA_017165825.1. Classification (NCBI taxonomy): domain Eukaryota; kingdom Metazoa; phylum Chordata; class Actinopteri; order Characiformes; family Hepsetidae; genus Hepsetus; species Hepsetus odoe. Next base: position 13,065,730 of record CM029370.1, on the reverse strand, counting down.
GTTTGCATCACTGGCACTGTATCCACTCCAGCATGTGCAGTTGTAGGCTCCAATAGTATTGTTGCAGTTTGCATTTGGACCACACACTGCAGGTGTTGCTTCACATTCATTCACATCTAGAAGAGAGTAACAAAATGACTATTCTTTCAACAAATACATAAAAAGATTTATTTGCAGTTAAGTTTTTGCAATTTAAGTTTATTTAAAGCATTTAATAAATTATTTTTGGTCATTTCTAATAAATAGTAAACTAAATATAACAGCTAAATATTTTGCATTTGTTCCTCAGAACCAATAACAGTTGTTATAAGTTTTTAGCAAGATTGGTATGTATGCTCTATGTGAAAGATACAAAACATTTTTGAGAGACAATGCATCGGTAACAGGATTGTACACTTTATGTGAAGAGGTGTAGACGTTGTGTGTTAAGTGTTGATTAAAAACATCAAAGTCAAAGTAATGCCATACTTTGTATTTTATCTCTAGAGTATTCTGGTCAAATTGTCTGCATTACCAATTCAGCTGTCATTTTGTTTTTTCTCACCATTTTTTTGGAAATTGCACCCTTTAAACCCATTTCCATTTAATGGCCATGGTTTTATTAAATGAAATAATATATCTTAACATATTTTTTTATTTTATAAAATATCTTTTTATGGCCACTAAGTAACAATATCTTAAAAGACATTTTTAGTCTCGTCAGTAATTGTTGCCATTGTTCTACAGCTAACAGATTGGCGCACGTACAATTGCACTGGTTGCTGGAATGCTTGGATCATTAATCACTATATCCTCTCAGGCAGGTGCAGTTGTACTTTCCCATGGCATTGATGCAGTTTGCTTTTGGACCACACACACGCAAAGCGTTCCCTCTGGAATTTCACTTATGTACTGTTTAGCTTTGTTTGATATCCAAACCACTAAGGATAAGAAGACAGTGCTGCTGGACCCAAGTTTGGATAAATGGGGAAGGTTACATCAGGAAGAGCATCTGGAGTAATAATTTTGCCAAATCAACATGCAGACAATGGAATAGATTTCCATACCGGATCAGTTGAGGCCCGAGCTAACAGTGTCTGCCAGCCGTACTGTTAGCCAACAGTAGTTGATTGGAAATGGAGCTACTGCTGACCAAAGCAGAAAGAAAGAAAGAAAAGGAAGAAGGCAGAAGAGAAGAAAGTGGAAGAGAGTGGAAGTGAAGGTAGGAACTTTGAATGAGTATTTGAAGAGTGTTTTGGAAGTGAAGAGGGTGTCTAATAGGGTGATAAGCTTGAAGCTGGAAGTTGAAAGTGTGAAAGTGAATGTGGTTAGTGATAATGCCCCAAAATTTGGATGTGAGATGGAGGAGAAAGAAGAATTCAGGAGTGTGTTAAATGAAGTGACAGAGAGTGTACCCAGGGGTAAGAGAGTTGTGCTTGGTGCAGACTTTATTGGACATGTTGGTGAAGAGAACAGAGGTGATGAAGAGGTATGGTGTTAATGACAGGAATGCTGAAGGTCGAATGGTTTGTAGATTTTGCTTAAAGGATGGAAATGTTTTTAGTAAATACTTATTTTAGGAAGAGGGAGAACCATGGGGGGTGACAAAAGAGTGGAGGAAGATGTACACAGGTGGAACATATACTTTTCAGGAGGGTCCATCTTGCCTAACCATGAGACTACTACCACCATGTTTCACAGGTGAGATAAAGTTCTATTTTGATCTCATCCATCAACATAACATTGAAAATGTAGACGAGCAGCTATATTCTTCTTAAAGAGGAGGACCTTTTTCTTTGCAACCACGCTATGCACACCATTCCTTTGTAGCGTTCTATTGGTGGAAGAGTCATGGACATTCATATTTATATAAGAGAGGCTTTTAGTTGCTCAGAAGTTATCCTGGGATCCATTAAGACTTTGTGAATTTTAAGATTTTAAAATTTTTAACAAATCATAATTTTTGACCATTGGTTTTCACTTATTTACATTGAACTTAACCATTTCAGGAAGGGAAAACCACACTTTTAATCAGGTTCTGTGATTTGTGCAACCTGTGTTTCAACTACTATCTAAAATCAGTCAAACTTTCCATCTTCTGGCCAATCACAAATAGGTTAATCGGAGGCAAATTATGAAATAAAAAATGAAATTTCTAAACCAAAAAGAATGATTTGAAAATGCTTAGAATTAAATGCTACTCAAATGAATAAAATAAAAATGCATAACAGAATATTTAAATAGGAAGGGAAAATGCTAACATAGAAAGAAAATACATGCATTATCATGTTGTACTTTCTTGTTCTGAATCTTGTATGTCTAAAATATAATTTTTACCAAAGAAGTTAATTTGGTACATTTTAATTTTTTTTTAAGAAAGAGAATCTAAACAAAAAACAAAAAAGTTTTGTGTTTTGAAATTAATATCAATTTATTTTCCATATAAATTGATAATGGTTTGAAAACTGCTGTGAAGCTTTTTTTTGTAGCAGGTAAAGGAATGACAACTGAGCTCAATTTGTCTGTTAATTACTTGTAGTTTCTAAATATTAACAAAAAAAGTTGAGAGAAGAGCAAAGTAGATCTTTACACAGCACAGTTTTTGCCTTTTATAGCTTCACATACTTGTTAGTTCTGTGATTGGTTGGCAGAACTCTCCATCACTGGGCACAACATTCAAGCATCTACAGGTGGCATTGATGATGTCATCGCAATGCCCATATTGTACACATTTGTTACTTGGCCAGAAGTACTGATCCTCACATATGCATTGGTATCCAGTTTCATTCAAAAGGCACACTGGGAACAAAAAAGATTTCAATTAATTAAAGACAATTAAGAATATCATGGTGATAAATTTGTTCCTGTAAAATAAATTAGTTTGTGTAATAGTCTAGTTACAGAAAGTATGCCCATTTATAAAGTACCTAAATCATAACTGATACCTGAAAGATTCAAGCTTACCTGTTGTCATGTTCACATTATTGATAACTGTGTTGTTGTCAAGTTGTAATGGAAGACTTATTGAGTCCAGAGCATATTTTATTTGTTCTATTAAAATCACTTGCGATACATTCACCTCCACTATCACAACATATTCCAGAGGTGCTGTGATGACTGTGATTAATAGAATGAGACAACAGGTGACAGAAAAAGTAAAAGGATGTATTACAACTTGTCCCCCTCCAAGCATAATATTTTCTTCTGATTCTGATTCTGAATGACTTCTAATACACTTTCTACATAGGAAATCCTTTTTTTTTCTAGAAAACATTTAAATAAATTCAGCCAATACACAAAAAACAAAATAATTATAAACATATTATTATTTTGCACATCCCTCATTTTATGTTTACCTTGCTTACATAGCTTCAGCATAGCAAATATACATTTATTGTACTGTCATTTGAGCAGAGGTGTGCAAACATATGTGCCATGCCATGCTGTGGTGGATTGGACTGAACATAAATGTGGAGTCAGGATTATGGAAAGGGGTTTTATTATCTTATATTAGCACACAAGCATTAACCAAACACAATACTCACACAAACCATGAAACTAAGGCCACAACAAACAATGGCAAATAGCTCTACCCTGATTCACTGAGATTTATATACCTTTAAACGAATGAGGCAGGCCTGGTGACATAACAGGGCACCAGGTGTGCCCAGTCAGGGCAGAGGGCCTCAAAAACTGACAGCTGCCCCCAAAAACACAACTGCTGGGGCGTACACTCATGCCATTGCCTGAAACTGGCCAAAGCACTATGAAACTGGACAGTGACATGGGCCTGTCCCAGGGAGCAGACACTAGACTGGTCATTGGATAGGACTGGGGAGCAGTTACAGGTGGAGCCACTGATTGAGACAATTACAAGGGAATAATACTGGGGAGCATAGACAGAATGAGACAAGGGGCTGGATGCAGGATGAGACCAGGGAACAGACATGGGGATGAGCAGGGACAGGGGATGGGACTGGGGAACAGGCACTAACAAATGTTAAAACACCGCATCAAACAAAAGAGCCAAATGACTATTAGTGACTATTAGTGTCTGAATGAACCATATATAAATGTACTATTATATGATATTTCACAATATGTTCACTTATGTTATTTCTAAAGTGGAAATGTGGCATCTGGACTTTGTACTTACCATCTCGTTTTTGTCTTAAGTGAGAAAGTTGTCCATCCATGTAATTTAACTGGAATTTAAAGAAGATATTATTAGAATATATCAGCAGAGTTTCACTCACCTTACATTTGAAACTATTGAGCCAACAGTAAGTTACATTTCACTTCAGTCAGAGATATGAGTAAAAATATTCATTTTACATTCTGTCATTTAAAATGTGTGAAATTATCAATGAGGAGTCCACTTTTAATTAATATACATTTTTATGATTAAATTAGTTTTAGAGCAGGATATTCTGTCTTTGTCTCTGTCATGTAAAAAGTTTGCACACATCCATGAAATAATAAGTCTATTACAAAGATCATATCATTTTTCAAATTTTGCTTTTGCATCTTCATTTCCTGTTTATTGTATAAAATGTTTTTAAGATTGTATATTAAATAAAGCATTCTGTTATATTCAGTTACATTAAAATAACATGTAAAAAAAAAAGAAAAAAGAAAAAAAAACAACTAGATGTTTAAAATAATTAACCTGAAGTTAATTTGAAAAGGAAATAAAAAGAAACATAGAGACATCCTGCTTATTATCAGGATTAAGTGTTACGGCAGGCCAAAATTTAGTGGGTTCTTTTTTTAAAAACATGTTTATTCAACTTTGGAATGCTAATAAGTGTATTAATTAAATGAAAAACATACAAAATAATTAAATTAATAAGAATGAAAACATAAAAAAGAAGTCCTTTAAAGTTGATAATCGATGTCTGTCTTTCCGTGTTTCGCTTGGACAGAAACACGGCTCTGACCAGGAGGACTCTTGGAGGGGTCCTTTGTGTTTACATCAACCCAGAATGGTATGCGAACACTATGCTGGTTAGGAACTGCTGCTCAACATGTTACTGCATGTGACAGTACTTTAAATGTGGCTCTGTTATGGGAGGAGCTACATCAACCTCATGTTCATTGGCCTTTAATTTCTAGTGAAAAGGCAAGGTCATTAACACCCTGTTTAAATGATCTAAAATCTATAATACATGGATCATTATCACACTTTTGAAGTTAGTGTCACATGTGGGGTGTTTTGGGCATGCTAGAGGGCGCTCTCTGTCACGTATGAGGTGTTTTGGGCACGCTAGAGGGCGCTCTCTATCACATATGAGGTGCTTGTCACATATGAGGTGCTTTAGGTACGCTAGAGGGCGCTCTGTTCTGACTGAGCACACCTGAGCTCATGAAGGCACAGGTGTGCCTCATTGGGGGCTGACTATTTAAGCTTGGATAACTTGGTTTGGACTGCAGTTCCTTGAGTCTTGGGTTTTGATTAGAACTGCAGTCCTTGCTTCTTGTTTTTGTAACTGTGATTAATAAACCTCTGTTCAGAACTCCTGGCTCTGCACTGGCGTCCTTCTGGCACCCCGCCGCCGTTACAGTTAGGAACCTGGAATAATTTATACGCCACCACTTTGATGAAAAAAGTCCATGTCACATTTATGTAGTAGTTTATGTTTTTATATGTGACTGTTTATGCTTTTCACAGTGTCTCTTTCTTGCTGGCCTCAACCTTCAGAGGGCTGTTTAATGATTAATGTTCAACTCTGAGTTCAGTGTTTAACTATACTGGCAACAGAGTTTGAAGTGTCTTGAAGTGGTTTTGAAAATTAGATTTTTCCCCACTGTCACGGTTATGGTACCGTAGAGGGCGTTCTGTTCTGACTGAGCATATCTGAGCTCATGAGGGCACAGATGTGCTATATTGGGGCTGGCTATTTAAGCCCCAATGAGTCAGAACAGAGCGTGGCACATTAACAGATGCTAAGCGTCAATGTAATGTTGGTTTTTTAGTTCCTTAAGTCTTGTTCACATATGATGGATAATAAAGTTCAGTTCTTCATCCCTGGCTCTGCGTTGACATCCTACACCAGAATCCTACACCAGAATTACAGAAATGAGCCACCAGAATCTGGACGTTGTGAGCCTTGGAAGCTGGTTTGAGGAGCAGCAACTCAGAGCACTGGTGGAGGTCCTCAGTACAGAGGTGCAGCGTCTGGGGACCTTGGCCTTCTCCGGAGCTCAGCGAGCAGATCAGAGGGGCACTGAGTGCAACGGCCACTCTTGTGACTCCTGGAGCTGCTGGCTTGCTCAGTCCTGCATTCCTCTTCTCTGAAGCCCAACGAGTGACTGGAGGTGTATGGCCGGATTAAGCAGGTGCTGATGGCCATAACGGTGGTGATTAGGCAGCCCCTTGACCGACTGGAGGAAGAGGCTTCACCCTTTCCCCCTCCAATACAACCCTCAGTTCCTCACCAGCTACAATATGGTAAGTTGGCAGTGAAGGCCCCCTGTGTCTTTCAAAGCAGGAAGTTGGCAGAAAATGCTCCCTGCGTCAAACAAAGCTGCAAGTCGGCAGAGAATGCCCCTGTGTCAAACAAAGCTGGTCGTTGGCAGAAAATGCCCCCTGCATCATTCAACGAGGGAAGTCGACCAAGAAGGCCCTTCGCATCATGGAAAGCGGCATCATGGAGCTGACCCCCAAGCCAAGCACAACTAACCCATCTGCCAGGACCACTGAGACTGCCTCAAGGACAGCAGTACATCCTAAAATTAAGGAAGCTAATGCTGAGATTCCCCCAAACACAAAGTCCAGGAAGAAGGCAGAGAAGGAGCAACTCCAGGTTAGTTTGAACAATGAAATAATCAATGGACTGAGAACAGAAGTTCAAAGAATTGAACAAACTCTTCATTAATCTGAAAATGAGTGGCTGTCTGTTCTGGATGAGGAAAGACAGGCCAAAAATGCTCTCACTGAGCAGCTCCAGGAAATGGAGGCTGAAGTGAGTAGAAACCAAGTCAAGGAAATTTTAACCAGAAATCGAGGCAAGGAAATCAATAATGTTGATTTGAGGCATGCTTTGCATGAAATGGAAGCAAAGTGAAAGGTGAAAGTGACAACCCTTGTCATTGCAAGGTCACAGCACAGCACACAGTGAACCACAATGAAATTGGACCTCTGCATTTAACCCATGCACTCAAATACTGTGCAGCAGTGGGCAGCTATTGAAAGTGCCGATATCAGCGATACAGGCAGTCATCTTGGCCACAAACAAAAGGCGGAAACACGAGGAAAAGATCACCAATCTGCTTTCTCAGCTTGAGGAGACCAAAGGATTCTTGTCACCCGGAATTGAACAATATGTTGAGAATCAAAATGTTCGAGATGGCTGCAATGCAAAAGGTCAGGATGAGAACCAGGCGAGTTTTGTAACCACTGTCTGTTATGAATCAGAGAAATCAAGGCAAGGTGCAACATTTTGCTCCTATGACCATGGTGCCAAGAAATGGACAGGGACTTTGGGATACACCTCACCACTGCCAAAGTTATGTTCTTGATCCCTGGATCCGTGTTGACGTCCTACCCGCACCACACCAGCGTTACACCCACTTAACAATTCAAATCCAAACACAAATTTACACTTATATAATGTAAAATATATATTTTTAAAAATCTTACAGTTGGCTGTATTTTCTTGAAGTTATGTCTTGCAGTGGGAATCTAGTGGAAATATACCGCCAAAGAACACAAAATACACATGATACACATGATAAAAACAATACTTCTTTCTCTTTACCTGTAAAGTGAGGTCTGAAACTTCTAGCTGTTCATGTGAGTCCACCACATGCATGTTTATGAGCAAAATAGCAGCAAATCTTAGCAAGTAAGTTAATGCTGTACCTGTAAAAGTGACATAATACAGAATTAGCATTTTTTCCAGGCAAGCGAATGTAATTTAATTTGACTGAATGTAAATACAATTTTTTTACATTTTTCTAAAATTATTTTTCACACCTAATACATGCTTAGAAACTTTTTTTAAGCCAACAACAAATAAAAAAAAATTCTTACTGTCATTTGTGGTCTTTGGAAAAGCTAAAATGTTTGCCTTTGTTGAGAGGATGCATACTTTATAGTGAAGGATGTATTTGTGAATTCATTCTAGTTGATTTAAACACAGTTTTGCAACCAGTCAAGGGTAATTGACTGTTTGAACAGCTTGAGTGATTACTGTACTACTGTCAAGCAATGACCTGATAACATTACAAGAAAACGGTCTAGACATTTTATACAAGCCTTCCAAAAAAAAAAATTCTGATTTCTGATAACGGTCAAGCAACAAGCCACTACTTTTTTAGGAAAGTAATTATTTTTAACATAGATGATTTAAATGTTAATTCTGCATCTAAGATCAATAAAATTTTTTTACATATATATATTTCTTTATTTGTGTGACAGTAGAGGGTGCCCTTGTCTGATTGTGCACACCTGTGCCTTGGGTGACAGGTGTGCCTCACTGGGGGTTGGCTTTATAAACTCTATGTTACCTTTTGCACACATTATGATCAGTATGTTTAGCCTATGAGTTTTGTGCACTTTATTATTTAATTAAAGTTCAGTACGAAGCTCTCAGCTCTGTGCTAATCCCCAGCCCACAATATCCTAGTGCTACAATTTGTCTAATATAATTTTTTATTGAATTGCACTGCAAGGATTATGCATAGTTAAAGAAAATCAAGAAATGGGCAGATTCATTTTCATGGCACTGTTGATCAGCTACATCAGATAATTTTGTTATTATTTATGTATTTTACGCATATTTTTGAAGCATTTAAACATATTAACACTTATAATCTCAGTGGAAACAAGTCTTTTAGGCATTTCCCAGACCTTGGGAATATGCTATAGACCAACACAGAGGTGGAATGCCTTCAAAGGGAATCTGCATAATGTGGACTATGGGAATACCATTCTGTAGTTTTGCTGACCTCCACCTGCATTACTGGAATGTCAGGATTAATCAGGTGACATACAGGGTACAAATCTTAATTTCTAATAGTGTGTAGCCTGTGTTTTGTATTTTTTTTTAGACAGTTACTTACCCATTTTTTTTTTTTTATTTTGAGGAAAATGATACAATACTACATATATCAGTAACAGGGGCAGTGGTGGCCTAGTGTTTAGGGAGTTGGCCACAGAATCAGAAGATTGTGGGTTCAAACCAGTAGGTTGCCCTGATGTACCCTTGAGCAAGGTACCGTCCCTGTCACTGCTCCCCAGGCGCTTTCATAGCTGCCCACTGCTGCATGGTGTTTGCATGGGTTAATTGCAGTCCAATTTCGTTGTGGTTCACTGTGTGCTGTGCTGTGACCTCGCAATGACAAGAACAGTCACTTTCACTTCATATCTGAGTCAAATATTTGATTTTTTAAATTTATTTAATTATATTATATTTTGGCAAAAAAAAGGCAAGATAGAAGAATAAACAAGCAGTCATTTAAATAGCTGTTACCGTCAGAATGGGTTTCTTTTAAGACTTAAAAAAATTTTTTTTTCTTGTTTTTTAATATGGGAAAATCAATGTTTTTTGCTTTGATCAGCTATCAGTGCATTATTTGACCATAAATTAGAGACACTTGAAACTGCTGATAAGTTTAAATGAGTTGCCATTTGTTTTAATGTGATTTAGTTTCAAAAAGGTTTCAAGAGACTGTACCACAGTTCAAAGTTTGACATTTATATTTACAGCATATAGCTGACGCTCTTATCCAGAGTGACTTACATTTTCTAACTACAGGGACAGTCCCCCTGGAGCAACTTGGGGTTAAGGGTCCTGCTCAGGATCCCAACGATGGTAGTGCTGGAGGTGGGATTTAAACTTAAGCAACCGTTTGGCGTGTAGGTGAGTATCCTTCCACTAGACCACCAGCACCCAGTTTGGATGTCTCTTCATGTTTGATTTATGCTTGGACATGACAATCACTTTTAAGATCCAAACCAAAAGTTGATGCTGTGATAACTTTAATTCTTTGTTGTCTTTTGAGTAAAGATTCAATATTAAATAAATATTGTCCCAGCTAAAATATGCTGGTATCCTGAAAGTGAAAACCCTTGTCATTGTGAAATGCAGCACAGGACAACACAACACAAAACAACCACTGCGTTTCACCCATACACACACGTGCAGCAGGGGTTATTGAAAGCACCCAGGCATCCATCCATGCAGCGACTGGGACGATACCTCACTCAAGGGTCCCTCAGGGAAATATACTGGTGAGGGAATCGAACCCACCTGCTCATACCCACCTAACCGAACCGGGGCCAACTCCCTAACCACTAGGCCACCACTGCCCTTACATTAGTGCTGCATGAGTAGTTCGAGAATATCTCACCTTTATTGGCCATGCTTCATTGGTCAATGTTTCCCAGGGTTCAAACTGTCCCAGAGGCCTGGAGAGGACAATCAATAAATGTGACCTATAAGTCAAGTCAAGTCAAGTAGGATTTTATTGTCATTTCAACCATATACACAGTACGTAGCGAAACGAAATAACCCCGGTGCTACACATAAGACATGACATGAGACATGACATAAGACAAACAGTGCAACAACAGACAGAACAGTAGACAGAACATGCAGTGCATTCATCCGATACTGCTTAGTTCATGCAGTGATGCAGAACAAAGCAGCCCATGTTACTGGCAGTATGACGGAGCAGCATTGTTTTGGTTAAAGAGCGGAGTGCAAAAATAAATACCAGTAATAAGTAGAAAGTATTAAGTATTGCAGTAAGTAGTAAGTGTAGCAGTGTTTCAGTGATTCAGTTCAAGAGTTTTAACTAAGAGCAATTTAATATCTCAATTCTGCATTATGTTTTTGGACCTTATCACTGTGAGATCAACAAGTAACATTTTAGATTAAAATTAACAAGAAGCAATAATTACATCAACTATTCATTCATTTTAAATTAAACATATTAGAAATCCTAGCAGAAACAATCAACAGCTTAGTCATACTATCAGGACTTTGGGTGTTTTGCTTTTGTTTTGCTCATAGTAGAGGGCACTCTGTTCTGACGGAGCACACCTGAGCTCATATGGCACAGATGTGCTACATTGAGCCTGACTACTTAACCCTCAATGAGTCAGAACAGAGTGCGGCTCATTCGTTCCGCTTAAGTTGTAGTTACGAGTGGTTTTTTCAGGTTCTGTTCCAGCAGTCCGCCAGCGGAGAAAGCACCATGCACCAATCACAGCAAGAAAATGGCAAAGAAAGCCGCCGATAACACGAAAAGCAGGAAGCGAGCACCCTGTGCCGTGCCTCGAGGGGAGTCGACCCCCAAACCCAGCTCCACTAACCCGTCTGCCAGGCAGAGGGCAAAAGAGGAGCCGTTCCAGGATAGTGAAATGACTTCAAGAATTCAGTAATTGGAACAGGAGCTACAGGAATCTGAGAAGGCATGGCAGGCTATTCTGGGCGCAGAAAGACAGACCAAAATGGCTTTTGTCGAGCAGCTCCAGGAAATGGAGGCTGAGCTCACCACAAAGGATCAGGAAATTTGTACGCGTAACCAGAATCTCGAGGTCTTGAACGCAAAGTGTAGGAGATTGGAGGATGAAAACATCTCTTTTCAGGCCATGAATCACCCCCTACAGGTAAGCAACCAGTTCAAGATACATTCCCTTCAGGAGGAACTAGCTAAAGTAAATGTGGAATTTGAGGAAAAGCAGGCTGGATACCTTGAGCGTGAGAAAGTCTGTAAGGACCTCAGTGAACAGATTGGTTAACTGAAAGCTTCAACAGTACCCAGGAGAACATAAGGGCTGAGTCAGAGAGACTCAGACAGGCCTATACGAAGCACAGTGCACTTCTCACAGACATTCACCAAAGAGATGAACAGCAGCATGAACAGTCAGATCAAACAACAGAAGGGGATCCTGAAAACACAACTGGTTCAGCAGGCCCAAGTACAGACTAAACCCCAGGTGGAGAGCTCCAAAGTGGAGCAGTGGAGGAACAGTCAGACGGACAAGGAGGGCAAACAGAAAAAAGTCAACATTGACGTTGAAACTTTCGATCCCACCAACACCTCGCTTTATCTCCACAGTGACGGTCATCCCGAGTCTCCTATAGTTTTGTCATCTAACAGCAGGTTCGGCTTCATCAGGATAGAAGGTAGTAGTGTACGATTTGGAAAACCACAGGGCAACATTAGAGAAGTACTACACAAGATTACAGCAGACCCACCCAGAGAGTATGGTCAAGGAGGGTGTAACGCGCCGGTGCCAGCGAGGTCGCTGGGCATCCTGTGTGCGAGCCCCGCCCCCCGCCACGTGACAGAATGACTCCGTGAATCGGAGCAGGATGCGGGTCCTTGCATGTTTGCTCACTGAGTCATTCTAGTTCATTACAACGCCGTCCCCCCGAAAGGGGACGTCGCGGACCGTGAGTTCCTTGGGTTCGGAGGGGCACGGGAGCTGGCTCCCACGTAGGCGCTGCGGGATGCGGGCCTGCGATTCCGGCTCGCGTGTCTGCTCTGAGAGGAGCTCACGGGGTTCCGGCTTCACTGCCTATTCTGCAGCAAGAAAACAATTTTTTATGAAATTTAAACTTGTTCCTGATTCTTGTTCCTGTTGACTGAAAGAAGCTAATTAGCACAACAAAGTGGGGGAAATCCACATGAACTTTTTCCTTGTAGTCAGCTTCTGTAGTCAGATCAAACATTCCACACATACTACACACAAACGCTTGTTCATCATTTACTGATATGAGGATTGAGCTGCTTATGTCAGTTTTATCCCAGTGTAACAATATTGTTGTTTGTATAATAAGAAGTGAAACCTCTGCAAATATACACAAGAGCAGAGACACATATGGCAAAAAGAGTGCAGTATTTGTATCTCTGTCCAGGTATTTCATTCAGTATTAAAGAACATGCTGGATTTGGATTTTAGTCGATTTGTGAAATTTGCCAACAGTGAAAGCCACCCCTCTTGTGTAGTCTGTGAGCAAGGAACAAGTTAGAATTTCAGTGTTTTTGGTAACTGTTGCACCCTGAAGGCCTCTTACATTTTTAGTTTTAAGTGTTTCTAGTGAATGTGTAGTAACATTATAACAGCAATGTAACTGTTACAGCTGCATTACAGTAGTGCAGATTATAAAACTGCACACCTTCATGAACTTTACCTCTACTAATCAGAGCTGCTGAGTCTCTTTTACAATAAAATCTGTAGTGTATGCTTTAAATGAATACCTTTAACACACTTCACAACCTTCACTTTACAAAGCAAAAAATTTAATTGTATCTTCTGTGTTTTCTCTGTTTAATCTGGTTGGGTTTAAACTTCATATCTGGCAAAACCTACACTGATAGTAACTCTTTTTTCAAGTGGTTTTCTAGTATGAGGAATATGTCTTCTTTGGACTCTACTTTCGCACTCATCTACATCACGCTAGGTAAGAGCTCCTGCCAAATGCCATACTACATAATTCAGCATACTCTTGTGAAACACATGAATAAAAACTGAATTAAATGCATATGTGTGCATCCAACAGTGCTGGAAACAATAAAATTGGAAAACATTGGTTGTTTCTTTTCTGAAAGCCATGAACACAAAGTCATGGACTAAACACTTGTCTTGATTACACTAAACTCTTGATATTATTCAAAATCTTCAGATTGCAGGAATTAGTTATCATAAAGTTTATTTTTAATAATTTAATGATAATTAAACAATATCTAATATGGTTAGAGTTCTCGCAATACCATAATTTATTTTCTGTTATCAGTACTTATAATGCAAGCAATATTTTAACTCAAGCTCTTGATCATTCATCCAACCATTTAGTATCTCAACAGCAAAATCCTAACAAGGGTTACAGAGTGATGGAGCCTATCATTGTATTTATAAGAAGAGAGAAGGAGAAAAACCCTTGAAAAGTTACAAGTCTATGACAGAGCAGACACACAAACAAACAATAAAAAATACACACTCTTAAACGTCTGTGAAAGTAGATCATGCTCTGACTCCTCAGTGCTCTACCACACCACAGCATGGAATTACAGCTAACAATATGTAATCAAACAAGGACTATGTCTATTATATTTTTTGCTACAGAACTAGATTTTTTCTTTTTTAGATTTTTTTTTTGATTTAGCATTTTCTGCTGATATCAGCCCAATAGAATTGGATCAATGATCTATTTTTTCATGGTTTTTGATTTTTACATGGCTCATGTTATTTATCACTGCTACTTTACTAAACTTGGTATATGCTGTGCTCAATGATCAATGTTATTTCTGTGATGCAAACCAATCTACCATTTAATCATTGCCACAGAGCACGGAACAAGCATTACATTTAAACAGGAACAAGTTTGTGTTGCAACATTTGCATTAATCATCAATTCATCTGTAAAGAGATTAACTACCAGAGTCTATTTCTTCAGCAGCTGATTTTGTGGACATTTTGTGGATCTCCAAGGCAACATCAAAACCATCCATTATGGAACAGAATTGTATCAAATTGCAATGCAACTGCTACCTGCAAACCCCTAAGAGTGTCACCTGTTTTCCTTCCAGCACCAGTAAAATCAACATGAGTTCACTCAGAACAAATAAGACATTGTTCATATTTACATTTACGGCATTTAGCAGACACTGTTATCCAAAGCGACTTACAACAGTGCTTTATTTCCACATTAGATCATCATTTTGGTAACCAGTTCAGATCAGTAACTGCTGATTAGCTATTACCACCTAAGTAACAAATTAAGAGCTCTTGTGACAAGTATATACACTACACACTTTTGACATTATCTGCCATTAGTGCTCTCTGTGTCAGTAAAATTAAACTAAAATAAATGATGGAAACATATTCAGTGTGTTCAGCCTCACCTGGTTTCAATGTGACTGGTTGCTAGCAGGTGCCAAATGAGTGAATGTCACTCTCTAAGATTCTTGTTGAACGAGTTAGGTTGTGCTCCTGCTTCCTGATTCAGTATTTTTTTTTTTTCCATCAATGGTACAACTCACACCTGTTGAATATTCAGTAACCTACGTATGAATCATTCAAGCAGAACAAAGCATTTAAATTAAGTCATGAAGAAGTGAAGAAACAGGTGCACATGATTACAGATGATTCATGCATCTTGTATCTTTAGTCACTTTTCAGCCTGTTGCAGTAAACCTTTTTTTCTCCTTGTTTTATTTTTCACCCCATCTAGGTGATTCCCTTGCAAATTTAAAAGAAATGAGGATTGGTTCAAGACTTTTGCACAATTATGTATATTTCTAACTGTTCTTACATTTCTTACATTTCTTCCAAATAAATTTAGAATAAAATTTAGACAAATATGGCAAAAAGAGTGCAGTATTTGTATCTCTGTCCAGGTATTTCATTCAGTATTAAAGAACATGCTGGATTTGGATTTTAGTCGATTTGTGAAATTTGCCAACAGTGAAAGCCACCCGGGGCAGCGGTGGCCTAGTGGTTAGGGTGTTGGCCGTGTGATCGGCGGATCGGGGGTTCGAACCCCTTCCCGGGGGGTTGCCCTGAGGTACCCTTGAGCAAGGTGCCGTCCCCGTCCCGCTCCTCCCTGCGATGGGCTGGTGACCTGTCCAGGGTGCGTCCCTCGCCCTGTGTGCGCTGGCTTGGACACCTGCACCCCCCCGCGACCCCGTTTGGGACAAGCGGCAGATAATGGATGAAAGCCACCCCTCTTGTGTAGTCTGCGAGCAAGGAACAAGTTAGTATTTCTGTATTATAGAATTTTTTGGTAACTGTTGCACCCTGAAGGCCTCTTACATTTTTAGTTTTAAGTGTTTCTAGTGAATGTGTAGTAACATTATAACAGCAATGTAACTGTTACAGCTGCATTACAGTAGTAAAACTACACACCTTCATGAACTTTACCTCTACTAATCAGAGCTGCTGAGTGTCTTGTACAATCTATGCATTAAAGTAATACTTTTAACACACTTCACAACCTAAGCAAAAAATAACATTGTATCTTCTTTTTGTGTTTTCTCTGTTTAATCTGGTTGCGTTTAAACTTCATATCTGGCCAAACCTACTAAGCTGGTAGTAAGTGGTTTTTAGTATGAAGAACATGTCTCATTTGAACTCTACTCACGCCCTCATCAACATCACGCTAGGTAAGAGCACCTGCCAATTGCCATACTTACATACTTATATTTCAGCATACTCTTATGAAACACATGAATAAAAACTATGTTTTTATTCAACTATGTGTGCACCCAACAATGCTAGAAACAATAAAATTGGAAAACATTGGTTGTTTCTTTTCTGAAAGCCTTGAATGCAACGTCATGGACTAAACAATTGTCATGACTACACTAAACTCTTGATATTATTCAAAATCTTCAGACTGTAGGAATTTGTTTTGTTTATGTTTATTTTTAATCATTTAATGATAATTAAACAATATTTAATATCATGGTTAGAGTTCTCACAATACCATGATTTATTTTCTGTTATCAGTACTTATAATGCAAGCAATATTTTAACTGAAGCCATTTAGTATCTCAACAGCATATCCTAACAAGGGTCACAGAGTGATGGAGCCTATCATTGTATTTATAAGAAGAAAGAAGGAGAAAAACCCTTGCCAAGTTACAAGTCCATCACAGAGCAGACACACAAACAAACAATCAAAAATACACATTCATGCTCTTAAACGTCTGTGAAAGTAAATCATGCACAGAATCCTCAGTGCTCTACCACACCACAGCATGGAATTACAGCTGATGGATTTGACGGATTTTATCTTGATTTTATTATTTTATTCATATTATTTTTCTTGTATATCAGTCATATATCTGTATTCTCTAATCCTATGCCCTTTCATCCCGTCACCCTAAATCCCTTCTACTATTCCCTTACAGTTGAGGCCAAAATTATAAGCCCTTTATGAAGGGCTAAACCCTTTATGAAATTAGACATCACTCTTGATTTCTCCATGAAAATGACCATTAACAACAAGGCTTTGTTGTTTTGGAAACAAATACATTATAAAAAACAATGTCCACTAAGTTTAATTAGGATATTTTATTGATACACCGAGTTGAAACAAGAAAGGGCAAAAATGAGACATCCAAAATTATTAGCCCACTGGCCATTAATAGTCAATAGTGTACCCTTTCTGAGCCACAACTGACAACAATCTATTGTAAATAGATTTACTATGTTGGAACAGGTCTCCTGAGGGATTTTGGCCCATTCTTCCATTACAAATTGTTCTAGCTGGTCCAAATTGCATGGTTTCCGAGCATGGACATTCACTTGGCGAGCACCTGCCACAGATTCTAAAAAGGATTGAGGTCTGGGCTCTGTGCGGGCCACTCCAGGATCTTGATTTTGGTATCCTTGAGGAACTTTTGGACTAAATTAGTCCATGTATGCTTTGGGTCATTGTCTTGTTGGAAAACCCAGCCAAGACTACGAGCATATTTCTGCATATTCTCCCTCAACATAATTTTCTTTTTTCATGATGCCATGCACCCAAACAAGGCTCCCTGCACCTGAGGCTGCAAAACAGCCCCAAAGCATGATGCTGTGTATAACTGTGTATAATTGTTGTATAACTGTTCCTTGAAACATCAACTCCAGAAGAGGCCAGGTCAGCAACAATCATCTTGGCAGATGTCCGGAGCACCTTGCTGACATCTCTGACTATTTTCCTCTCCAGAGTTCTTGAAATCTTGCGCTTACGACCATGGCCAGGTTTGTTTCTTACAGAATTTGTCTCCTTGTACTTGGCAATGATGCAATGTACAGCAGTTCTAGACACTGTGAATTGCTTTGAAATGGCAGTGTAGCCTTCCCCCTTATCACAAGCCTCTACTATCTTCTTTCTGAGCTCCAGACTGATTTCCTTTGTCTTTGGCATGGTGAGTAACAGTAGTCCCTCTCATGTGTTCAAGTGCCCTGTTCCTTGGAGTCTTTTTATGCTGATTGAATGTTGTTAGGAAGCCAATTGACTGCAGGTGTTGTTAGGAAGGCCACTGACTGCACAGGTGTGGTTTCAAAACTGATTGGTTAATTACTGTAGGTGTGTTTTGAAAGCAAACATTCACATGCGGCTAATATTTTTGACCAGCCCATTTTTTACTATATTTGATATTAATCAAACCTAAAAGTGTATTTTATATTACAAAATGTACCAAAAGCTACTGAATAGCACTGGTGAATGTTTGCTTATATCAAGTTTCATCAATGCTGCAAACACTGGGAAGAAGTTTAAAAAAATGTTCCATTATTCTTGGGGAGCTAATAATTTTGGCCTCAACTGTACATCCCTGTCACCTTTAACCTACATATTATCAACTGCTTTTTTATTTTGTCTGTTATTTTCTGAGTGACACTTTCTTAGCACGTCAAAAACACCCAAACAAGGCCATAGTCTTAGATTAGGTGTCCCAATCGGAGGCCTTGGAGCTGAATTGTGCGAGAGAGAGGATTCAACACAGTGAGAGAAACACTGGTCCCTTAAACAACATGTAAGAACTTCGTTACTCTTCTGTTAACAAACTTTGGTATAGTTTAAAAAACCTCGTCGCCTCATCAGTGACTCTTCGAACCTTGGTTCTAACAATATGTAATTAAACAAGGACTATGTCTATTATATTTTTTGCTACAGAACTAGATTTTTTCCCTTTTCATTTAGTATTTTCTGCTGATATCAGCCCAATAGAATTGGATCAGTGGTCTCACATTTTTTATCACTGTTACTGTGCTACTTGGTATATGATGCTGTCACAGTCTGTCGTGCATGTGGTTCGGAAGGCGGAAAAGGTATTGAAGAAACACAAAGTGAAACACACATATGAAAAAGAGAAGGATAAAGTTCCAAGTGTGGTATGGAATCAGGACATGAATGAAAAATTTCTAAAGAGCTTCACGTTCAACTTTGATGACTCTCAGCAGAAGTCCCTCATTGTGGAGAAGGAGTTGCCAGGAGGAACTGCTACCTGCTACACCCTAAGAGTGTCACCTATTTTCCATTCAGCACCAGTAAAATCAATATGAGTTCACTCAGAACAAATTAGACATTATCTGCCATCATTGCTCTCTGTATCAGTAAAATTAAACTAAAATAAATGATGGAAGCATACCCAGTGTGTTCAGCCTCACCTGGTGACTGGTTGCTAGCAGGTGCCAAATGAGCAAATGTCACTCTCTTAAGTGACATTCTTGTTGAACGAGTTAGGTTGTGCTCCTGCTTCCTTATTTAGTTTTTTTTTTTCATCAAGGATGTACTTGCATTACATTTAATAAAATATGCTTTAATGTTTGGAATGCATGTAATGGTACAACTCACACCTGTTGAATATTCAGTGGTTTAAATCTTTTAAAATACATGTTTAAATGCAGAGGGAAATAAAAAGTGAAAATAATACATTCATATTGGACTTTCAGTTCTTACATTTTAAGGCTAAAATATATGCTTAGAAAAATCCTTCAAAAAGCTCCTTTTACTTTTGTACCCTTAGCACATATTTTAAGTCTCTGCATTTTACTTAGTAAAAGTTTAATCACCAAATTCACTTTTACCAGTGTCTTCTTTTACACAAGTAATCTGTACTTCTGTTTAAAAAAAGTATGTGAGGACATTTGTGTCCTCTTTTTGAGTGCCCTCTGTTTACCTTACAGTACACTATTACACATAGTTGGAAGCGTAAAGAGATAATATAGTAATTGCTTAAGACCATCCTTCACAATCAAAAAGCAACTTGCAATACCTGTTTGCTCAGTAGAAGGTTTTACACACCTCAGTGTTCAGTTTTGGTTCTCCCTCCCCATAGGTTTTGAGTTTCCAGCCAAATGCTAACATGTTAAACTTGCCTTTTGGGATTTACATTCATTTCCACTATTTCTCAAGCTCTGTTTTTTGTTTTAAGTTACTGTATTAGTTGAGTAAAGTTCTTTCTGTGGCCCTTTCTGCTTCTCATTTCTTTACAAGTTCACTCTGCTGCACATTGGTCTCTGAATACCTGGATTGCTAGTCAAATATATGGTTAATATTTGCCATTAAACATTGCTAGATCGCAAGATTCAGCAAGACAGAAATATAAATCTAATGGGGTAAACAGTGTGCACTAAAAATGTATTCTTTTGGAAAGCTTAAGCTGGCTTCATGAGGGTTAGTGATGTTGGCTTATATAAAAAAGTAGTGCACAAGCAGCAGCAGAGCAACTCAGCAGTTTCCCATTTTTATTGACAAGGTGGCATTAGGACAGAGGGTTGCAAAGAGGCAGCAGCAGCAATGACCTCATCTCATCATTCATCTTATTTTATTAAGTGGGCAAGTGCATTTGTTACATTCACTAAAAGAATGATACAGACTGGAATGATTTAAGCCTGCTTTGAAAAGTCAGTTCTTTAATGGCGTAGGGTAAGGGTGGGTAAACTACGGCCCGCGGGCCACGTCCGGCCCGTTGGTCTTTTTAATCCGGCCCGTCGAAGATAGGTGTCTCAGGCCGTGAAGTCGCAGAGCGGGGCCAGGCATGCCATATGAAGTTACTCAAATTAGGTACGCATTTGCGCTGTGAATACCACATACGCCAATGCGTACGGGCATACCACTTAAAGCGACTAGTGATGGGAAGTTTAGATCTTAGTTTATTATCATCTGTAGCCTCATATTTTAGCCTAACGTGGCAAATATGAATGCTTTGTGTGTTGATAAACCCTTTTGTATGTAGTGTTTTTATGAGAAGCCTTATAAGTGCCTCATTTTGTGTATTTGTTCTGTTACAAAAGCAGGCATTCTGACTTTTGATTAATATTTTAATCAAACTTTTAATTTTAACAATGCAAACAAATCCACAGAACAGAGATGGAACCAAACTCAGTAGCTAAACGGTATGTCCTCAGTGCAGGATGACATTCAAAAAAATCAAATGCCTCGGCTTGGATGAGCTGATGCGGTTTCTCCTCTCTGTTTTCACATCATGGTATGATCCTATATCCTCACATGTGATTGCTGGCAAACTAAACGAAGTTCTGCCATGAACAGAGCTGAGCTCAACAAACAATTTTTCAAAACTTTGCACACCCAGAGATGCAGCTGTCAAGATAAGTTATGTAATATCTCACAAAATCACTAGAAAAAGTAAACTGTTTTCTGACAGAGAGCTTGTTAAAGAGTGTTTGGTGGACTCTGCTGCGCTAATATGCCCGGAGAAAAAGGACGCGTTTGAGAATGTCCCCCTGTCCCGGCGCACTGTAACAAGAAGGGTTGAGGACATCGTGGGAAATCTGAAGCTTCAGCTGAAGTACTGAGCGGTTAACTTTGACTGTTTTTCCCTGGCTTTGGATGAGAGCTGTGATGTACGATACACTGACCAGCTACTCATCTTCTTACGTGGGATCACTGCAGACTTCAAAATCATGGAGGAGCTAGCAGCCATGCAGTCAATGAAAGGGACAACAACAGGGTGTGATTTCTTAATTGAGGTAAATGCATGTTTGGACAAGTTTGGACTGAAATGGGACAAACTGGTAGGTGTGACAACAGATGGTTGTCCAAATCAGACATGGAAAAATATTGGACTTTTTAAGAGAATGACAGAAAAGGGACAGAAATTAACCGTGAGCAGAATTTTACATTTCTGCATTGTATTATACATCAGGAAGTGTTGTGTAAGTCAGTGTTAAAAATGAACGATGCTGTCGATGTTGTAACAAAAACAGTTAAGTTCATCAGAGCGAGAGCACTGAATCACAGACAGTTTGTTGCACTTTTGGAGGAAAATGAAACTGAACATCTTGTCATACGCTACCACACAGCTGTCAGGTGGCTCAGCCTGGGAAAAGTGTTGAAAGGTTTCTGGGAACTGAGAGAGGAGATCCGGGAGTTCTGTGTGAAGAAGGGAAATGGCATCCCTCAACTTTCAGATGCAGACTCGCTGGCAGACCTTGGTTTTGCTGTAGATGTGACTGCTCAGATGAATGAATTGAATATCAAACTGCAATACAAGGGCCTTTTTGTGCATGAAATTCACATTTACAGCGCACTGAAGGCTTTCATGAGAAAGTTGCAACTTCTTTCAAGCCAAATGGGGGAGGACAATATTCTCACTCACATGCCAACACTGAAGAAAGCCACACCATCAGCTGATCACCTCCACAAGTACTCATCCATGTTAGAAGCAGTGCATGATGAGTTTTCAAGGCGATTTCAAGACTTCAAAACAGTTGAAAGTGAAATGCACATGCTTTCTTCTCCCTTCACCTGCAGTGTGGATAATGCGCCCAGTGATGTTAAGATGGAACTCATTGACTTGCACTCTGACACACTTCTGGCAGAGCACTTTAGGTCAGTCCCACTGCTTGAGTTTTACTCTTTACTCAAAGAGGAGAACTTTCCAAACATGAGGAGACATGCTCAGAGGATTCTAGTCCTCTTTGGATCTACCCATGTATGTGAACAGACATTCTCAGTGATGAAGTTCAACAAATCCAGATACAGATCCTCTATCACTGATGATCACCTCTCATCTGTCCTTCGCATAGCCACTTCCGACATTCAGCCAGATTTCAATGTACTTGTTCAAGCCAAAGACAGACTGGATTTTTATCACAGAACTGAAAACATCAAAAGCATGTATTGCTTTTTGTATAAAGTTGATCAGTTGTTTATCTTTAACATACTGCAACACCTTTTCAGTAGACATCGGAGTTGTCAGAGTTAAAGATGCTGAGATTTTCGTTGGGTGGGACAAGGATGGACAGGATTAGGAACGAGTATATAAGAGGGACAGATCAGGTTAGACATGGTTAGTTTGAAGGAGGAAGATGCAGAGGAAAGGAAATGGAAATGGTTGATCCGCTGTGGCGACCCCTAAACGGGAGCAGCCTGAAGAAATAGAAGACTTTCAAAAAAACAGCTATTCACCAGAAAAAAATATTTAGTCATGAGTGGATTGCCATAAAGGTTTCCTGATCTCCAGACCAGCTAGCCTACTGCCACGCCCAGATTACACAAAAACACATCCTGAAGGAAGCTACGCATTTGCGTCTTTATCTCTGTTACGACAATGACAGATGAAAAGACCTTCAACATACAAGGCAACATATACTCTTCTCGAGCGCTATGTGGGCAATCCATCAGCATGTGATATGTTTTTGGTGGCATTTGATATGTATTTCTGACAATTCCCAAAGCTAAATGATCTGGAGAAGATCAGAGCGGTTATGGGAAGGCTTAACGGGTGCGCCGCAGAATGGGGAACGGTTGTTTGGCCAAGGAGCGGAGAAACAGTGAGTTCATACGATAGCTTTTCTTCCCACTTTCGGACGATATTCGATCACCCCGCTCATTGACAATCCAGAGGGGATCGCCTGCTGCGGTTAAAACAGGGAACCGGCTCTGTTGCAGATTATGCACGTCGCTTCTGCATTTTAAACTATTCTTAATCATTAATTCTTGCCGTTGCAAAATTAACCTTAAATTTAGTCATGACATCAAGGGTCACTTCATTCAGAGTCAAAGGTAAGTAGTTACAGTTGTTTTTTTTTCAGGCAGTACAGTTTAAAATTTGTTTAGGTTTGTAATGGCACTTTTCTTTGTCTACATACATCTCAGATGTCTGATTTGTCACTGGGCAGCACTTACAACATATAAACTGTTCCCTTTTTAATATATTTTACCCCTTGACTGGTATCATTATTACAGCATTAGCTACTTCATCTCGGCGTACCCCCCATAGGACTCCCCGAGGGACACGGTTGAATGCCTTTTCCAAGTTCACAAAGCACATTTACCAAAGCACTGGTTGGGCAAACTCCCATGCACCCTCCAGGACCCTGCCAAGGGTGTAGAGCTGGTCCACTGTTCCGCGACCTGGACGAAAACCACACTGCTCCTCCTGAATCCGAGGTTCGACTATCCGACGGACCCTCCTTTCCAGGACCCCTGAATAGACTTTCCCGGGGAGGCTGAGAAGTGGGATCCCTCTATAGTTGGAATACACCCTCCGGTCCCCTTTCTTAAAGAGGGGGACCACCACCCCGGTTTGCCAATCCAGAGGCACCGTCCCCGATGTCCATGCAATGTTGCAGAGGCATGTCAACCATGAAAGTCCTACAACATCCAGAGCCTTGAGGAACTCCAGGCGGATCTCATCCACCCCCGGAGCCCTGCCACCAAGGAGCTTTTTGATCACCTCGGTAACCTCTGCCCCAGAGATGGAAGAGTCCACCTCTATGTCCCCAGGCTCTGCTTCCCCATCAGAAGGCATGTTGGTGGAATTAAGGAGGTCTTCTATGTATTCCCCCCACCGACCCACAACGTCCCGAGTCGAGGTCAGCAGCACACCATCCCCACTATACACTTTGTTGACCGTGCACTGCTTTCCCCTCCTGAGACGCCGGCTGGTGGACCAGAATCTCCTCGAAGCCGTCTGGAAGTCTTTCTCCATGGCCTCACCAAACTCCTCCCACGCCCGAGTTTTTGCCTCAGCAACCACCAAAGCTGCATTCCGCTTGGCCTGCTGGTACCTATCAGCTGCCTCCGGAGCCCAACTGGCCAAAAAGGCCCGGTACAACTCCTTCTTCAGCTTGATGGCCTCCCTCAACCCCAGTGTCCACCAACGGGTTCTAGGGTTGCCACAGCTCCGGTCAGCCACCTCGACAATGGAAGCGCAGAACATAGTCCATTCGGACTCAATGTCCCCCACCTCCCCCAGGACGTGGTTAAAGCTTTGCCGGAGGTGGGAGTTGAAGCTCGTCCTGACAGGGGACTCTGCCAGACATTCCCAGCAGACCCTCACAATACGTTTGGGTCTACCAGGCCTGACCGGCATCCTCCCCCACCAACGAAGCCAACTCACCACCAGGTGATGATCATTTGACAGCTCCACCCCTCTCTTCACCCGAGGGTCCAAGACATGTGGCCGCAAGTCCGATGACACGACCACAAAGTCGATCATCGAACTGCGGCCTAGGGTGTCCTGGTGCCAGGTGCACATGTGGACACCCTTATGCCTGAACATGGTGATCATTATGGACAATCCATGATGAGCACAAAAGTCCAATAACAAAACACCGCTCTGGTTCAGTTTGGGGGGGCCATTCATCCCAATCACGCCCTTCCAGGTCTCACTGTCATTGCCCATGTGAGCATTGAAGTCCCCCAGCAGAGACGCTCTCTAGCGCCCCCTCCAGAGACCCCAAAAAGGGTGGGTAGTCCAGACTGCTGTTTGACACATAAGCGCAGACAACACTAAGGACCCGTCCCCCAACCCAAAGGCGGAGGGAGGCCACCCTCTCATCCACCGGGGTAAACCCCAATGTACTGGCCCCGAGCCGGGGGGCAATAAGTATGCCCTCACCTGCTCGGCGCCTCTCACCGGTGGCAACTCCAGAATAGAAGAGAGTCCAGCCCCTCTCAAGGAGACTGGTTCCAGAGTCCAAGCTGTGCGTCGAGGTGAGTCTAACTATATCTAGCTGGAACTTCTCAACCTCACGCACTAGCTCAGGCTCCTTCCCTACCAGAGAGGTGACATTCCACGTCCCGGACCGCCAAGGCTCCCGTCTTCAGCCACCGCCCAGCTCACACTGCACCCGACCTCTTTGGCCCCTCCAACAGGTGGTGAGCCCATGGAAAGCCACGTCTGGGCGAGGGAAAACGTAATCCAAAATTGGTTTGAACCGCTCTTGTCTCTTCCCTCACCTAGGACCTGTTTGCCTTGGGTGCCCCTGCCAGGGGCATAAAGCCCCCGACAACATAGCTCCCAGGATCAATGGGACACGCAAACACCTCCAACACGATAAAGTGGCGGTTCGAGGAGGGTACTCCCGAGAGTATGGGATATCGAGTTCCCTATTAAGGGCTGTCCGTTCCCTGTACAATCGGTGTCAGAGCTTGGTCCGCATTGCCGGCAGTAAGTCGACCTGTTTCCGGTGAAAGTTGGACTCTGCCAGGTCTGCCCTTTGTCACCGATCCTGTTCATAACTTTTATGGACAGGATTTCTAGGCACAGCCAGGGCGTTGAGGGGGTCCGGTTTGGTGGGCTCAGGATTGGGTCACTGCTTTTTGCAGATGATGTTATCCTGTTGGCCTCATCAGGCCGTGACCTTCAGCTCTCACTGGATCGGTTCACAGCCGAGTGTGAACCTGCTGGGATGAGAATCAGCACCTCCAAATCTGAGGCCATGGTCCTCAGCCGGAAAAGGGTGGAGTGCCCTCTCAGGGTTGGGAGTGAGATCCTGCCCCAAGTGGAGGAGTATCTCGGGATCTTGTTCGCGAGTGAGGGTAAAATGGAGCGGGAGATCGACAGGCGGATCGGGGCAATGTCTGCAGTGATGCAGGCTCTGCGTCGGTCCGTCATGGTGAAGAAGGAGCTGAGCCAAAAGGCAAAGCTCTCAATTTACCGGTCAATCTACGTTCCCACCCTCACCTATGGTCACGAGCTGTGGGTAGTGACTGAAAGAACGAGATCGCGAATACAAGCGGCCGAAATGAGTTTCCTCCGCAGGGTGTCTGGGCTCTCCCTTAGAGATAGGGTGAGAAGCTCAGTCATCTGGGAGGGGCTCAGAGTAGAGCCGCTGCTCCTCCGCATCGAGAGGAGCCAGATGAGGTGGCTCAGGCATCTGATTAGGATGCCCCCTGGACACCTCCCTGGTGAGGTGTTCCGGGCACGTCCCACCGGAAAGAGACCCCGGGGAAGACCCAGGACACGCTGGAGAGACCATGCCTCTCGGCTGGCCTGGGAACGCCTTGGGCTCCGCCCGGAGGAGCTGGAAGAAGTGGCCGGGTAGAGGGAAGTCTGGGCATCCCTGCTGAAGCTGCTGCCCCCGCGACCCGACCTCGGATAAGCAGAGAAGAATGGATGGATGGATAACTACTTCATTCGCAGGAAGCATTGGTTAGGTACTAGGCCCCAGGAACAGAAGGCCATTGGTTTGAATCCTGGAACAGTAGGTTACTCTGTGAAATGGTGGCGGGGTGCGGGAAGGATGTCAATGCAGAGCCAGGAGTCCAGAACATAGTTTTATTCAATTATTTAACCAAAACAAGATCCAAGGACTGCAGTTCTAACTAAAACCAAGATCCAAGGAACTGCTGTCTGATTATACCAAGTTTCCAAAATGACCAAAATGACCAAAATGACCAAAAACTACCATAAACATGAGGCTTCGCCTCGTGAATGAGCCGCGCTCTGTTCTGACTTATATAAATAGCTTAAATAGCAGCCCCAATGAGCTCAGGTGTGCTCAGTCAGAACAGAGCGCCCTCTACCGGGCCCAAAACAAACCTCACCCGTGACACTCTGAGGTCCCCTTGAGCAATTTACTGTCCCCATCTTTGCTATCTGGGCACTGGAAATAACTGCTCCCTACTGCAAGTGTTTATGTAGGTTAAATGCATAGAATCAATGTATGTATCAATGTTTGTTGATCATTTATAATTTTTTTAAATAGTTGCATTACAAATATTGAGTTCATGAAGAATATAATTCATGTTCACTTATCTTGCTCTAATCATAAAAGTAAAATCTAGATAAACTATTATCACAGTGTTATAAAACCACAAAAAACCAATACATTTAACATTAAAAGTTAAACTAAAATATTCTGTACCCGCCTATAGTTTTGACCTGAACAAAGAAGCACTAGCACAGGTGCATGTATCTTATTCTTCTTTGTCATTTTAAGTCCATTTCATTGCACATTTCATTTAGTAGAAATTCAGGATTTTAAGCTTATTTTCTAGGCAGAACTGCTATCCACTGACTGAATTTACCTTCTGCATAAAAGTATAAATTAAATTAACAACCCTGTATTTTTTCTCTTTCAAATAACTAACAATAACAATCACTGTCTCAACTAACAGAACAGTTTAGTTTATCTCATTTTTGGTCTGTTTTGGATTGCATTAAGTATTAAAAGAACTGGAGTTGCCTGAAGATGAAGTCACTGGCAATCCACTGCCGTCTGATATATTGTACCCATCTGCGAAGAACAAGCAGAGGTTAGATACCATATTGCAGTTTGGCATACTGTTCAGACTGAATTCCAGGCAAAACATTATTTAGTGCTAAAAGATGTGTTATAGATGTGATAACCAGCTCTACGTACAGAACAATTAAAATCAAGTTAAAATGTTAGAGAAACTAACTAAGCAAATGTCAAAGTAAGCAACTACTACTACAGTTCAAAGTGAAAAGCAACAGTGCTGAACTGTGGAGTAACTACAGCAAATACAGTACAGTATCACAGCAGTTCAGAAATGTAAATCAAGGCATTTGGCAGAAGCAGTGATGTGGGCTTCAACTCAGTTGTTATAACAATTATCAACTTTATGGATTTGCTACAGTAGGTTTGTGCAGTTAAATGGTTATCGAATCTGCAAAACATTCTTACTTTTAAGTAAGATCTAAAATAACTGATACATTTAAAAAACATGCTGATCATATACAAAATTGATCAAACTCAGAATAATACACATTTTGAGTTCCATTACATTCATCTTCTAAATTTCATTACATTCACTAGAACGTCAACTTATTTATTAATATATAATACTGATACTGTTCAATGCTGCCTCCCCAAGTACTTTAAAACTCTGAAACTGATATCTGACTTGCTGCATGTAAAATATCTCCCTGTAGCCATTAGACAGGGTTGACAGGGGTTGATAGAGAAGATTTGTATCTTCATATGTACTTAACAAATAAAATGCCTTTAGCAAATGTTCATTGTTGAGGCACAATTTTGAGACCATCAGTTTGAGACAGATGGATAAGGTTGCATGAGTGAGAAACAGAATGTTCCAGTAAGACATGGTATATGGGATGCGCTGTGTGTCCAAGTACAAGATAGATAAGAGGTAGAAAGTACCCTTTAAGAGAACTAGATGTTCAGGCAGTAAAGGAACAAAGGAACTGGGAGGAGGAACTCGATGCCCAGCACCGGGGAGCATGGGAGGTAACCACAGATGTGTATAAGAATCTATGATATTTTGTATTCGGGGCTTCCTCTTGCATTCTCAGCAGTGTGAGGGGAACCCCATTGCAGTGGTAATTAAAAGACCCTTTGTGAAACTAACAGTGCTTCTGATGTGCTCTTTGGTAAATTTTGACATTTGTAAATAAATGTCAGCAGTACCAACTGGGCACTAGACCTGGTCTATTCTGAGTCTGGGTGATGCCCACATTTTAGTAGCCAGGCCTACCATATGTCAGAGCTTGGATCAGAAAAGCCCATTTTGATCCGAAATATCTGGAGCCCATTTGGCACTGCTGACAAATATATCCTAAAAATCTTAAAATATCTGGCCTTGCTTAACTGTTGACTGACTGTTGGAAAACTTGCTTGGGGTGGGACAGATCAAGGATATTTCTTATTTAATCCAAATAAACTTACCTAATACTGATGGAAAAAATATATATACAGTACTGTGCAACGGTTTTAGGCAAGTGTGAAAAAATGCTGTAAACAAACAATGCTTTCAAAATTGGTTGATCATTTATTTTCATCAATCAACAAAATACAGTGAATGAACAAAAGAGAAATCTAAATCAAATCAATATTTGGTGTGACCACCCTTTGCCTTCAAAACAGCATCAATTCTTCTCGGTACACTTGCACACAGTTTTGAAGGAACTCGGCTGGTAGGTTGTTCCAAAAATGACTGTGTTTCAACTTACGTGTGACACTGATGATCATCAGCACCTGTTTGGTAAAATTGGTTGATCATACACCAACTATAATCCTACAAAATCCCTGACTTTAAGAATTGAGAATTGATGCTGATTTGAAGGCAAAAGGTAGTAACACAAAATAATGGTTTGATTTAGATTTTTCTTTTGTTTGTTCACTTTGCATTTTGTAAACTGATAAAAATTAACATTCATTATATTTCTGAAAGCATTCTTTGTTTACAGCATTTTTTCAAACCTGCCTAAAACTTTGGCACAGTACTGTATATATTATTGTTCTAATATGTTTTTTATGGTAACCTATTAGTAGGCTAATAGGACGAAAAAAAATTCCATGCCTATAAATGCCACAAAATGGTTTTTAATTCTCTTCTTTTTGTACCTGATGGTGCAGTGGCAGTTGGTGGCTTAACTCTACTTAATTTTGTATATTAAAGCACTTAGCAGTAGTGGATTTTGATTTGATGCTGCTGTGGTGCTGCTGAATTCTAGTGAATAACAGGTTTGTAGCAGAGGAGGATCAGAAGCTGCTGCACAAAAAATGAAATCGCACTCATCAGCTAAATACCTACTTCTTTGCCGTAACCTTTGAAAGAATCCTAGCCCACTAGAAGATGATGCTCCTCCACTAGTAGTCTACAATTGAAGGAGAGAAAGAAAAGGGTGTTTGAATGAATATTGATAATACACTGAAAATTAAGAACATCATTAAAACAGAATGGTGTGCGATGAAAGGAAATTCACCCTTGTGCCACTATAACTGAAAGTCTTTACGGATAACTTTCTTGCCAATTCTTCACGGATCTGTGGTCCAAAAAGAAATAAATATGTACACATCTTAAAGCTGCATATTTATGTGTTGCATAGATTGTCTACGATATTAATTTCAAAATGTAATAAAAATTAAGTGTCAAAGAAAGAATGTGTACCTTACTGTCAAGCATAACTCCAAATACAAAAATAAAGAAACCCTGTAAACAGACGAATGACAACATAAATCATTATGCAGGCAAAACATTTTCTACTTTTAACTAATTCAAAGACATGTACAAGCATGAGAATATAACTGAGCCTGACAGATAGGGTTTATACAGTGCCTTGCAAAAGTATTCACCCCCTTTGGCTTTTTACCTATTTTGTTACATTCCAACCTGTAATTTAAATGTTTCTTAATCTTATTTTATGTGATGGATCTGGACAAAATAGTCTAAGTTGAAAAAGTGAAGTGAAAGTTCTTGACATTGCAAGGTCACAGCACAGCACACAGTGAACCACAACGAAATTCAACCTCTGCATTTAATCCATGCAAACACCATGCAGCATGGGTTAAATGACGGTACCTTGTTCAAGACGGGCACTGGGAGATGTTGACGATCTACCAGTTTTCTGGGAAACTACTGTAGAAGTGGTAAAGCAGATACCTGTTGGTGGAACCCAGAACCCAGAAGAGTGTATACAGAAGAAGAGGCAAATGAAGAAGAAGTGGGATAGTTAGGGGGATGAAGAAAGTAGACAAGAATACAAGGAGATGAACCGCAGGGCGAAAAAAGCAACGGTTTATAAGACCTTGTCACATGTGGGGTGTTTTGGGCACGCTAGAGGGCGCTCTCTGTCACGTATGAGGTGTTTTGGGCATGCTAGAGGGCGCTCTCTATCACATATGAGGTGTTTGTCACATGTGAGGTGCTTTAGGTACACTAGAGGGTGCTCTGTTCTGACTGAGCACACCTGAGCTCATGAAGGCACAGGTGTGCCTCATTGGGGGCTGACTATTTAAGCCCCGATGAGTCAGAACAGAGTGCGGCTCATTAGTTAGGCTAAGCCTATGAGTAAGGGTGGTTTTGGATGACTTGGATGACTTGGATGACTTGGTTTGGACTGCAGTTCCTTGAGTCTTGGGTTTTGATTAGAACTGCAGTCCTTGCTTCTTGATTTTGTAACTGTGATTAATAAGCCTCTGTTCAGAACTCCTGGCTCTGCACTGGCGTCCTTCCGGCACCCCACCGCCGTTACAGACCTTACGATAAGGTGTTTGGTGAATTGTATGAGAGGTTGGACAGTAAGGACCTACACTGATTGGCTAGACAGAGATACAGAGCTGGGAAAGATGTGCAGCAGGTCAGGGCAATTAAAGAAATGGAATCGTACTCACAGGTGAACAGAGCGTGTTGAGAAGATGGAAGGTATATGTTGAGCAGCTGATGAATGAAGAGAATCAGAGAGAGAGAACATTGGATGATGTGAGGATAGTGAACCAGGAAATGCAGTGAATAAGCAAGATGGAAGTAAGGGCAGCAATAAAGAGGATGAAGAATGGAAGGGCTGTTGGACCGGATGACATACCGGTGGAAGCATGCAGGTGTTTAGGAGAGATGGCAGTTGAGTTTTTAAACAGATTGTTTAGCACAATCTTGGAAAGTGAGAGGATGCCTGAGGAGTGGAGACGAAATGTACTGGTACCAATTTTCAAGAGTAAGGGTGATGCACAAAGCTGTGGTAACTATAGAGGTATAAAATTGTTCAGCCACAGCATGAAGTTATGGAAAAGAGTAGTGGAAGCTAGGTTAAGAAAAGAGGTGAGGATTATTGAACGGCAGTATGGTTTCATGCCAAGAAAGAGCCTCTACCTACTACATCTACTACAGATGCAATGTTTGCTCTGAGGGTCTTAATGGAGAAGTACAGAGAAGGTCAGAAGGAGTTGCATTGTACCTTTGTGGAGAAAGTGCTTAGAGAGGAGTTGCACTGGTGTTACAGGGAGGTATTTGACAGTAGTTCAGGTTATGTATGAGGGCAGTGTGAGTGGTGAGATCTGCAGTAGGAGTAACGGATTCATTTGAGGTTGGATTATATCAAGGATCAGCACTGAGTCCATTCTTGTTTGCAAAAGTAAAGGTAATGGTTGACAGATGAGGTTAAACAGGAGTCCCCATGGACAATGATATTTGCTGATGATATTGTGATCTGCAGAGAAAAGGGACCAGCTTGAGGAGAACCTGGAGAGATGGAGCTATGCTCTAGAGGGGAGAGGAATGAAAGTGAGTAGGACAAAGACAGAATACATGAGTGTGAATAAAAGGGAGGAAAAGGGATTGGTTAGGATACAAGGAGTAGAGGTGACAAAGGTGGAGGAATGTAAATACTTGGGATCAACAGTTCAGATTAATGGCAAGTGTGGAAAAGAGGTGAAGAAGAGAGTGCAGGCAGGTTGGAATGGGGGGAGAAGAGTGACTGGAGTGATTTGTGACAGACAGGTACCAGCAGTAGTAAAACAGAAGGTTTACAGGACAGTAGCAAGATGAGCTATGTTGAATAGGTTGGAGACGGTGGCATTGATGAAAAGACGAGCACCACAGTTAGAGTTAAAGATGCTGATGGATAGGATTAGTAATGAGTATATTAGAGGGACAGCTCAGGTTTAAAGTTTGTGTTGGTTTGGACATGTCTAGAGCAGAGACAAGGATTATATTTGGAGGAGGATGTTGAACATGGAGCTAAGAAAAGCCAGGAAAAGAGGAAGACCAAAGAGGAGGTTTTTGGATGTGGTGAGAGAGGAAATGCAGGTCAGTTTGAAAGAGGTAGATGCAGAGCCCTAAACTGGAGTAGCCAAAAGAAGGAGAAGATGAAGTTCATTGTCAGCCACTTGTAAGGGCTGAAACATTTCATACCACAAACACTGAGAGATTGAAAGGCACATGCTTCCTCCACATTATTTTAACCTTCTGCCAACATAATATCACAGGACAGTTAAAGACTCTAACACTTACTACCCGTTCTGTTTCTAAAGCTAACATGCACTCATGCTGAGTGATTGTAAAGAGTGGGTCAAAGGCAAGCATGTTATCTTTTCTTTTAGGACTCCCTGTCATGAATGTAAACTCAACATTTTAATATTTAGAGAGAAAATTTGGAAATGGGTATGGCAATATGGCGTAAAATTAAATTAAAATAAAATTTTCAGTGTCTTAAATGTATATCATCATTCACAAAGCTATCTAAATCCGACACTTTTATTTAAAACATAAGAATAATAATAAGAACAGAATAATAAGAATAAAACATTTCAGTACCTGCAGTGAATTGAGGAGTGCAAACACTATGTGAATCCCTAAGGCAGTTGACACCATGGTCCCAATGCCAAACGCCCAGGTCAGACCAAACAGAGGAGTTAAAATGGCTACACATCTTGCAATGACCACAATGGCATGTTTCTCATCTGGATGATTGGTGGCACCACCGCCTCTCCTGAACATCTTATATAAAACCACAATAAGCACAATAAAGTTTATAGCTACAATAGTCAGCGCAGGAATCACAAATGCCAGCATGGCCTTGGTTTTCTTCCAGTTTAGCCAACAGGCATTCTCCTCTTGGACATATCCTTGTCCTCCAGCTGTTGCTGCCACAGTGATGACGGCTATCAGTAAAGGACCAACATAGCCAAGAGTGAATGCTATGACCATCATCACGATCTTGGATGGTCTAGAAAAAACCATGACAGTCCGGTAGAGGAGCAAAAGTGCTGAGAACAACATCCAGAAGAAAAGGGCAAGGTAAAAAAAGTGCATGAAGAATGTGGCTGCACTGCAGGGACCCACTGGTGTCGGCTTTCCTGTTTTAACAATAGCTGCTCCAATGATGAAACAAATGTCTGCAATCAGGAGGGAGAGAGCAATGTTGACTATGGAGACATGGCGCATAAAGGCTGTGTCATTCCTTGTCAGTGGTTTCCAGACAATTATCTCAATTAGAAGGCACAAAACCAAGCAGATCATTGAAATGCCAACACATATGAAAGTTATAAAGGCTAAGGCAAGGCTGTCGATAAAAAATGGAGACATCAGAATGGAAAATGAGGTTGTGTGATTGCATTCACATTTATACATATTTGTTTGATTCTCCACAGTTTTAACTTCACATCCATTAGAGTCCCATCCTCCAATTCCATCCAAAAGGCTGTAGTTCCAAAAGACACACAGAGGGTTTTTCAGTGACGTATTTTTAATGTCAAACGTCAGGGAGATGTTGTAAATTGTATTGTTCACAATGACCGCTGCCACATCTCCATTGATGACAACGCCATTTGGACTGCTTTCATTGTAGGCTGCATTTCGAGTGGGCAAAACATTGTCCAGAGCTGAGAAAACAATGATGGTGATTGAAGTCTCTCCGTTATTTTGTGGTATGTCTATTTGAGTAGTTAAATTTATACCAAATGTTCCAAAAAATGGGCCATTGGTTATAGCTCTGTTTAGCTGTGTACTGTCTGTTGTAATGTTGAAGCTCTGATTACTTAGTACACGCCCCATATCTTCAGCAGACCTCAGGAGATCAGAGCTTGTGTTCTGGGTTGTATTGCCTTTATTCAACTTCAGCCATGTATCCTGAGCCTTTGCTGATGCAAGAATGTCCACAGTTTTTAGGTAATTCTTGAAAATGAAACATTTATTCAATTAAACAGAGTCTGAACATTTAAAAAATTATGTATACATTTTTATAAATATTTTAAATTACAATTATTATATTAAATTCAAATAAGCAACAAACTAGAAAAAAGCAGTTAGAGTGTACATACCGTCATAATAGGCTGATCGACCTTAAATGACTTTGAGACATTAGCAATGGTTTTCAGCAAGTCAACAATTGTAATAATGTTTGCAGTGGATCCTGTTATCTTATCAGCATTTGCTGAGGTGACATTTTGAATCTCAGCAACCAGTGATGGAACGCCTTCAGGTGTCAAATACTGAAAAGCATAGTGTAACTATGAATCTTAAATTTGATCTACAGATTGGCTAATAAGTCTTTATAGAAACAGCTACCTTAATTTTGTCTAGCAGGTCCTGGAGAACACGCAAGACACAGTGATCTTCCTCAGGCACCCAGCCTCCTTTATTTGTTGTAGTATTTCTTGTACAGATAGCTTTTATATAACCAACGCTATCTACATCACATGCACCAGTCTGTGTCTCACCAATATTTCCAGCTCCAAATTGGTTATTAAAGCAGTCTGAATCTGATGGGGGATAGAGCGATGATTTTACAAGACAGGGCTAAAAAAAGGCATCATAACAATCAAAAACTTTCACCTACCCTTGACACTTTGACACTAACTAGGAATGATTTGGAATTTGATCAGAAATATGAATATATTGAACAGCCAACTGAAATGGTTTATTCGATTATTTGAATTTAGTCAAGAGGAGACTGACTTCTCTCATTGTTTTTCTCATTGTGAGTGATTTAGTGTGGAAGCTTTACTTTAGTCTTGGAGTCTATCAAAATTATAAAACACTTGAATAAGTAAGTGAAAATAACATCCACCAGAGCCGCTGATAAACAGTATTTACAAAGATCTTCCCAGCCTGCATATATAAATCAAAACATGTGCTTTAATGCTTTTTCAATCACAAGCATACCATTTACACCCCAAACTACACACAATGTCACTTAACATGTTATACATTTTTTCTATATATTATGTATCCTGTATTGTACTACACAATAGGCCACTTTACATATTTTCTATATTCACGTTTGCACATTTCTAAATATGTTACCCTTTGCACATTCTTACTTACTACTAGTTAATACTACTTATATCCATCCAACCATTTCCTGCCGCTTGTCCCAAACAGGGTCGCGGGGGAGTGCTGGAGTCCAACCCAGCGCACACAGGGCGAAGGACGGGGGACGCACCCTGGACAGATTGCCAGCCCATCGGATTACTACTTATATATTACCTGCAAATATTTCTCATCTTGAAATCATGTTTTATAGACACAATATAGTGTGATTAGATTTAAATTTCTCGTTTATTATTTGTTTCTATTCTATTTTTTCGTTTCATCACAGAGATGAAGTAAAACAGAAGACAAAAACCATAGCCATAAACTTTTTGAAATGTCTGATTTTGTCCAACTTTTTTGTTGTATTAAATAAATAAACCCCTGAAAATAGCAGATTACTCTTTTCTGTAAGATTAATTGAATATTAACCTTAAATGATTGTTTTTTAATAATAAAAAAAATGTCTAACATGCTGAGCTTGCAGGAGCTGTTCCTTTGCATTAAAAGACAACTATTGCTGCATCATCAACCTATTTCCTCGAATAAAGTTATAGGGAGACCCATATGCAGTATCTTATTTCAAGTGTCTTTGTAATTTTGCACTTGCCAAAGATGAGTGTGAAATAGACACGTTTATAAATTGATTAAGAATAGAAGCACCTGTAATATCCAACATACAGAAGTGTAAACATGATCATGTATAATGGAAACAAATAAGGTGACTCACTTTTTGAAGTTACAGTAATTGTGACATTCTTTGAATTATAAAGTTGTCCGTTGAGGTCTCGGACAATCCATTGGAAGTTTACAGTTTGATCATTGTTTTTACAGATCCCCTGGGTAATACTTGTGTCTGTGTATGTGCTGCAGTCTGTCTGTTGACCTGCACAAAAGAACAATGAACTTCATTAACAACAAACAAACATCAGTGGATGATATTATAAGCACACTGGTATATGCAAATATTCCAAAAATACAAAATAAAATGATATTTTAATAAAGTCATCCATTAAAAAAAATTCTCAAAGGTGCTAATGCGTAATGTACACATAAAATCACTACAGCTCATGCCACTGAGTTGCAGATTTTAGTGTGCCAGACTTCACTAACGTGAATTTTAAAGGATATCACTACTACTACTAAGGGTGTAACTACAGCACACAGTGAACCACAACAAAATGCTTTCTTTGCATTTCACCTACATGTGCAGCAAGGGGCAGCTACTTAAAGCTCCCTGGGGGCAGTGATGAGGATGGTACCTTGCTCAAGGGTACATCAGGGCAACCTACTGATCTGGGATTCAAAACCGCAACCTTCCAATCCTGGGGCCTCGTCCCTAGCCACTTGGCCACCACTTCCACATGTGTATAGGTTTTCAATTGTACAGTTACATATACTGCTATTTTTACCATTGTTGAACTGATTCTAATAGTAATGCTCTACTGTACTCTACATGTTCCAGTGTCATACATAGATTTGCTTTAAGTTTATGAAGAATGAACAATGTTCTGAAGAGGGAATTCCCTTCCATTTTCTATCTTCATCATTCTGCTGAACTGATGGTACAACTTCAATAACTCATTCAGATATCCAGAAGTAACATTACTAATATACTTTAACAATCACCAGATAATGGTACAGCATAAATAAATAATTAAATAAGGAAAAAGAGTTAAACAAATTAGACTGCCCCCCAAAATCACTCCAAAGCAGATTTTTTATGGCTTGTTCTCACACCTCTGTGATATGTAATCGGAAGATGCAAACAAAATATATGCTGTTAGTATGCATTACCTGTCAGTGACTCAGCTGCAGTGGCAAGGCGCCACTCAGCTTTGTAGTTGCTTCCAGCACAGCACAGCAGTGTTATTGGTGATCCATCACATTTTAAAATTTTTGAGGAATTAACATTGATACTAGGAAGTGGCTGTATTGTTATTATTTGCCAAATAATGTAGGGTATTCCTTCAAAAGTCATTCTGCAGGCATAGTTACCTGTGAAGATAATGAGAGTATGATTAAAGAAATGGATGCGACGTAACCATTATTACATGAAGAAAAGCTTAGTCTGTTAAGTTACTATAATAATAAAAAATATAAGCTTTCATTTCTAAATACTGATTTATTTTAATTAGACAAAATATTATAAATTTTATTAAGATCATTCAGAAAAGTATTTGGCTTTGTAACACAGGGGTGTTGTGGGTAGGACACAGATGCGTACCCAGGAGTCTAGTTCTTGACTTTATTTACCATACTGAACATAACAAAAATCCAAAGAACTTAAACATCCCTGTTACCACGGAGGCTAATCTCCTTCAATGACTGACATTCTGCTTTGACTCATTGGGGATTAATTAGCCAGACCCCACTAGAAGACGAAGAATGGAAGGGCTGTTGGACCGGATGATATACCAGTGGAAGCATGGAGATGTTTAGGGGAGATGGCAGTTGAGTTTCTGACCAAATTGTTTAACAGAATCTTGGAAAGTGAGATGATGCCTGAGGAGTGGAGACGAAGTGTACTGGTACCAATTTTCAAGAGTAAGGGTGATGCACAGAGCTGTAGTAACTATAGAGGACTAAAATTGTTCAGCCACAGCATGATGTTATGGGAAAGCGTAGTGGAAACTAGGTTAAGAAAAGAGGTGATGATTAGTGAACAGCAGTATGTTTTCATGCCAAGAAAGAGCACTACAGATGCAATGCTTGCTCAGAGGGTATTGATGGAGAAGTACAGAGAAGGTCAGTAGCCGCTGCATTGTGCCTTTGTGGACTTGGAGAAAGCATATGACAGGGTGCCTAGAGAGAAGTTTTGGTTTTGTATGAGAAAGTCAGGTGTTACAGAGAAGTATGTGAGAGTAGTACAGGATATGTATGATGGCAGTGTAACAGTGGTGAGTTGGAGTTGGAGTGGCGGATCTGGATCTGCAGTTGGAGTGACGGATGCATTTAAGGTAGAGGTAGGATTACATCAAGGATCAGCACTGAGCCCATTCTTGTTTACAATTGTAATGGACAGGTTGACGGTCGAGGCTAGACAGGAGTCTCCGTGGACGATGATTGCTGATATTGTGATCTGCAGTGAGAGTAGGGAGCAGCTTGAGGAGAGATGGAGATATGGTCTAGAGAGGAGAGGAATGAAAATGAGTAGGTCAAAGACAGAATACATGAGTGTGAATCAAAGGGAGGAAAGTGGAGTGGTTAGGATGGAGGGAGTAGAGGTGACAAAAGTGGAGGGGTTTAAATACTTGGGATCAACAGTTCAGAGTAACAGCGAGTGTGGAAGAGAGTTGAAGAAGAGAGTGCAGGCAGGTTGGAATGGGTGGAGAAGGGTGGCTGGAGTGATTTGTGACAGTCAGGTACCTGCTAGAGTAAAAGGGAAGTTTTACAGGACAGTAGTGAGACCAACTATGTTGTATGGGGTGGAGACGGTGGCACTCACGAAAAGACGGGAGGCAGAGCTGGAGGTGTCAGAGAGGTGCTGAGATTTTTGTTGGGTCTGACGAGGATGCACAGGATTAGGAGTAATTATTTTAGAGAGACAGCTCAAGTTAGATGTCTTGGAGACAAGGTTAGAGAAGCAAGGTCGCATTGGCTTGGACACATCCAGAGGAGAGAAGAGGATTATATTGGAAGGAGGATGTTGAAGATGGAGCTGCCAGGAAAGAGGGGAAGAGGAGGTTTATGGACGTGGTGAGAGAGGACATGCAGGCGGTTGGTTTGAAGCAGGAAGATGCAGAGGACCATAAGAAATGGAGACGGTTGATCTGCTGTGGTGACCCCTAAACGGGAGCAGCCAAAAGAAAAAGAAGAAGAAGAAGATTTTGGACGGCGGTGGCCTAGTGGTTAGTTACTAGGCCCCAGCTTCAGAAGGTTGTGGGTTTGAATTCCAGACCGGTATGTTACCCAGTGGGACCCTTGAGCAAGGTACCATCCCAGTCTCTGCTCCCTGGGCACTTTCAATAGCTGGCCCCTGCTGCACATATGTGTGTATGGGTAAAATGTCTAATTTCGTTGTTTCATTGTTTGCTGTGCCTTGTCACAATGACAAGAACGTTCACTTTATACATATTTTCTGTAATGTGACATACTCTATATAAAATATATGCTCTTAATGTATTGACTTTTCTATTCTATTTTTATTTCTATTTGTGTCTTAAACATGGCATCTGCTACTTATTATAAATGTGTGTCTGAACATTCTCCAGAAAGGGGCTAGTAAAATTGATATGAAGATATGAAGACTTAAAGTCTGTAAGACTACAGTCTTATAGTTGTACAGGATTTCTACTCCCCTAGATAGCAGTAATAATATTTAAGTTTAAATTGTAAGTCTTGTTTTGTGTAAGGACAGAGTCTTATGCAGGGTTACAACTATATCCTAAAAATGTAAATATTAAAAATACAACCAAGAAAACTAAAAGCAGCTCATCAAAACAATCTTTTGGTATGTATATGATACATATTGGTGTGTATATGGTAAATATTGTTATTGCTTTGTATCCTTTATGATAATTCAAAACATTTCTTGGTTTTGTACCTGGTTTTTTCAAATACATAACTGAAATTTTAAAGTTCATTTTTCAGTGTTGCTGATGCCTTTATTGTCTTACAAATCTGACCCTAAAACCAGTTAAAACTTTTGATGTATTGTGATTTTAGTGTGCCTGTGTGCAATGAATCTGAGAATGACACAAACTAACTCGATGTAAAATCAAAACCCTTGCATCAGGCTGCTAAAATTCTTCTTACTAAAATTATATAATAATAATATATATAATAATATTTGTATTACATATAATAATGTAATGTCCGAATTATATAAGGCCTAAAGTCAATGTGCTTTGATATGACTTTGTTATACATGACATCACATTAAATATCCTGTTAAATAAACCATAACTTACCAGTGTCCCCGTTATTGGTTTCAGTGACAGTGAGCATTTTTTTATCATTACTGATTATGTATTTACTACTAGATTCTGTGGGGATATCATTCACAGTCCAGGTTATGTCCTTAATATTTGGGTCCGGAGGTCCACAAGTCATAGCCATACTATTTCCAGGATAAATGAGGTTATTGGTAGGATATAAGCCATTCTCCACTGCAAATAAAAACCATACATATTATATTAGCTTTGTGCATATTATTCTATTAAAAATACTTCAAATTTTGTGGCATACAATTAAAATATAGCTAAATATATAATATAATATAATATAATAAAAATCTGATTGCTATCTGAATGTCATTGCCTGTTTATTATTCCTGAGAAAAGATAATTTAATGTTACAATTTACAGGTTTAGGTTAGGTTACAATTTACAGGTTTACACTTTTATGTCATTATTCTATACTTTCCATTCCATTCTTTTGCTGTTATCTTTTTTTCTTTTCTAAGATATAAAATAAACAGATAATTTAAAAACAAGAGAAGAGGCTTTACACAGTTTTAAAGTCATTTGAAATATGAACTTACCAGTTTGGGCAAATGAACTCACTTTGTATCCATTTGCACTAAGCACAGCAATTAACAGTGCATTTGCTGCCTGAAAATCAAGTGTAGCACTACTAGATGTTACTATTGTGAAGTCTGAAATCACACTGCCAGGCCTGTTGCAAAATCAGAAGATATCATTTAAAATATTGTCATCTATAGCAGTTATATGACCAAGTACCTTTAAATTTATACACTGGTTTCAAATTCTGGCCTGAAAAGGTCTGGTACAGATTGGGGTGAAAATTGTTAATTATATGATTTTTCTTGACAATAACATTAGATTTCTGTAAATGCATAAAAAAAACTGTCCAGTTTTTTTTTTTTAAATGTCTAGACAAACCTGAATCCAGTGACCTTCACAGAACCAGCTTTGTATGAAGGAAGTTTACTTTGGTAAGCATTGTCAACCTGAAATATTGTTTCAAACATTAATAGCTTGAATTTCATAGATTTCTTGAAAAGCAAACAAATATGTCACACTTACTGCATTTCTGATGTCAGATGCATATTTTTGGTACAATGGGCTTGATGGGTTTGTGAGTGCGAAGTCAAACTGTTCATCTATCGTCACTGATATAGTTTTAGTGGTTTCTAAAAAAATAAAGGAGCAAATGTAATTTTTTTTTTTATTACATCAGCACTCTGTTCCTGAACTTCATTAACAACAAACAAACATCAGTTAATGATATTATAAGCACATAATAAGCACCTTTTTAAAATTATGCCCCATTTAACAAAACCCTTTAACATAAATGAATAACATCACATTAATCTCCTCAAACCTCAATCTCAGTCTGTAATTTTCTGGGTCACAGGGGGGGTGCCTATCCCAGCTCACACAGGGCGAAAGACGAGGACTCCCCCTGGACAGGTCACAAGCCTATCGCAGGGAAGAGCAAGCTGATGTGGATGGCATCTTGATCAAGGGTACCTCAGGGCAACCTACTGGTGAGGGAGTCGAACCCACAATCTTCCAATCCAGGCCAAACTCCATTACCTCTAGGCCACCGCTGCCCCCCATTGTAAACAAGGACAATACAGGGCAGCGGTGGCCTAGTGATTAGGGAGTTGGCCACAGGATCGGAGGATTGTGGGTTCAAACCCCTTACCATTAGGTTGCCCTGAGGTACCCTTGAGCAAGGTACATTCACTGCTCCCCGGACGCTTTCATAGCTGCCCCCTACTGCACAGTGTTTGTGTGCATGGGTTAAATGCAGAGGTCTAATTTCATTCTGGTTCAATGTGTGCTGTGCTGTGACCTTGCAATGACAAGAATAGTCACTTTCATTTTAAAAATATAGCTTTCCAGCATTAGAATCTAATCTCAACTGTGAAGTACAGTAATTGTATTCTCGTGGTTAGGGTTTGACATTTTGCCAGTGTTAAAGTTTTTACGGTGAAATCT
The DNA here is from genome assembly GCA_017165825.1 of Hepsetus odoe. NCBI lineage: Eukaryota > Metazoa > Chordata > Actinopteri > Characiformes > Hepsetidae > Hepsetus > Hepsetus odoe. Next base: position 13,022,619 of record CM029370.1, on the reverse strand, counting down.
GAATTATTTGAAAGATCCCTGCATAAACTGAACCCCCAAAGAAATTGAGACATACAGCAAGAAAACAATCTTTAGTTGCTCTATCATTTTTTTAAATGACTTAAGTAGAACAGATACAGTAATAAAAAAAAAAGAAACTTGTTAACACAGCAGGTAAATAACAATCCAGAGGCTATTAAACCACTTTAAACCTTTTATACCACTCTGTCCGGCAAGACTCACAGAAGGGGCTTGTGTGTTTACATCAAGGCTGAGAGGGGTTTGCAAACTTTTTAATATGACTGTAGTTATTTAGGCTGGAGACCTGTCCAGGGTGCGTCCCCCGTCCACGCCCTGTGTGCACTGGGTTGGACACCAGCACTCCCCCACAACCCCGTTTGGGACAAGCGGCAGATAATGGATGGATGGATGGATGTAGTTATTTATAATAATAATCCTTTATTTATAATTGAAAGTTATTTATAATTGAAAGTCAGGACGGCACCTTGCTCAAGGGTACCTTAGGGCAACCCACTGAGGAGGGGATCGAACCCACAATCTTCCGATCTGGGGGCCAACTCCCTAACCATTAGGCCAACACTGCCCCAGTTCTAAGCCTGCCTATCCTTGTCACACCCAGAGAAAATCTCAGTATCTTTAACTCTGACACCTCCAGCTCTGCCTCCTGTCTTTTTTTGTCAATGCCATCTCCAACCCATGCAACATAGCTGGTCTCACTACTGTCCTGTTAACCTTCCCTTTTACTCTAGCAGGTATCTGTCAAAAATCCCTCCAGCCACTCATCTCCACCTATTCCAACCTGCCTGCACACTCCTGACCTCTCTTCCACACTCACTGTTACTTTTCTACTGCTGATCCCAAGTATTTAAATTCCTCCACGTTCCCTTGTCACATACTAACCACTCCTCTTTCCTCCCTTTTGTTCACACTCATGTATTCTGTTTTATCCTTCTCACTTTCATTCTTCACCTCTCTAGAGCATGTCTCCATCTCTCCAGGTTGTCCTCAAGCTGCACCCTACTCTCACTACAGATCAGAATATCATCAAGTTCTTCATCAACGCCCTCAGAGAAAACAATGCATCTATAATGCTCTTTCTCATTTACTTTTGCGGCATTTAGCAGATGCTCTTATCCATGTTCTAATTACAGGGACAGTCCCCCTGGAGGTTAAGGGTCTTGCTCAGGGACCCAGTGGTGGTAGTGCTAGAGGTGGGATTCAAACCTGGGACCGCTTGATCCATAGGCAAGTACACTACTACTAGACCACCGCCAGCTCTCAGCATGAAACCATACTGCAGTTCACTAATAATCACCTCTTTTCTTAACCTAGCTTCCACTACTCTTTCTCATAACTTCAAACTGTGGCTGATCAACTTTTATTCTCTATAGTTACTACAGCTCTGTGCATCTGACTGTCCCACGTCTTCTTTGCTTGCCTCTTTCTTTTTTATACACTCCTGGACTTCTGGGTTCCACCTCCAGGTTTCCTTATCCTCCTTCTTCCTTCCAGATGTCACACCAAATACTTTTCTAGCTGTCTGCCTTACCACTTCTGCAATACTTTCCCAGCAATCCGGAATCAACAGCTTCCACCACTCGATCCTCACCTCTGCCCTCACTTTTCTCCTATTCTCAGCCTCCAAGTTCATCCTACAGCTGTTCAGCTACTCCCCTGTCACTGCTTTGCAGTCTCCAATCTCCTTCAGACTGACCCCCCTACAAGGGATATAATCCACGTGTGTGCATCTTCCTCCACTCTTAAACGTTACCCTGTGCTCCTCCCTCTTCTTAAAATAAGTATTAACTACAGCCATTTCTATCCTATTTGCAAAATCTGACCTTGTGCATTCCTCTTCTTGACACTATACCTACTTGTTACCGCTTCATCATCTCGGTTCCCTTCACGAACATGTCCATTAAAGTTTGCACCAATCACCACTCTCTCCCCTGGGCACACTATCATTTCATCTAAATCACTTCAGAATTCTTCTTTCCTCTCCTTCTCACAACCAGCTTGTGGGGCATAAGCACTAACAACGTTCGTTATCACACCTTCAACTCATCACCCTATCTGACACGCTCTTCACCTCTGAAACACTTTTCACATACTCTTCCTTCAGGATAACACCTACCCTATTTCTCCTTCCATTCACACCATGGCAAAACAATTTTAACCCTCATTTCCACTGTCCTCCATTTGCTTCTCTCCTCCTCCCTCAGGACATGCCTTCCTCTACTTTTTCTCCTTTAGCCAACAGTAGTCAAATTTCCACCAGCACTGGTGGCAGTCATTGTTAACCTGGGCCTCGACCGATCCAGTTTAGAAGTTTGTTTTGTCGTCCACATATTGATTTGGCAAAAGTTTTACACCGGATACCCTCCCTAATATAACCCTCCTCATTTTTCCGGGCTTTGGACAAGCACAAAAAAATACACTGGCTTGTGCATCCCTAGTGGCTGGGTTCACGCACGGCTCAAACCACTATATCAAATTTACTGATGATACTACCATGGTGGGTGTAATCAGTGATGATCTCGATACAGAGAGGATATAAAATACTAACAAATTGGTGCACATCCAAAAAATGAGAAAAATATTGGACTCACTTGGTGCCTGATTCAAAAATCACTTGTAAGAAAAATAATATGATGTGAGGATAACTTTCATGTAAAGGTACTTTACTCCTAACAAGCCTCAATTCACACAGCCATTGCAATACCTGGTCAATTAAAAGAAAGCATTTAGCAGGCTTTACTGTCCAAGAAAAGTTCTCCTAGTTAGAAGAAATATCTTGTATTTGCAAATAGTTCTCTTTGTCAAATAGTTCTCTTTGAAAACACACACAAAAACTAGCCTTTACACATTAGTCAGTTCATTAGTACAGGGTGTGGGTAGAAATGGGTGTACTGTTGTTCAAAGCAGAAGAAGAAGAAGAGGAGTAGGAGAGAAGGTAGTGGGAAGTAGGAGTGGAAGTGAGTGTAGGAACTTTGAATATTGGCAGCATGACTGGTAAAGGTAGATAATTAGCTGATATGATGGAGAGAAGAAAGGCTGATATTGTGTGTGTGCAACAGACAAGATGGAAGGGTAGTAAGGCCAGGTGTGTTGGAGGTGGGTTAAAATTTTTCTGTCTTGGTGTGGAAAGAGGGAGGAATGGGGTAGGTGGTATTCTGAAAGAAGAGTATGTAGTGTTTTGGAGGTAAAGAGAATATCAGATAGGGTGATAGTTTTGAAGATGGTAGTTGTAGGTTTGATAATAAATGTTGTTAGTGCTTATGTCCCATAAGCATAAGGTGGTGGTAGCAGTCTAATGGTAGGATACTTAGCTATGAGGCAAGAGATCACAGGTTCAAGTAAATCCACCTCTAGCACTACCACCACTGGGTTCCAGAGCAAGATCCTTAAGCCCAAGTTGCTCTAGGGGGGACTGTCCCTGTAGTTAGGAATTGGAAGTCACTCTGGATAAGAGCATCAGCTAAACTACATAAAAGTAAGTTGGTTGTGAGATGGTGGAAAAAGAACAATGAGGAGGTGATGAGCAGGTATGGTGTTAAGGAAAGGAATACAGAAGGTTGGATGGTTAAAAAAGTGAAAGTGATTACTCTTGTCATTGCGAGGTCACAGCACAGCGAAAAACAACAAAATTGGATCTGTGCATTTAACCCATGCACACAAACACCGTGCAGCAGTGTACAGCTATGAAAGCGCCCAAGGAGCAGTGACAGGGACAGTACCCTGCTCAAGGGTACCTGAAGGCAACCTACTGGTAAGGGGTTTAAACCCACAATCTTCCGATTCTGTGGGCAAGTCCCTATCCACTAGGCCACCGCTGAATGGTTGTTAAAAGGATGAAAATGTCTGTAGTAAATATTTATTTTAAGAAGCGGGCGGAGCACAGGGTGACAAAAGAAAAGAGGAAGATGCACACAGGTGGATTATATCCTGGGCAGGAGGGTCAACTTGAAGGAGATTGAAGACTGTAAAGTAGTGACAGGGTAGAGTGTAGCAAAAGTGACAAGTGGTTGGATTCAGGATTAGCGCTGAGCCAATTCTTGTTTAGAGTAGTAATGGAAAGGTTGATAGTTGAGGTTAGACAGGAGTCCCCATAGACAATGAACCTGGATTGATGGAGATATGTTCTAGAGAGGAGAGGAATGAAAGTGAGTAGGACAAAGGCAGAATATATGAGTGTTTACAAAAGGGAGGAAAGTGGAGTGGTTAGGATGCTGGGAGAAGAGATGACAAAGGTTGAGGAATTTAAATACTTGGGATCAACAGTTCAGAGCAATGGTGAGTGTGGAAGAGAGGTGAAGACGAGAGTGCAGGCAGGTTGTTATCTGCTCTGTTATGGACTGATGACTTGTCCAGGTCAAAATAAGAGTTTATGATAATGAATGGATACATTGATTGGTGTTTGTAGATCCTGAAAATTGCCAATAGGCACTGATTAGTAATTTTCTGCCATTATCTGCCTAGAACATCTGGAGTAACAAAAAGCAACAAGAATAATTGGCTTCATTTTCACATATTTCATTCAACAGAAGTTTGTTTCAAATTTAAATTTAAAAATAAAAAAGTTATTAATATAACACAATACTGAAAGTTGGCATTTACCTGGATAACATGTAGGTGTGACTGTAAGAAAAATAGAACACAGTATTTAAACAACTAGAAGAAAGTCTGCTTTGATTGTTATTTTATAGTTAAAGAAAGCATGGTGTCAGAACTCATGTTTTACATTTGTCATTGTAAAGCCTACTAAAGCACTCATCAAGAGACTTGATTAATTTCTGTAATTTTCAATTTTCAATTCACAACTTGGTGACATGCCCAGTGAAACATGGCTAAAATAATTAATGTACACTTGTTTCCATTAATTGTTATTGTAATCTAAGATTACAGCAGTTTTGTCAGGAGAATTTGCAAGTAAGTGGTGTTATGTGCTGTTGACCTGATGTTAAAAAAAGTGTTTCCTGCCCCATCAAGTTGTGTAATTTAATAGAGCCAATGTAAGCTTAGCTAGTAAAACAAAAAAGCTAATAAACAGTGCTTACATACTTGTAATTTCTGTGAGTGGTTGACAGAACTGGCCATCACTTGGCAAATCCTTGATGCATCCACATGTGGAATTGATGATGGCATCACAAGCATTACTGACACACTTGCTGCATGGCCAGTAATACTGATCCTCACATGTGCACTGGTATACAGAATTGCTGAGAATGCATTCTGTGAAATGACACAAAGAGTATCCAAGTTGTATAGTTTAAAAATAAATTAATATGATGAACTAAAGCTACTAATTCTAAGTCACACACAGTTAATTTATGTACATGTAATTTGCAATGTATGACCTGAATCTACCCTTTTATAAAGATCAAACCAATAAAAGAAAGGCATTAAGCAGACTGATAGACCTCTGGTTATCAGAATAGAATACAATACAATAAGATGAAATACCAAGAAAATACCAAGAAATACCAATAACAAGAAAATGAGGAAAAGTGGAGCAATGTGGATACTTTGCAGATGGACTGTATTATAATGTCCCAGATTGCATAACTTCACTGGAATAAAATTACAAATTGAAAAAGAATCAATTGTAACTAAACAAATGTTTTATTTGTATCATAAAGCACAAAGCACAATTGAGCTAGATTTCAGCAGTACAGGCGGTGGCTTCTACTGCAATGGTAAACATGTTTTGCTTGGAGGTGTATCTGTTTATTGTATGAGTAATATAACTGGAACATGTAACTGCAGCATTTAAGTGCCTTCATGTTGATGATGTGTGCACAGATACTTGTGTTATGTATTTTAAGCCTTTACTGCTCATTGTTCTGCTTTTCATTTACTCTCTTTTAGCAGTAGTTGGAAGTAGTCTGCAGTCATGATGGTTTAAATGTGCCAACTAACATGTCTTATTTCAGTGTTTCTTTGAAAGGAGATTGGAAGACATGAAGCATTTGAAAGATGAAACTGATTGTGAAATTGAGGTTCATAGGGCCAATAATGTTACACATAAAATCAAAAAATACTTTTTTTGCCCCAAGTGCTTTATTTGTTACACAAAAACCAAACTATATAACTGAACCATAAGAATTTTGAGACTGAAGGACAGACTACAGAATTACTGTTGAGATCTTTACTAGCTATATTAACAAGCTTTGCATCCCAGAGTGACACACAAATGCTGGCACCTCTGAATGGAAGCAAAGCTGGAAAGCAATGCAGGAAAAAGAAAAGAGTAAGTGTAATGGCTACAAATTCCTGCATAATCTAAACAAGTTGTTTTAAAGCCATTTTGTCCATTGCTACACAGATACAAAGCGAAGACCACAGATTCAGTTACAAAGATCTGACAGTAATGCAGTCCCTGACAGAAGAGCAAAGTGTGCACTCTTATACCATTTACTGATGTGACCTAGTTTATTCTTATTTAAAGTGGCTGAACACAAATAGCTGATTGTAAATGTTTAGCACAGACCAGCATAAAAGCAATATTTACACAAATCTTTTCAAGTGGAATCAATAACACCTACTTTTATTCGTAAAGCTCATTCAACTAAATTAAAACTGGTTTCTCACCTCAAAAGATAACAAGTAAAATATTTAAATAAACCTTTTAAATTACAAAAATGAAATTTGAGAAATGGGACTCACCTGTTGTGAAGTTCAACTTTGAGATTTGTAAGATGAGATCACTTGCATATGTGTAGGTTAGAGACTGAAAATAGGTCTTTACACTCTGCATTATTGCACTATCAATGTTTGTCTCAATTTGAATCGTAAAGTCAAAGATTGGCAGTTCTGTGAAAAAGACAGTGGCTTTGTGAACATAAGAAATGTAAGTAATTGCAATTGTAAATGTCCTTTTATTTTGTCTTACCAGTTTTTGGAATACACATTTGTCCAGCACTTGGTTTGCCATTGATACAGCCACATGTTCCCATGTTTAAGTTATCACATATGTCATATATTAAACAGTTGTTGTACATCCAAACATACGAATTTTCACATACACACTGGTTTCCAACTGCAGTGGCCTGGCACACTAATGGAGAAGGCAAACTCAAATAATTAAACATGATATCATGTACAACATTTATTATATATATTTTAAATATTAAATATTTAAATTTTATTAACAGCTTAAAAAGAAGTATGATTAAACTTTGACTCACCTGTTGTAATGTTTAGACTAGTGATTGTCGAGTGGTTTAGAACTTTTGGAATGCCCAAGTTATTCATGTAATATATGACATCTGCTTTTGTGATTGCCTGTCCTGGTACAGTCAGCTCCACCACTGCAGTGTAGTCCACTAAACTTGCCTTGACTGGGTGTTGATCAGATTGCATCACATTACTAATATATTTATATATATGTATATTTATATATATGTGTGTGTATATATGTATATATATGTATGTTTATATATCTTTTTTTTTTCTTTTTACCTACCATCTCGTTTTTGCCTTAACTGGTGCAGTGTTTTTTTCACATAAATATTCTGTAAAAGAACAATTTCAACTCCATAATTTAGCACCATGTGTTCAGCCAGTGTAATTTTGTCAAAGCATACAACTTCATTATATATATTTGTTTGTTTGTTAGTTGAGATTTTCATTTCCCATAGTGAGGATTATTCTGTTATAAATTGTCACACTGTGTTGGATTGGACAGGACGAATGTATACAGTCATATATCTCATTTAAACATGAAATATAATACACAGGCATGAATTAAACACTGAAATCACACAGAGACAGACTCCACAATGACGAATAGCACATACAATAACTGATGGCTCTACCCTGACTCACTGAGATCTATATACCTTTATACTAATGAGACACACTTGGCAACATAATTGAGGCACCAGCTGTACCCAATCAGGGCAGAGTATCACAAAACATAACATTAGCAATGGGGCTCTTATTTGGTCTACCAGTCCCTTTGTGATTACAGAGCTCACCATTGCATTCTTTCTTCTTAATGGTATTCCAGAGTTGATTTATTTTCCAAATTGTCCCAGAGATTATGGTGCCCTGAAATGAGGGGGACTAATTATAAAAAGTGTTATAATTTCTACATGGTGAAACTAAAATGTATATTATATACAGTACTGTGCAAAAGTTTTAGGCTGGTGTGAAAAAATGCTGTAAACAAAGAATGCTTTCAAAAATGGAAGTGTTTATCATTTATTTTCATCAATCAACAAAATGCAGTGAATGACTATAGAGAAATCTAAATCAAATCAATATTTGGTGTGACCACCCTTTACCTTCAGAACAGCATCAATTCTTCTATGTACACTTGCACACAGTTTTTGAAGGAACTCGGCTGGTAGGTTGTTCCAAACATCTTGGAGAACTAAACACAGATCTTCTTTGGATGTAGGCTTCCTCACATCCTTCTGTCTCTTCATGTAATCTCAGACACACTGGATGATGTTGAGATCAGGGCTCTGTGGGGGCCATAAGAATTGATGCTGGCTTGAAGGCAAAAGGTAGTAACACCAAATATTGATTTGATTTAGTTTTTTCTTTTGTTCGCTCACTTTGCATTTTGTAAACTGATAAAAATAAACAATCATTACTTATATTTCTGAAAGCATTCTTTGTTTACAGCATTTTTTCCACACCTGCCTAAACCTTTTGCACAGTGCTGTATATAAAATAACTTTAAATGAAAGTCTGCAATGTGCACTGTAATCGCATCTGAATGGCTTGATTTAAAATTTTACGCTGAGGAGCAGAGGGAAATTAATATAAAAGGAAATTAGTCTTTTCCCCAGACAATATGAAGAGCACTGTACATATAAATTAAAAAATATACAAAGAAGCTTCAAAAATGATACACGCCAAAAAAAATTCAAACCTGATTTATTGTATGAAAAAAAAATTGATCACACTCATCGAACATTTATTTCACCAAAATAATGCATGGACCAAGTTCATAATGAGATACCAGTAGGTTCTAGTTGGTTTAACTGTGCCCTCCTTTTGACTCAAGTCTCTATGTTTTTAGCTTTTCCGACACTCACTGCAAATGTTCTTAAAGAACACAGCTTTCACTGTGCAGCTGAAAACCAATATTAAAAATACACTTCTCTCCTCCGTGCTGTGCTATCATTCCATCTAAAATGCTGGATTCAAATCCAATGCAAACCCTGAAGGAAATGTGAGCATGAGCTTTCTCAGGGTAATACATGCGCACAATTATTAGACAACAATTAATGTGCAGCATTATTACACTAATGAGTAAATAGTAAATAGACTCAAAATATTTAAATAAACATTTCTGACATAAAAAAAATTAAAAATCTGTGACCAATATAGCCACCCTTCTTTTCAATAACAGTCATAATCCTTCCACTCATGGAGTCTGTCAGTTTCCTGATCTATTGACAATCAACTTTTTGTACAGCAGAAACCACAGCCGCCCAGAGACTCTGTTCAGATAGGTGGACTGTTTTCCTTCCCTGTTAATCACCTTTTTAAGTGATGTCTTGAAGGCCTTTACAGGCTTGCCATGCAATGGAGCACTCTGATGCATGCTCTGGAGCATCGTCCTGCATTCAAATCATGAATGATGACTTTTTCTTTAACCACTGCTTGAAGAGTCTTCTAAAAACTGGCAGAATGTTTTGGGAATTGATTTTGAGTCTATCTTCAACCCAAAAACATCCAAATAGCAGCCCATACCAGTACCCTACCTCCACCTTGCTAGTGTCTGAGTGGAAAAGGAGCTCTGTGCCTGTTACTGATCCAGCCACGGGCCCATCCATCTGGTCCGTCTAGAGTCACTCTCTTCTCATTCATAAAACCTTTCAAAATTTCTGTCTTGATATTTGATGTTTCAATTTGTGTCTTGTTCAGTGGTGGTTGGGTTTCAGGCTCCCTTACCTTGTCCATGTCTCTGAGCACTGAACACCTTGTATTTCTGGACACTTCAGGAAAGTTGCAGTTCTGGACAGCACTGGAGGATCATGGGATCCTGGTAGTTTTACGTTTGATTCTTCTCAAATCTTTGGCAGTTAATGTGTGTCTTTTTTTCTCAAAAAGTTTCTTGTGACCTTATTTGCAAAAAACTTTGATGGTTCTGTGATCACACACCAATAACTTAGCCGTTCCAAGAGTGCTGCATCCTTCTGAAAGGTTTTTTTAGCTGTTCAGAGTCAGACATACCTCTTCTTTGGCCCATTTTGCCGGAGGAAAAGAAGCTGCCTAATAATTATGTCAATTTTGATATGGAATGTTGATCTCCTTAGGTCACACCCTTCTTCATTACTCAAATATAAATCACCTGATCTGCTTAAATCCATGCATAAAAATTATGATATGGTCAAAATACTCGCTTGCCTAAAAATACTTGAAATTTGAGCAGCTTGCACTAACAAGTTTAGGGTTGATCCTCTTCCGCCATTTTTAAATGTTGAGCTACACAGGGGTGGGGCTGCAACAATTGTGTGATAAGCTTTAGGCAATCATGCATTAAATTAAGGTTGATTATAACCAAAAGGTTCTGTCCCACCTAAGCATGTCTTGCATGGCATCTGTGCTCAAAGGTACATTTGGCTGTTAGTCTGTTTTGTTTTTTAAGTTGTGGACATGATGGAAAACAGACGTTGAAAGAAAAGACCCAATCAAAAAAAGAAACAAAGATCTGTGGATGAACTAAATTTTGCTAAATGTGAAAAGACGAACAAAGAAGCTGCAAAGCTGTTTTAAAATATGTCATCCTGGCTATCAAGTTTAACAGCCAGAATTTACGTTCCTGCATTTAACCACAAAATATACAACAATGAAGCCAGGCATGCTGATACCTGCAGCTCAATGTTGATCTCAGGCTGGCACAAAAAAGATGTCTGAACATAGACTGATGGTTCTGTTGTGGCTTCTTTTGTGCCTCTAGAGCGCAGTATTGCCATGTTTGCTAGGCTTGGTCTATTAGGTGAAATCTGTGTTATCCAAACACACTCATTGTCAGGATGGGAGATATAAGGAGAGTAAATTAAAGAAGGAATTACACTTCTCAGCCTCCCGGGGAAAGTCTATTCAGGGGTCCTGGAAAGGAAGGTACGTTGGATAGTCGAACCTCGGATTCAGGAGGAGCAGTGTGGTTTTCGTCCAGGTCGCGGAACAGTGGACCAGCTCTACACCCTTAGCAGGGTCCTGGAGCGTGCATGGGAGTTTGTCCAACCAGTTTACATGTGCTTTGAGGACTTGGAGAAAGCATTCGACCGTGTCCCTCGGGGAGTCCTGTGGGGGGTATCGGATTCCCTGTTAAGGGCTGTCCGGTCCCTGTACAATTGGTGTCAGAGCTTGGTCTGCATTGCCAGCAGTAAGTCGGACCTATTTCCGGTGAAAGTTGGACTCCACCAGGGCTGCCCTTTGTCACTGATCCTGTTCATAATTTTTATGGACAGGATTTCTAGGTGCAGCCAGGGCGTTGAGGGGGTCCGGTTTGGTGGGCTCAGGATTGGGTCACTGCTTTTTGCAGATGACATTGTCCTGTTGGCCTCATCAGGCCGTGACCTTCAGCTCTCACTGGATCGGTTCGCAGCCGAGTGTGAAGCGGCTGGGATGAGAATCAGCACCTCGAAATCTGAGGCCATGGTCCTCAGTCGGAAAAGGGTGGAGGGCCCTCTCAGGGTTGGGAGTGAGACCTTGCCCCAAGTGGAGGAGTTTAAGTATCTCGGAATCTTGTTCATGAGTGAGGGTAGAATGGAGCGGGAGATTGACAGGTGGATCGGGGCAGCGTCTGCAGTGATGCGGGCTCTGCGTCGGTCCGTCATGGTGAAGAAGGAGCTTAGCCAAAAGGCAAGGCTCTCAATTTACCGGTCGATCTACGTTCCCACCCTCACCTATGGTCATGAGCTGTGGGTAGTGACCCGAAAGAACGAGATCGCGAATACAAGCGGCCGAAATGAGTTTCCTCCGCAGGGTGTCTGGGCTCTCCCTCAGGGATAGGATGAGAAGCTCAGTCATCCGAGAGGGCGCCTCCCTGGTGAGGTGTTCCGGGCACGTCCCACCGGAAAGAGACCCCGGGGAAGACCCAGGACACGCTGGAGAGACTATGTCTCTCGGCTGGCCTGGGAACGCCTTGGGATCAGCCCAGAGGAGCTGGAAGAAGTGGCCAGAAAGAGGGAAGTCTGGGCATCCCTGCTGGAGCTGCTGCCCCCGCGACCCAACCTCGGATAAGCGGAAGAGAATGGATGGATGGATGGATGGATGGAAATGAAAGAAGTAAGAATGTTTATGTCTTTTTTTTTAGATCTTTTAAAGAACTTTTGCAACTTTTATATCAAGTTTAAGTGATAAAATGACTGCATACACACACATTAATTGAGAAAGAACTCTAATGGAATGTATGCTTAATCATACTTGATGTATTTGAATACATGTTTGGGGTTTGGCTGGGCTTCGTCTTTACACCCCGACATACCAGATTTCTGTATTCACCGCAATGGAGTTGATGTCAGGACATAGTGACTAATTAAAGGAATTATTTTTTATCTGCAAACCTAATTCAAACCTTTACCTTCAGACATATTCAAAACAGATACATTCAGGAGTTTTGTTACAGACTGAAAGCAATATTTGTACTAATATTCACTGTACCAAAGCCAAGCTACTGAACAACAAAATATGTAAAGCAATTATTGCAAGACTGAAAACAGCCCAACCTTTTCAAAATTTGCTAAATCCAAGGTGACACAATTTCAGTGTGGGAGGGTTCAAGTGATCGATGGAAAAATCTACCTAGTAGTTATCTATAAAGCAACACTTTTCTAATGATATATGAAACATTGCAAATTGGAATTTTATTAGCTGGATCTTAGAGTAAATTGGCTGAGAGGCCATAAATCATAATGCAATACAATATGAGAGAGAATAGTTATGTGTATTTTGCATTTATTTGTTAATTTATTAATTGTGTAGTTCCGTATGACTCAAAACAGTTATAGTTCATTTCCAAGGCTTCTCTTTAGCATAAACTGTTTTTTAGTTTGTTTGTTTGTTTTTGTTGGTTTATTTGTTTTTGTCCCTGTGCCTTCAAGACTCATATACATAGATCATATTCTGATTTATTGCCATGTTTTAGAAGAGCAGTCCAGACTAAAACACACTCCATTCGTGTCTTTTAGTTGGTTTACAAAAAACAGTGAATTCAAAATGAGGTGTTGCTTTGCATAGATAAACAGTGTGACAGAGGAGTAAAAGTTTGCTTTACAGTGTTTATCCACCTTTTACTACAAAATCATATAATATGGGCCATTTAAGTGAAACACAACAAAATTACACCTCTGCATTTAATCCATACCTCAGGGCAACCTACTGGTCTGGGATTTGAGCCCAAAATCTTCTGATCCTGGGGCAAACTCCCTAACCACTAGGCCACCACTGCCACAATTAAGCTTTTCATTGCACAACCTCAAAAGCAGGTTTTTTGTTTTTTTTTTACCTGTAGAGTGAAGTCTGAAGCATGCTCAAGGACTCGATACATGTCTATGAGATGCATAAGCATGAAAAGGACAGCCACAAAAAACAAGCATGTTGATGTTTCTCCTGTAATTAATTAGAGAAATAAAGAGGAAAAAATATGTTTTCTCCACAGATTTTCATGTAAGGGATTAATATGTTACAAACAAACTGGGTACCCTTACTAATACAAAGTAACAGCGGTGAGTAAATTTGGTGAATCTTTCCACTAGTTTCACATTTTGCGTTCAACAGTTGCAGGTTTCATAGTCCAGAATGACAAAAATGTTTGTCATTAGTCTTAAATAACTAAGACACAAATGTCTTATTTATTTGCCCCTCATTGTAAACGTGACTACTAATAAAATATCAAAAGATGAAATTCAGTTCAACTGTAAAGACTGTAAATAATAGAAAATTGATGGAACTGATCAAATCGAGTGCAATCTCAAAGCGAAATTAGATTAAATAACAAATGTTCAAAAAAATGGCCAGATTAAATACATTACCATAGTTATAGCATTATAAATGTAATAATAATGTACCTTTAGTGGCCATGTTGAACTTTCAGGCTTTATTCTTTGGTTGTTATTGCTTGAGCATTTCCACGAGAACACAAAAGTTCAAACTGTGCAAAAGAAAAAAAACTGTTTCACTTTCTTGATAAGCAACATAAAGCAGATGCTTGCTTAGAAAGATGTTCTTTATCTTTTCTTTTCTTATCAGCCTCCTTTCTCACAGTAACAGGTTTTCATAGAATAACTCAAACATCTGTCAGTTTCAAACAATGACTTACAATCATCCTTTGCAAGCTATTTTAGCAGCACTCACTTCAATAAAAGACTGGTATAGAACTGCAGGATCTTTGGTATGAGATCACACATCTTATTGCTTCAACACTTACCTTCCTGGAGTAGTTGCTCATTAATGTTTGCCTCAGTTTATGGCAAAAGTAAAAATGCATTTAATGTAATGCAAATTCCCAAGTTTGCAAATCCGTAAATGTTCAGAACATAACTAAATGTGGCTTATAGAATTACTTTTTTTTTCTATTTGTATATCTGCCTATATTTATTTCACAGTTATACTTTCCTTGCAATATCTAAGGGAACAGTTATTCAGCCAATGGTATTATAGTTATTATTATTTATATAATTAAACAGCTAGCAAATAAACACATTCTTTAAAGAAAGCAGAAGCACTGGTACTAGGATAAAAAAAAATTACTCTAAAAACAATAAAATATTGTGTAATTATTTGAAATAAAATATGTTCAATAATGGATAATAATAATAAAATAATGGATGGCTCTCCCTGAATGCAATAAAACTAAAGTGAGGAGTTTGTTTTGAAAGTACAGATTGTAACGGTCCTGTGCCAGTAGAGGGCGCCCTGCTCTGATTGTGCACACCTGGGCTTGGGTGCCAGGTGTGCCTCATCGGGGGCTGGTGTTTTAAGCCCCAGTGAATCAGAGCAGGGCGCTAGTCATACTGTGTGCGCACTGTGAAATTACTCGGGTTATGTTTTACATTTGTTATTTTGGTTAATATGTTTAGTTCTGTGCACTTCAGTCATTAAAGTCCAGTATGAAGCTCTCGGCTCTGCGTTGGCGTCCAGCCCTCAACATCGCCCCGTGACACAGATATTTTGTTAAAATGGAGGAACTAAAAGGAAAAAAGTTATCAAAATAAATGTTACTCAAGAAAAGTACTTCTTGAGTAATATTTATTCTACTTCAATACAGTAATTAGCATTTTTACTTACTATCTCGAATTTATTATGAATAACAATTTCAATATAAATGACAAAAAATACAGGATCTCCTCCCACAAAAAGATGTACTTTAGCCTGAAAGCAGTACAATCATCACACTACTACTCACTTTCTACTCAGTCGTTTCTACCCTCAAAATCAAAGCCTTAACAGAAGTTTGTTTGTTTTATAAAACTCACATAAAAGAGTATTTTAAAAAATACAACCTGAGTACCTAAATTATTACTGATACTTCTTCAGAATATAATTTGATTTCTGTTTAAAGCAAATAAGAGCACATAATGAAGAATACAATTGGAGTAAAGAAGGATACAGTTTTTAATACATGCCAGATGAACCTTGCAATGAAAATACATTGTACACATGATTAAATATAATGAAAGAGTTTTGTATAGCAGCCTTACCAAACTGGTCATCCCAAGTTGGCGCAGATCATTAGTCTGCAGCAGGTTTATCAGACACCTTTATTTTCCCCTCCTACTGACTGATCCACCTACATGCCATAACCTTAAAACTCAGAATCTGACATAACTGGCAATTCACAGGAAGGGGTTCACATTCTTTGTTACACATTTATTGAGGCAATGATTACATAACCACTTAATGAGGTAAGTTGGAGGTCATATTTTAAAAGAAAAAGGTGTAAAAATATAAATGTAAACCTAGTTTCCTTAGTCTCTTTAGAAGGAAAGTATGCACACTATACTAAGATAGTGTCACGGCATGTGGGGGCACCTATACTTAACCATAACTGGGCTAAGATTATCCCCCTGTGACCCCTCAGTTTTATTTATAAGACTGAAGCCTAACTTCAATAGTAAGCATATAGTAGTAACTTCATTGGGCAACAATCAAAAACTAGAAACATACATGTAAGGGGTGAGGGTAATGGTACATTTTTCTTTTACCTGTTGTCCTAAGGTTCCCACGGCCACTGGTTCTTAGCGGTGTGGTGAACTCACAAGACCTTCAACTGAATAGTCTGTCCCTGAATCCACTGAAAAAAATACAAAGGCCTGATTTAACACAGGCATATTTAGAACTGAATGCTTCATCTGCATAATAAGTCTATGTACAATGATCTCTTCTTCAGTCTCTAAATGCTAGATGATTTACAAAACAAACATGGCTGAGAAAAGAAAACCTTTTCAATCCCATGGAGTAACCCTTTGACTTTTTGAGGATGAGCTTTCAGTAGAACTCTAGCATAAGCAGGAGGCCAAGGAGGGGGCTGAGAAGGGAAAAGAAATCAATATCCTCACTCTGAGCAGCAAGCTCCATAGGGCAGTTCGGGAAAAAGTGGAGATGGTTGATCCACTGTAGCAACCCCTAATGAGAGCAGCCAAAAGAAGAAGAAGAGTGTAATTCCTTCTTGTTGATGTTTTCTGCTTTTCCATTTTTCTGAGTAACAATAAACAATGTTCACTGTGTGTACAATTATTAGGCAAGTGAGTATTTGGAGTATTTATTTTAAAATGGAACAATAACAATGCAATAAGGCAATCCCCACATGTAAATAACTCTAAAACCTGAATGTTTTACAAAGGAAAAGTGAATGTAAACATTATCAGGGTAATGCATAAGTGTGCACAGTTATTAGGCAACTATTAGTGTTCAGAATAATTACACAATTAAAAGAAAATTTTCATCTGTTGAAGCCTGGACCCTTACAAGCTCCCCAGGGCCTTTAAAGGAAAAAACATCCCCAAAACATCACAAAACCAAATTTGACAGTTTCATTTAAGCTATCACTCTTTTGAGGCCAAAACCACTTTGAGTGTTTATTGCCAGTGAGTTTCATTTGTTTCATCAGACCTCAGAACATGGTTTCAGTAAAGGCTGTTGTAGCAACTTGCAAACTCGAGGTACTTAAATTTTACTTGACAGGAAAAGGCTTCCAAATAATCATGGAGCTTTCAGCTTATGATGATTTTGAATATTTTTCTTTTTCTTCTATTTACCAGCCATGGTCCATGAGAATTTTTTGAAGCGTGAAACTTCCAGAATGTTCAAGCACATTCATTGACAAGCATATTCATTGGGGCAGTGGTGGCCTAGTGGTTAGGGAGTTGCCACCCCGCATCGGAAGATTGTGGGTTCAATTCCCTTACAAGTAGGTTGCCCTGAGGTACCCTTGAGCAAGGTACTGTCCCTGTCCCTGCTTTCAATAACTGCCAACTACTGCATGGTGTTTGCATGCATGGGTTAAATGCAGAGGTCCAATTTCGTTGTGGTTCACGTGTGCTGTGCTGTAACCTCACAAGGACAAGGGTTGTCACTTTCACTTTTCATACAATTTAAATTGGAACATGATTCAGCTTCATTGGGTTCAAAAAGTTCCAGGGGTATTTAAAAATATTTCTTGAAAATATTTCATTAATTTCAGTCAAAGGCTGTGTTTTTCTCTGATTTTGTAGCTTGAGCCGAACCTAAATTAAAAATGTTCTTTTGGACATTTAACTAAACAATAAAAGGAATGACAGCAGTTGTGGATTGATCTGTACATTCTGCCACATTCCACTCAGGACACATTTGTCAGGTTTTGTCACAAAACAAATTAACATATACACCATGTCTGGTGATCTATATAGATATAGATCAAAACCTAATAACAACATGCCAGTAACAATCAGGCCCTTAATAGAAATAGTAACCTCATCTCTCAACCTGGGTGTCACGGTTCGCGACATGCCTCTGTCCCGATCACCGGAGTCCTGACCATGTTTTCCAGCACACCCAATTACCATCACCACCTAATCCCTCACACCTGGCTAGCTTAGTATTTAAGGAGTTCCAGACCGACCCAGACTCGCCTGTTCTTTGTCGTGGCTCACCCGTGTTTGTTTGTATCCCTACGTTCATTTGTTTCTCGAATAAACCCTCTAAGATCGCCGCCGTGCACTTGCGCCTCTTTTCCCCTCCGCAACATGACAGAAGAACAGGCCTCTTACTTGCGAGGCGCAGCAGGTGGTTCTAGTGAGGAGAACACATGGACGAACTCCGCGGTATGGTAGAGGAGAACAGCCGGGATATTCGGCAGCTGATGGCAGCCATGACAGAGCTCATGCGCCGGCCGGGGAACCCGCCGCCGGCCGGGCAGGCTCCACCGCCCGCTCAGCCCGCTCAGCCCGCTCAGCCGCCCGGGGCGCTCGGAGCCCATATCGCACTCCCGGAGCGGTATTTGGGGGATCCGGCGACTTGCCGCAGCTTTGTCGTTGCCCTCGATATATATTTCAAGGCACATCCGCATCTGAGCGACCGCGATCGGATTTCAACGGTTATTTTGCAGTTATCCGGAAAGGCAGCAGATTGGGGTACCGTGGTCTGGGGCCAAGAGGTGAGACGATTCACACATACGACCGCTTCATCTCACAGTTCCGGTCCGTATTCGATCGTCCCACACACGGACAGTCCGGAGGTAATCGATTGCTACATCTGAGACAGGGAAACGGCTCTGCATCAGACTATGCAATCGATTTCCGAATCCTGGCGGAGGAAAGACAGTGGGATGAGCGAGCGCTTATTACAGTTTTTCGGGCAGGATTACACGAAGAACTGCAAAAAGAACTGGCGTGCCGGGATGCGGGATTGTCGCTAGAGGAATTGATCGACCTGGCTATTCGCTTAGACCAGCACCGGCGGTCTGCACCATCCCATCCTCCGCGAGCCCGAGCGGACCATGCTGCTGCCACTCCTACGTGGCGAGCTCCTCCAGCAGCGGAGGCGGATCTCGCGGAGCCGATGGAGCTGGGGATCACGAGCTTGACCATTGCAGAGAAGGAACGCCGCGCTCAGAATAAGCTCTGCTTCTACTGCGGGACTTCCAGACACTGGAAAGCGGACTGTCCTCATCTGACGAACTGTAAGAAGAACTGTAACTGCCTCCCATCTTCCTGTCTCTGCTAATCAGTTTGTTATGAAAGCACGTTTACAATGCGGTAATGTTATTGTTTCTGTTCTAGCCTTAATAGACTCTGGGTCAGCTGGGAACTTCATTTCATCCTCCCTGGCGGCCAGGCTCCTCACCCCTCTACACCACCCTGTGTCAGTGCGGGTCGTGGATGGTCGGCAGGTAAACACCAAGGGTCTAACCCAAGTCACAGATCCACTCACCCTCACTCTAGAACCTTCTCACACAGAGACCATCCCCTTTTTTGTGTTATCACATTCGTGTCACCAGTTAGTGCTCGGCATCCCCTGGTTGAGGCCTCACAAGGCCTCTGGTTGGGGCAGCGGTGGCCTAGCGGTTAGGGCGTTAGCCGCACGATCGGAGGATCGGGGGTTCAAACCCCTTCCCAATAGGTTGCCCTGAGGTACCCTTGAGCAAGGTACCGTCCCCATCACTGCTCCCCGGGCGCTTTCAATAGCTGCCCACTGCTGCACGGATTTGAGTGTGCATGGGTTAAATGCAGAGGTCCAATTTTGTTGTGGTTCATGTGTGCTGTGCCGTGACCTCGCAATGACAAGGGTAGTCACTTTCACTTTTTTTTTTTTTTCACAATCCTGTAGTGGATTGGAGAAGAGGGGTGATAAAGTCCTGGTCCCCTGAATGTTCTGCTCACTGTCCCACGCTAACAGTTTCCCTTCATTCCACTTCAGTGGAGAGTCCCCTTGCTCATCAGCCTCCCTCCATTCCACCTGAGTACGCTGACCTAAATGAGGTGTTCAGTGCCAAGAAAGCCACTCAGCTTCCCCCACACAGACCTTGGGACTGTGCAATCGAACTCCTGCCCGGCGTGAGCCCACCTCGTTCTCGTATCTTTCCCCTTTCAGGGCCTGAGACGAGAGCAATGGAGGAGTATGTGGTGGAAGCACTTCAGCAAAAATGTATCATACCATCCACATCACCAGCCTCTGCTGGGTTTTTCTTCATGAAAAAGAAGGATGGAGGGCTCCAGCCATGCATTGACTACTGGGGACTAAACACAGTCACTGTTAAGTATCGTTATCCACTACCCCTTGTCCCCGCAGCTCTCGAGCAGTTGCAAGGAGCAAAAGTCTTCACCAAACTGGACCTCCGCAGTGCCTACAACCTGGTGAGGATTTGAGAGGGAGATGAATGGAAGACGGCGTTCAGCACAACATCAGGTCATTATATGTATCAGGTAATGCCTTTTTGCCTGGCGAATGCTCCTTGAGCTCCTTGAATGCTCCTGTCCTGAGGGACATGTTAGGACGCTTTGTGATTGTCTATCTTGATGACATACTCATATATTCCAAATCCTACAAGACACATGTCTCTCAGTTACGATCTGTGCTCTCTCAACTCCTCTCCCATGAGTTGTATGTTAAAGCGGAGAAATGTGAGTTCCATCGCTCTGAGATCTCCTTCCTGGGATACCATATCGGCCCAAAGGGGGTAGAGATGGAACCATGGAAGGTAGAGCCAGTAACCCAATGGCCGGAGCCCCGCACAGTGAAGCAGTTGCAAAGTTTTCTGGGTTTTGCTAACTTTTATTGTCGATTCATTGGACACTTGAGCAGCCCCTTTAACGTCCCTCCTGCGTGGTAAACCTTCCCGCCTGACCTGGACACCTGCGGCACGGAGAGCGTTTCAGGAGCTAAAACAGAGGTTCACTTCTGCACCTCTCCTTCGACTGCCAGACCCAGAGATCCCGTTCGTGGTAGAAGTGGACGCCTCGGAGGTGGGTTTGGGGGCTGTGTTATCCCAGCGCCATGGCAACCCAGAGAAGTTGTTTCCCTGTGCCTTTTTTTCATGAAGATTGAGCCCTGCGGAGGCCAATTATGATATAGGAAACCGTGAACTTCTAGCAATCAAAGCAGCACTGTAAGAATGGCGTCATTGGCTAGAGGGCGCTAAGCACCCTTTCACGGTCCTCACCGACCACCGTAACTTAGAATACATCCGGCAGGCAAAGCGACTAAACCCTTGGCAGGCAAGATGGGCATTGTTTTTCATGCGATTTGACTTTCATATAACTTATTGCCCGGGCTCAAGAAAACCAAAAAGCAGATGCTCTTTCACGTATATACTTGCCACAGGAGACAAACCCAGAGCCAGAACCCATTCTGGCAACGACCGTGGTGACCGCTCCGGTGCAATGGGATATCGAAAGGGACATTGCACGGGAGGCTAGACGGTCTCCGCCCCCAGCCGACTGCCCTCCTGACCGGATCTTCGTGCCAGAAAGGCTATGACAACCGTTGATCAGGTGGGTTCATACTTCCCCCGCCTCAGGGCACCCAGGAGTCTTCCGCACCTCCGAAAAGGTGAGACGAAAGTATTGGTGGCCCACGTTGGCCCATGAAGTTCGTCGGCACGTCCGTTTGTGTACCGTCTGCGCAAGGACCAAAACACCACTAGAACGTCCTGCCGGTAAGCTACAACCCCTTCCCATACCCGATCGCCCTTGGTCACACATAGCCGTCGACTTAGTCGTAGATCTACCACAGTCCAAAGGTTATACGTGTGTTAGTGGTGGTAGTTCGGTTCTTGAAGGGGTGTCGGTTTATCCCCTTTCCTGTCTTACCCTCGGCGCATCAAATCGCGGAGGCCCTATTTCAGTATGTATTCCGTTATTACGGCCTACCAGAGGACACTGTGTCTGACCGTGGGTCCCAGTTCACCTCCCGGGTGTGGCGGTCGTTCTTCCAGCAACTGGGAACCACGGTATCACGGGAATCACGGCAGATCTCACATCTGGCCATCATCTGGAATCTAATGGCCAGGCAGAAAGAACCATCCAAAGCCTCGGTGACTTTCTTCGCGCATACTGCAGCCAACAACAACACGACTGGGCTGAATACTTGTGTTGGGCCGAGTATGCACAGAATTCATTACGTCACTCCTCCACAGGGACGACCCCGTTCGAGTGTGTGCTGGGTTATCAACCTCCCCTCTGTCCCTGGGATCCTACACCCACAGACGTACCTAGCGTTAACACTTGGTTTCGTAAAGCACGACAAGTCTGGGAAAGGGCCCATGCGCACATTGAACGGGCTGTCCGCCGTTTCCGCCTCCAAGCTGACAAGCACCGGAGGGAGACCCCACAATACCATCCAGGGGACAGAGTATGGCTCTCCACTCGGGACCTCAACCTACGGTTGCCGAGTCGTAAACTTAGTCCTAGATTCATCGGGCCCTTTCTGATTGAGTCCCAGGTCAACCCAGTTACTTACCGTCTCCGAATGCCCTCCCACATGCACGTAACCCCCTCTTTCCATGTCTCTCTTCTTAGACCAGTGGTACCGGGACCATTGGCTTCCACAACCGGGTTGACAGACCCTCCCCCAATCATAGAGACGGACAGCGGACCAGCGTACCAAGTCAGTGCACTCCTGGACTCCCAGTGGCACCAGGGCGAACTGCAATACCTGGTGGACTGGGAGGGGTACGGCCCTGAGGAGCGGAGCTGGGTGCGAGCCAGGGACATCCTGGATCCCCAACTCCAACAAGATTTCCATCGAAATCATACCGATCGCCCCGCTCCAAGGCCCCGGGGCAGACCACGTCGTCCATCCCAGCCAAACCCGTTCTCCTTCCAGCGGGGACGCCGGAACACGCGCCGAGTGGAGTGTCCGGAGTCCACTCCTGAGGGGGGGGGGGTTACTGTCACGGTTCGCGACATGCCTCGGTCCCAATCACTGGAGTTCTGACCATGTTTTCCAGCACACCCAATTACCATCACCAGCTAATCTCTCACACCTGGCTAGCTTAGTATTTAAGGAGTTCCAGACCGACCCAGACTCGCCTGTTCTTTGTTGTGGCTCACCCGTGTTTGTTTGTATCCCTACGTTAATTTGTTTCTCGAATAAACCCTCTAAGATCGCCGCCGTACACTTGCGCCTCTTTCCCCCTCCGCAACATGACACTGGGTTATGTAATAAAAGCATTAAAAATTGCACTTATTAAGTCTTTACTTAAGAAACCTAATTTTTATCCATTCAAGTTAACAAATTTCTGAGAAAGCTGTGGCCCAGCACAAATCTGCATAAAGACAACATCTTCAAAAAATTTCAATCTGGTTTGGCAATACCATAGCACAGAAACAGGCCTAGTGAAAATAGTGAATAGTCTCTTAATGGTGTCTGACAAAGGGTTGACCAACCGTTATTAATTTGTAAATGTCAGTCAGTTATGGAGTCCTGCAAGCTACTGGCTTAGGTCCACTACCTTTCATATTATACATGCTCCGGGTTCTCAACTCTGGGTTCAGTTACCCAGAAAGATGGAATCAGCTTTCACTTTTATGCTGATGACATACAATTATATATTTCAGCTAAACCAGATGATAAACTCAAATTTAAAAAGATTGAGGATTGTATAAGAGAAATAAAAGTGTGGATGTAATTCAATTCTCTTATGTTAAATTCTGGAAAAGAGTTTCTTTTGCTAGGTCCTGTAATTCAGTTAAATCTACATCATTACAATCATTCATTCATTATCTAAACCGCTACAGCCACATCATTACAGTCATTCATTCATTGTCTAAATCTTTTTTTCTGTGTTTGCTTTCACCAAGAGTGAAAGGCAGATAAACACCCTCAACAGCTCACAGGACAGACAAAAAAGCCAACACTTTCACATGCACTCACATTTACGGGGCAATTTAGCATCTTCATCTCACCTGCCCTGCATGAGGAAAGCCACGCATACACAGGGAGAATATTGGGGTTCTTATCTTTTCTTATTGATATAAGAATCTGAAGACTGTTACTTTCATTGTTACAGGAGGAGCCTGCTACATTCATTACATTTCATTGTTGTTTCATTGTTCCAGGAGGAGCCTGCTACAGCAGCTCTGGGTGATTTAGGAGTTTATTATGTAGAGTTGCTTTGCATCATTTTCTGTTTGCTTTAAACCTTACATCTACAATGTTATCAAGAAGACAACATTTCATTTGTATCTGTTTTTGTTCTGTTGGTATTTTCTACATTTTTCCAGATTTCAACATTGTCTGTGCAAGAGATCTGCTTCCCCCCTGAGGAAGATGGACAACGAGACCTGCTGCTCCTTTGAGAAAGTTCATTTGAAACATTCTTTCACTTGGTTTGATAAAGGGTTCTATGCTCACCCAACACCCTGCACACGCTGTTCCAAGTCAGTCTGTATATCCCCCCACTCCAGACTACTGCATTCCAGACATCTCAGCCACCCATGTCCATGTCATTCTTCCTACATAAGGGGAAACCTCTTTAATCTTGACCAGTAGCCCATCCCTACATGGTTGTGGGACTCCATGGTTGTGATTCAGACATGGCTGTAAACAGTACAGTTTCACCCCAGGGAGCTGTTCTTTCCTCATGTCCTTCTTTGCCATGTACACAGAAAAACATCATTTGGTTGAAGTTGTGCTGTTCAAGGTGGTCAAATACATGTCCCAACAAAGACAATTGATGTTGGATCAAGGCACTTAAAGGTCTTGCCCCAATATACCTAACCGAACTGCTTAATACTTATACACCTAACCGCCCACTTAGATCCCAGAATAAAGATCTCCTAATTGTCCCTCGCATAAATAAATGTATAGGAGCACGAGCCTTCAGTTACAGGGCCCCTAGATTGTGGAACAGCTTGCCTGCTTCTGTACGGGATGCCGATTCAGTCTCGGTCTTTAAATCACGGCTGAAGACTTACTTCTTTAGTTTAGCCTACCCGCACCAATCACCATAGTGCACCACTAGTAATGTCGCTGGTGCTGCTGTACATGCCATCGCACTGTTTCATTTCTGTGTCTGTCACTACTGGATCCTGCTCATTACTGACCCCCTCATTCCATTTCTCTCCCCACATGTCCGGGGGGGCCCATTGTGGTCATCACCTGAGTCCAATGCCGAGCTACCATCTGGTCTGTGTGATGCATCTGATGCGCCAAGGGACCCTGGCGGCTCATTGGTACCTGGAAGCAACTTGGGACTCCTCACTGATCCTGGAGTTTAAAACCAAACTAACTCTGTACTGTTAGTATACCCAAGGGGGTTGGGTAGCCGGTTGACCTTGGACCCTCAGAGGTTTTTTTTCTCCACATAGTGGAGTTTTTGGTTCCTCTCCTCCGTAGTCGTCCGGCTTAAACATCTATTACTGTAACCTGTTATCAATGTAAAGTGCCTTGGGGCAACTTTGTTGTAAAAGGCGCTATACAAGAATAAATTGAATTGAATTGAATTGGATCTCTTTCTTCAATAAATGAACAGCAAAATAGTTTTGTTGTGGTGTGTGTTCATAATGAGTCACTTTCACCTCACTGAAGACTTTAATACAACTTTCTAACTATTATTACACATAACTATCTACTGTATATTTAAGAACATACTGTTTGATTAAAAACATAATTAACTTTGAGAAAACAAGCCTATGTTCCTTATTGCCAAAATTCTTGTTTATCAAGCTGACACAAAGATCCGACAGGTTCAGGTGAGAAGGTTGTAATTGCAAAACTCCATACTAAAATATTTAAAACTCCTAGCTTTATTACTTAATTCTATCTGGTCCTTTGAAATTTAATATAATAATCTTAGGTTTGTATGCAGTGCTTTATGGTCTGATGTTGCTTTATCAGACAGCTAGTCTAGTCAAGTCAAGTAGGATCAAGCTAGAGATCATTTGCAACTCTTTGGTAGAAAACAATTTGCTAGAGATCCCAGATCTATGTGAATGATTTTCTTACACTTGTTAACAGAGGGTTAACCCGGAAACACCTGAACTCAGGAATCAGATTTTTTAATTATTATATGGATTATATGGATTGCATCCTAGCCTTTTATGGCTAGATAATGACTGGGTGTGCTGTCAATATAGTGAAAGTGGAAGGACTTTCCTGCTTTAATTTCCAGTAAACACTCTCTCGAACTGAAAGCATGCCACTTTCCAGCAGGGTGAAGATTATCTACTTCATTTAGCACATTACTTCCAAAGGAACAGGGCTATTCACCAGAAAAAATATTTAGTCATGAGTGGAAAGGAAGGGCCTCCCAGCCAAGTTCCTCAATTGCCATGAAGGTTTCCTAAACTCCAGACCAGCTAGTCTGAGCCAAATGCCTTCTCGATGGAACTGACCATCATCAGATTCCTCTCCCCACCTGAACTTCAGATCAGCTACATCATACAGGACTAACTACATGTGCTGCTGCCACTAATTAAAACCTCTTTTAAAGTAACTTTACCGGAATTAATTTTTTTAAATGCACTTTCTCTTTCTTTTCTTTCTTCATTATGTGGTGTCGACCAAAAGAGAATAAGTTCCCCCTTTTGAGTTTTGGTTTCTCCTAAGGTTTCAACCTCCAGTTGTAGGTAGTTTTGCCTCTGTTGCTCTTAGCTGCACAATTAAGATTCTGTAGATCTGCACTGTGACAACAAAAGCTAATTAGATAGGACAGATGTAAAAAGCACTATATAGATATAACTGACTTGACTTGAAAGTGGCACAATGTAGAGTGCAATCGACTATTATCATTCATAATAAAGTTTAGTAAAACATAAAAAATATATTTTTATTTGAAATAAGGGTATTTAGATAAATAAAAAAAGAAACATGTAGGGGTGACATGTTCACCCCTAGAAATGATTGTGTACCTGGTGTAGCTGAATCACATTCCCCTGTGAATTGTGTATTATTCAATTAATTGGAATGTGCTGGATCTTTAGGCTGCAATTCACATGATGAATTGGAGTTCAAGTATGAGGTCACAAGGGGGCCATTTTTCAAAAAGGGAGCATTAATATTCATCTAAAAAGTGCATTAATAAAATATGGACATTAGCTGAAACTGTTATGTCTTGCCTTGAGGATGAATCGTGTTTGTTTTGGACAATGATACAAAAAGGACCACTGTTGATGAATTTCTATAGATAACCAGTTAACCAGCAAAGAGTTATTGCAATTTTACTGGAACCATGTTCTGAAATCTGATGAAACAAGAATTGAGCTCACTGGCAGTAAAGCCCAAGGTGGTTTTGGCCTAAAAAGAATGATTTTGAATGTGTGGTATACTGTGGTTAAAATTAGACTCCCCACAATGGTTACCACTGAGGTGCACTAATAACTACACTGTCATCAAGAACAAGTAATAGCCTGCTGTTATGACACTGCAAACTGGGGACACAAGACACAAGACATGATGTGTTGAGATACTCTTATTTCCAATATACCCATTTCTCTAGCCTTCACATTTTTGTCACTGTCAAAGTTATTCAAATCCTTATGCATTCCCATTTTTCTGATCCTCCTGCTTTTCCATTTTTTTTCCTGCTTACAACATATAAACTGTTCCCTTTTTAATATATTTTAACTTGACTGGTATCATTATAACAATATTAGCTACTTCATTCACAGGAAGCAGTGGTTAGGTACTAGGGGTTTGAATCCCGGAATAGAAGGTTGCACTGAGGTACCCTTGAGCAAGTTATCGTCCCCGTCACTGCTCCCTGGGTACTGGACATAGATGCCCCCTGCTGCACGTGTTTATGTGAGTTAAATGCATATAGTCAATGTATCGAGTTATCATTTTTGTATCTTTTTTTAATAGTTTTTTTTATGGCATTACAAATATTGAGTTCATGATGACAGATCATGATGACTAGAAGCCCAATACCCGTTCACCCCAGTCACCCTAAATCGCTTCCACAGGTACCATTCAGGTTCCTGCTACCTTTAACCTATGTATTATTAACTTCGTCTCTATTTTTCTCTGTTCTTTTCTGAGTAACGCTTTCTTAGCACCCAAAAACACCCAAACAAGGTCATAGTCTTAGATGTCTCCACCGAAGGCCTTGGTGCTCCCGGGGATAGATAAAAAGGCACACTCTGAACTGTGCAAGTTAGAGAGGTTAGAAGAGAGAGAGGATTCAACACAGAGAGGAACATTAACTGGTCTCTTGTACTTCGTTACTCTTCTGTTAATAAACTTTGCTATAGCTTTAATCCCTCTTCGCCTCATCACTGACTCCTCAAACCTCGGTTCTCAATCGGAAAATCCAACAATGAAGAATATAATTCATGCTCATTATATTACCACAATAAAAAACACAATACAATTTACTTTAATGTTAAAAAGAAATGCTAAATTATTCCATACTAGCCTACAGCTTTGACCTTAACAAAGAAGTACTAGCACAGATGTAAGTATCTGTCCTTTTGAGTCCATTTCATTGTACATTTCATTTAGTAGACATTTACCTTCTTTCTTCCATGATTATAGATTAAATTACAACCCTGTATTTTTTTCTTTTACAATTAACCAACAATAACAATCACTGTTTCAACTAACAGAACAGTTTAGCTTTTTAAATTTTTGGTCTGTCTTTGGATTGTATTAAGTATTAAAAGAACTGGAGTTGCCTGAAGATGAAGTCACTGGCAATCCACTGCCGTCTGATATATTGTACCCATCTGCGAAGAACAAGCAGAGGTTAGATACCATATTGCAGTTTGGCATACTGTTCAGACTGAATTCCAGGCAATACATTATTTAGTGCTAAAAGATGTGTTATAGACATGATAACCAGCTCTATGTACAGATAAGTTAAAGAATTACATTTCAGAAAAAACTAACTAAACAAATGTCAAAGTTAGCAACTACTACTACAGTTCAAAGTGAAAACCAACAATCCTGAACTGTAGAGTAACGACAGCACATACAGTACAGCATCACAGCAGTTCAGAAATATAAAGCAAGGCTTGGCAGAAGCAGTGATGTGGGCTTCAATTTGGCTGTTATACCAATAATTAGCTTTGCAGATTTGTTACAGTAGGTGTCTAACGCCAACAACATTCTTACTTTTAACACATTAAATAACTGATATGTAAAAAAATATGCTGATAATAAAAAGTTTATCAAATGCAGAAGAACAAACATTTGAGTTCCATTACATTCATCTTCTAAATATCATTAAATTCACTAGAACGTCAACTTATTTATTAATATATAATACTGATACTGTTCAATGTTGCCTCCCCACCTGCTTTAAAACATTGAAACTGGTATCTGTTATCTTGCTTTATGTAAAATACCTCCCTGTAACCATTAGACAGGGTTGACAGAGGTTGACATATCTGACATATCTGCAAGATCTGACATATCTACTTTAACAAATAAAATGCCTTTAGCAAATATCCTAAAATATCCTAAAAACCTAAAATAGCTGTCCTTGCTTAAAGACTGTTGGTAAACCTGCTTTCCTAGTCCAGACAGACTGAGAATAAGGACAAAAGTATTGGAACAAATCCTCTTAATTATTGAATTTCAGTGTTTTAACCTGCTCCAGACAGTGTCCTCTGTTTAAAAGTACTGGTTATCACTCTGCTTTTACTTGCTCAAAGCTTATTTAGATAAACATTTAACAATGTTTATTTGTAATATTAGTAAGAAAAGCTATATAAACACAGATGCTATTATTTAGAATGCTAACAATCTTAAGAATCTTAACAGCCTTAAAAATTAATATTTAGGTAAAAAACTTATAGTCCTCAGTCAAAATGTATATTTTTGACAGATCTCTGACATTTTGGGACAGATATATTATTTAAGGCTATTTCTTATTTTAATGCAAATAAACCTACTTAATACTGATTGAAATAACTACTATTGTTTTAATATTTTTGTGGCAACCTAATAGGCTAATAGGACAAAATATTCCATGCCTATAAAAGCCACAAAATGGTACTTAATTCTCTTCTTTTTGTACCTGATGGTGCAGTGGCTTAACTCTACTTAATATTATATATTAAAGCACTTAGCAGTAGTGGTTTTTTATTTGATGCTGCTGTGGTGCTGCTGAATTATTGTGAATAACAGGTTTGTAACAGAGGAGGATCAGAAGCTGCTGCACAAAAAATTAAATCGCACTCATCAGCTAGATACCTACTTCTTTGCCGTAACCTTTGAAAGAATCCCAGCCCACTAGAAGATGATGCTCCTCCACTAGTGGTCTGCAGTATTGAAGGAGAGAAAGAAAAGGGTGTTTGAATGAATATTGATAATACACTGAAAATTAAGAACATCATTAAAACAGAATGGTGTGCGATGAAAGGAAATTCACCCTTGTGCCACTATAGCTGAAATTCTTTATGGATAACTTTCTTGCCAGTTCCTCACGGATCTGTGGTCCAAAAAATAAATAAATATGTACACATCTTAAAGCTGCATATTTATGCAATGCATATTTAGTCTATGATCTTTAATTAAATGAACTTAAAGTGTCAAAGAGGGAATGTGTACCTTACTGTCAAGCATAACTCCAAACACAAAAATAAAGAAACCCTGTAAACAGATGAATGACAATTTAAATCATTACACAGGAAAAATATTTTCTATTTTTAACTCATTCATAGACATGTACAAGCATGAGAATCATGAGTTTATAATAATTAGTTTTAATTAGTTAATTTAATTAGTTATAATTAGTTTTTTTTTATGCAGCAGGAGCCATATTAGTATTTAGATTTTTTATGTCTTTGTATTAACTTCAGTTTCAAAATATGTAATAATAACACTGAAAAAAAAACATAATAGTTACACTGGATTAATATTTTTGAGCTTTGGTGAATTCATATCATCATATCATCAATAAGCTGAAATTATTTTTTTCTCTCAGAAATATCACTCATTTCCTATCAGCATTTTCACTTATGGCTATATTATTATTTTGAGAAAATAACTTTCTCTATAATATAAAATCTCTATAATTTTGACAATTAGACATTTGATGTTACATTTTCTAGGAATGTTTGATTCTTTCATTATCACAAGTATGATAAGTAAATCTAATATTAAGGCACCATTTAAAAAAAAATAATAATCCTTTAGGCA
The DNA here is from genome assembly GCA_017165825.1 of Hepsetus odoe. Classification (NCBI taxonomy): domain Eukaryota; kingdom Metazoa; phylum Chordata; class Actinopteri; order Characiformes; family Hepsetidae; genus Hepsetus; species Hepsetus odoe. The sequence continues at coordinate 12,991,587 of CM029370.1, read as the reverse complement.
TAATTTAAGAAATGTATAATTTGGTCATTGGTTTCACATTTACATTTTCACTCAGCTGCATAGTGTTGCGTGATGGGGAGAGCAAACTAGCAGGAGGGTGGTTTATTATTACACTGAGAGACAAATTTTTTAAAAATCTGGCAAAAAACAGTGAAATAACCAGTCCCTTGACTAACTGTTCCAGAAAAAAAGAGCTTAACTGAAATCGATTTTATCAGATCTCATCTCATGTAATGTAGTCTTCATTACGGCATGGGTTGTGCCTTTCATGAGTGATCGCATGCCTCATGAGTGTGTTTAATTGCTTGTTGGGTTCATTTTGAGGCTATTTATGTAATAATGATTTTTGAATCTTTGCTAATTTTGTCCATTTTCCGCCACTAGTAAGGACTCCTTCAATCACTCCATACCACAAACATTGAGAGACTGAATGCTAGCACATGCTTCCGCCACATCTTTTTAACCCTCTACCAACATAATATAACAGGAAAGTTACTACCAAAGGCTCTAACACTTACTACCAAAAGAACACTTCTTCTGTTCTGTTTCTACAAATAGCATGCAGTCATGCTGAGTTATTGGAAAGGGTTAGTGCCTAGCATATTTTATTTTCTTGTAGGACTCCCTGACATGAATTGGTGTGGTATTTCGGTTGTGATACTCAGGTGCCCCTAAATATTAAATAAATTAGCTTATATTAAAATATTAATTCTTCTCAAAGAAAACCCCTTATTTGTTTTAAATTTTATATCTGGAGCCCTGTTTTGATATATAGAGAGAAAAATAGAAAAAAAAAAAGGTATTTTTCAATTTTCAATATCTTAATTGTATATCATCATTCACTAAGCTATCTAAACCCTACAATTTTTTTTAAAACATAAGATGAATAAGAATAAATAAGAATAAAACATTTCAGTACCTGCAGTGAATTGAGGACCGCAAACACTATGTGAATCCCTAAAGCAGTCGACACCATGGTCCCAATGCCAAATGCCCAGGTCAGACCAAACAGAGGAGTTAAAATGGCCACACATCTTGCAACGACCACAATGGCATGTTTCTCATCTGGATGATTGGTGGTACCAACTCCCCTTCTTAACATCTTATATAAAACCACAATAAGCACTATAAAGTTTATAGCTACAATAGTCAGCGCAGGAATCACAAATGCCAGCATGGCCTTGGTTTTCTTCCAGTTTAGCCAACAGGCATTCTCCTCCTGGACATATCCTCGTCCTCCAGCTGTTGCTGCCACAGTGATGACGGCTATCAGTAAAGGACCAACATAGCCAAGAGTGTATGCTATGACCATCATCACAACCTTGGATGGTCTAGAAAAAACCATGACAGTCCGGTAGAGGAGCAAAAGTGCTGAGAACAACATCCAGAAGAAAAGGGCAAGGTAAAAAAAGTGCATGAAGAATGTGGCTGCACTGCAGGGACCCACTGGTGTCGGCTCTCCTGTTTTAGCAATAGCTGCGCCAATAATGAAACAAATGTCTGCAATCAGGAGGGAGAGAGCAATGTTGACTATGGAGACGTGGCGCATAAAGGCTGTGTCATTCTTTGTCAGTGGTTTCCAGACAAGTATCTCAATTAGAAGGCACAAAACCAAGCAGATCATTGAAATGCCAACACATATGTAAGTTATAAAGGCTAAGGCAAGGCTGTCGATAAAAAATGGAGACATCAAAATGGAAAATGAGGTTGTGTGATTGCATTCACATGTATACATATTTTTTTGATTCTCCACAGTTTTAACTTCACATCCATTAGAGTCCCATCCTCCAATTCCATCCAAAAGGCTGTAGTTCCAAAAGACACACAGAGGGTTTTTCAGTGACGTATTTTTAATGTCAAACGTCAGGGAGATGTTGTGAATTGTATTGTTCACAATGACCGCTGCCACATCTCCATTGATGACAACGCCCTTTGGACTGCTTTCATTGTAGGTTGCATTTCGAGTGGGCAAGACATTGTCCAGAGCTGAGAAAACAATGATGGTGATTGAAGTCTCTCCATTATTTTGTGGTATGTCTATTTGAGTAGTTAAATTTATACCAAATTTTCCAAAAAATGGGCCATTGGTTATAGCTCTGTTTAGCTGTGTACTGTCTGTTGTAATGTTGAAGTTCTGATTTTTTAGTACACGCCCCATATCTTCAGCAGACCTCAGAAGCTCAGAGCTTGTGTTCTGGGTTGTATTGCCTTTATTCAACTTCAGCCATGTATCCTGAGCCTTTGCTGATGCAATAATGTCCACTGTTTTTAGGTAATTCTTGAAAATGAAACATTTATTAAATAAAACAGAGTCTGAACATTATAAATATGATGTATCATTTTTTATTAAATAAATTTCTTTCATATGTATAGACTTTTATAAATATTTTTTTAATTACAATTATTAGATTAATTTCAAATTAGCAAAAAATCTAGGAAAAAGCAGTAAGAGTGTACTTACCGTCATAATAGGTTTATCGACCTTAATTGACTGTGAGACATTAGCAATGGTTTTCAGCAAGTCAACAATTGTAATAATGTTTGCAGTGGATCCTGTTATCTTATCAGCATTTGCTGAGGTGACATTTTGAATCTCAGCAACCAGTGATGGAACACCTTCAGGTGTCAAATACTGAAAAGCATAGTGTAACTATGAATCTTAAATTTGATCTACAGATTGGTTGATAAGTCTTTATAGAAACAGCTACCTTAGCTTTGTCAAGCAGGTCCTGGAGAACACGCAAGATACAGTGATCTTCCTCAGGAACCCAGCTTCCTTTATTTGTTGTACTATTTCTTGTACAGATAGCGGTTATATAACCAATGCTATCTACATCACATGCACCAGTCTGTGTCTCACCAATATATCCAGCTCCAAATTGGTTATTAAAGCAGTCTGAATCTGTTGGGGGACAGAGTGATGATTTTACAAGACAGGGCTAAAAAAAAAGCATCATAACAACCAAAAACCTTCACCTACCCTTTGTCAATTCAGCCAGAAGTGGCACTGACTAGGAATGATTTGGAGTTTGATCAGAAATATGAATATATAGAACAGCCAACTGAAATGGTTTATTCGATTATTTGAATTTAGTCAAGAGGAGACTGACTTCTCTCATTGTGAGTGATTTAGTGTGGAAGCTTTACTTTAGTCTGGGATTCCATCGCTATTACAAAACACTTGAATAAGTAAGTGAAAATAACGTCCTCCAGTATTAAACAGTATTTACAAAGATCTTCCCAGCCTGGATATAAAAATCAAAACATGTGCTTTAATGCTTTTTCTATCACAGGCATACCATTTACACCCCAAACAACACACAATGTCACTTAACATGTTTTACATATTGTCTATATTCTCTGTATCCTGTATTGTACTACACAATAAGCCATTTTACATATTTTCTATATTCACAAATTTTTGCACATTTCTAAATATGTTTACCTTTTCACATTCTTATTTACTACTAGTTAATACTACTTATATATTACCTGCAAATATTTCTTATCTTGAAATTATTTTTTTATAGACACAATATAGTGTGATTAGATTAAAATTTCTTGTTTATTATTTGTTTCATCACAGAGATTAATTCAAACAGAAGACCAAAACCATGGCCATAAACTTTTTGAAATGTCTGATTTTGTCCAACTTTTTTGTTGTGTTAAATAAATAACCCCCTGAAAATAGATTACTCTTTTCTGTCAAATTAATTGAATATTAAGACAAATTAAAAATATATATATATGTCCAATATGCTGAGCTTGCAACTGTTGCTTTGCGTTAACAGCCAAATATTGCTGCATCATCAACATATTTCCTCAAATAAAGTTATAGGGAGACCAATACATTTGCAGTATCTTATTTCAAGTGTCTGTAATTTTACCAAAGTTGCACTTGCCAAAGATGAGTGGGAAATAGACACTTTTATAAGATGATTAAGGATATAATCACCTGCTATATGCAACATACAGAAGTGTAAACATGATCATGTATAATGGAAACAAATAAGGTGACTCACTTTTTGAAGTTACAGTAATTGTGACATTCTTTGATTTATAAAGTTGTCCGTTGAGGTCTCGGACAATCCATTGGAAGTTTACAGTTTGATCATTGTTTTTACAGATCCCCTGGGTAATACTTGTGTCTGTGTATGTGCTGCAGTCTGTCTGTTGACCTGCACAAAAGAACAATGAACAACAAACATCAGTGGATGTTTAAAAGCTATTTAAGCTTTTTAAAACTCCCAGGGAGCAGTAATGGGGATTGCTCAAGGGTACACAATCTATGCTGTTAGTATGTTTTACCTGTCAGTGAGTTATTTCCGGTTGCAGTGGAAAGGAGCCACTCAGCTGTGTAGCTGATCCCAGCACAGCACAGCAGTGTTATTGGTGATCCATCACATTTTAACGTTTTTGAGGAATTAACAATGATACTAGGAAGTGACTGTATTGTTATTATTTGCCAAATAATGTAGGGTATTCCTTCAAAGGTCATTGTGCAAGCATATATGCCTGTGAAGATAATGAGAATATGATTAAAGAAACGGATGTGACGTGACCATTATTACATGCAGCAAAGCTTAGTCTTCATGACTGTGTCATACATGACATAACAATAAATATCCTGTTAAATAAACCATGACTTACCAGTGTCCCCGTTATTGGTGTTATTGACTGTGAGTGTTTTTTGATAATTACTGATTATGTATTTACTACTAGATTCTGTGGGTATATTATTCACAGTCCAGGTTATGTCCTTAATATTCGGGTCCGGAGGTACACAGGTCAAAACTATACTATATCCAGGGTAAATGCGTTTATCGGTAGGATATAAGCCATTCTCCTCTGCAAATAAAAATCATACACACTTTATTAGCTTCATTTAATATCATTCTATTAAAAATACTTCAAATTTATGGCGTACAATTAAAATATTGCAATCTAAGAGTCATTGCCTGTTTATTATTCCTGGGTAAACATATTACAATTATTATTTTTGAGGTGTGCTCTAAAATCAGTGTTAAATGCAATGCATGATAAGAATATATGCTTTAAGGCTTACACTTTTATATCATTATTCTATACACATTTTGCTGTTATCTTTTTTTTTATTTCTAAAATATAAAATAAACAGATAATTAAAAACAAGAGAAGAAGCCTTACACAGTTTTAAAATCAACTGAAATATGAACTTACTAGTTTGGGCAAATGAACTCACTTTATATCCCTTTGCACTAAGCACAGAAATTAACAGTGCATTTGCTGCCTGAAAATCAAGTGTAGCACTGCTAGATATTACTATTGTGAAGTCTGAAATCACACTGCCAGACCTGTTGTAGAATCAGAAGATATCATTTAAAATATTGTCATCATCTGCAGTTATATGACCGAAGTACCTTTAAATCTATACATTGGATTCAAATTCTGGCCTGAAAAGGTCTGATACAGATCGGGGTGAAAATTAATTATATGATTTATATGGTATAATTATATATATTATAATTATATGGTAATAACATTAGATTTATGTGAATGCATAAAAAAAGACTGTCCAGTTATTTTTTTAAAATGTCTAGACAAACCTGAATCGAGTAATCTTCACAGAACCAGCTTTGTATGAAGGAAGTTTACTTCGGTAAGCACTGTCAACCTGAAAATTTTTATTAACATTAATCGCTTGAGTTTCATGGTTTTCCTGAAAATCAAATTCAACAAATATGTCATACTTACTGCATTTCTGATGTCAGATGCATATTTTTGGTACAATGAGCTTGATGGGTCTGTTATTGCGTTGTCAAACTGTTCATCTATCGTCATTGATATAGTTTTAGTGGTTTCTAAAAAAGGAGCAAAAAATGATAAAAAGAAATTTACATCAGCATGAGATCTGTTCCTGATTGCAACTTTTTTTTTTAATTATGCTTCATTTAACAAAACCCTGAGCACAAATACATAACATCAAATTCAACTTTTCAAACCTCAATCTTCCAAAGCAAAATCTTTGTCCAAAGCCAAGACATTTTAATCTAAACCAAACTTTGCCTCAATACACAAATACAAAAATAGAAAGTACATATTGGTCAGAACAATTAACAACACTACTATACAACCCTTTTTTATGTTGCAGATTGAGGTAATATCGTTTTATTCATTTGCTTTTTTTGTACAACTGATAAAAAAACAGTCACTGGCAATAAATGATTCCTGGGAATTGGTAAAGTGGTGGATGATTATCCCAATGGATCCATTGTTTACATGGTAATAAAGACTGCCATGTTTAAAGGAGCCTTTAAAATGGGTTGATCTAGTCACTGTTCTGTAACAGTGTCTTCAAATTGGGATACACCTATTATCCATCTTCAAACAGCCCACACACTTTTTCAGAACAGGATCTTTTATGAAATAACATTTGGTTTTTCAAACTGTGGAATGAAAAAAAATTTTAATCATAATCCAAAAACAAAGTGAAGAATGGCAAACTGGCTTTTGTCAAGCCCACTTAATTGTCACTTTAAAACAATTTCTGTCTTCTAATCTGGATATAGGGATTTTATTTCTCCTGTGGAAATAAGCGGCCTGTTGTATGTTTATTTTATTCTTAATTCTTGATAACATTCGTCTTTCCCAGTCATTTTAGAAATACTTCTGCATCTGTTAATAATTCTAGAAATGTTTAAAACAGTCTTTTCTTTTGATCAGTGTATATTATTCACTTTAACATAAATGTCTGAAACTCAGAAACCATGAGGGTACACAGAAAAGGCATAACTTTATACATGTACTGTTGTTTAAAGCGCAAAAGGTTTATACTGTGTGTTAAATTTCTGCATAAATCTGAAATGTCTACAAATTTTCAGACTAGTTTCCAAAATAAGATTAAGAGAACTCCAAAAATTAAAACATTATACTTGGTAAGTTACTTTTTGAGGAAAATTATTTTAGTACATATATATGGGTGGCAAAAGAATGTGATCCACTAGGGTTAGCATTTATTTTTTAAATTTCATTTTATTCTATCAATAGGTTGATAATTAGATGTGAATGGGCATTTTTAAAAGACCCAAGGTCTGTCAAATATGATGCCCACAACAAAGGTTTGCAGAAGTGTTTTATGGAACTAAAGGGATTTAAGAATCTCAGAAAAGGAGTTTCTGATGCTCATCACGCTGCTTACATACAACTCTAAAACCATTTGTAAACCATCTCTAAAGAGTTTGGTCTTCACCAGTTCCACAAACAGATTGTGTACAAATGGAGGAACTGGTCAAAATGGTCAATACAGGCACATATTAGTCTGCAAGGTCACAAGGACATATCAGGTAATTTAGAAATGGCATAAGGCCTCTTTCACTGCTACCATATAAAATATTCTAGATTTCTGCATAAATCTGAAATATCAACACATTTTCAGACTAGTTTCCAAAATAAGATTAAGAGAACTAGGTGACCCTCGGGTAACATTTATTTTTTAATGAAATTATAGTTTCGTGTAAGTATCTACTACTTCTATCTGTCACAAGTCTTCACTAGTTATGTCATAAATACAAATGCTATATATAGAATTATTACTCATAGAACTGTTTCATTGTTTAATTATTTGATTTTTGATATAGATTTTTTGTTTTGCATGGTTTAAAAAGTTCTTATCTAAGACAGAAAAACTTTTAAAAAACTTTTCAATAAGGTCCTATTTAGAACTCTTACTTGTGAAGATGCTAACTAGACCACAACTGTGTACCTAACACAATTATAGTTAAGAATTACATTAGAAAAATTATAGCCACAGTTGTGACTCTTACCTGGACGATTAATAGTAGAGCCTGCAGTAGTGATTTCTGAAAAAGAAAGAAAAAATTCTACATACAAAAGATGTGCATAAATAAATGCACATTAATTGGACTCACTTGGTATGATATAAAAATGTGATCTGAGCTGGTTGTTAACTCTCATGTAAAGTTATTGTACTCCTAATATGCTACAATTTACACAGCCATTGTAATACTTAGTCAATTAACAGAAAGAATTTAGCAGGCTTTTAAAGGAGTGTTCAAAGGAAGCTTCAAAATGGGACAGTCTCGTCACTGCCCTGTGACATGATTAGTCTCCAAATGCAGCTACTGAAGGACACACCCCCTGGATTGTGAAATGCCTACTGTCCATCTTTAAAGTACAGCCCAAACACTTTTTCAGAACAGAATCTTTTATGAAAATACGTTTGGTGTTTCAAACGTATTCAAACTGTAGAATGAGAAATTTTAAAATTAAAATTTAAAAAGCATAATTCAATAAGAAAACAAAGAATGTTAAACTAGTTTTTATAAAGCCCACTTAATTAATCAATATAAAATCATTTCTGTCTACTGATCTGCATATAAAGATTTCATTTCTTCTGAGGAAATATGAAGCCTGTTGTATATTTATTTTATTTAATTCTCATATATACATCTGCATCTGTTAATAATTCTAGTGTTTAAAACTGTCTTTTCTTTTTATCAGTGTGTATCTTTCACTATAACACAAATGTCTGAAACTCCAAAATCTGTGAGCTCACTCAAAAAAAAAGGTGCACATTGGTCTGCAAGGTCTCAAATACAAATAGGGTAACAGAAATAGTTACATAATCAGATTGCTAAACATCAAGTGGACAAGCCAGAAGAGTTTTGGAAAATATTTTGTTGACAAATCAGAGAATTAGACAAAAGTATAGTTTTTGATGTCATTGAGAAGCATTAGGACTGGAGAAAGGACAATATAGCATTCCAGAATTAGAATCTAGTCCCAACTGTAAAGTACAGTGGTTGTATTCTCATGGTTATGGTTTGTTTTCCAGAATCATTTTGCATGAAAAAAGTGTTAACATTTCTATGATGAAATCTGAATAATCTGAAAGATCCCTGCATAAACTGAACCTTTGAAGCAAATGAGACATACAGCAAGAAATTAATTCTAAATTGTTCTACCAAAATTGAATAAAAAAGAAAAAAGTCGACATCTTGGAATTTTTTGCCAATGAAAAGTCACACTTCACTTAAGTATGACAGATACAGTAAAAAAAAAATTAAAAAAAAAACTTTGTAAAATGTGTGAGTAGGCCATTGCAATACCTAGTCAATTAAAAGAAAGCCTTTAGCAAGCTTTACTGTCCAAGAAAAGCTCTTCTAGTTAGTATAAATATGTTGCAATTGCCTCTAGTCCTTCTCTCTCAAAGCATCAAAGTTCCAGTGTTTACGTGGTTCTTTGCATCTTATAAATGGTTCCTATCAATGATAGGAAAATGATACAGGGTTATTTAATGAACCTTTTAATAAAGTACTATAAAGAATTAGTTTCTGAAGACTGCAGAATACTGCAAGTGTGTAGAGATGTATATTTGTCTCAATGGGTCTATGAGTGCTTAATTAAACTGGTCATCTATTGTCATTTATAAAGTTTTAGTGATTTCTAAAAAACAAAAAAAAAGCAAAAAATTGTATTAAAAGAAACAGACTTCCATCAGTATAAAAGCTGTTTTTGAATGGCAATTAACAATTATGCTCCATTTAACAAAACTCTGAACAAACATCAATCTCCAAAACTAATACATTTTACATCTAACCAAATTTTGCCCTCAAGCATCACACAAAAAACATCAAACACACAAATAAAAAAATAGCCTTTACACATTGGTCAGATCAATTCAAAACATTACCATATAAACTTGTTTAAAAAAAAAAAAAAAAAAAAAGAATGAGAAGTGGTGCTAATAGTTTTCTTCTCAGAACAACTTCTTTACATGATGAAAACTGAATAAAGCCTACAAGCGAATTGAGAGTGCATCTACTATTGAAAGCAGCTTGTTTATAATTAAACTGAAAAATGATTGATTTTATACTGAGTAGTTTTTTTTTGTTTTTTTTTACATAATGATAAAAACAAACATCACACCCCTCAAACTTTTTCCAAACAGGATCGTTTATGAAATTAAGTTTGGTGTTTCTAATACAAACTGTAGAATGAGAAATGTTCCAATGTAATGTAATCAAAATACAATAACAAAAGAATGTTAAACTGGCTTTTTTCAAGCCCACCTAAATATCTATTTAGAGTCATTTCTGTCAATTCATCTGCATATAGAAATTTTACAAATGAGACAAAAGTATAGTTTTTGGTGTCATTGAGAAGCATTTAATTGGAGAAAGGACAATATAGTATTCCAGCTTTAGAATCTAATCCAACTGTGAAGTTCAGAGGTTGTATTCTCATTGTTAAAGTTTGTTTTCCAGAATCGTTTCACAATAAATATAAAAAATATTTAGAGTTATTACAGCCCTAAGAAATTTTTTAATGTTCTTATTTATGACAGAAAAAATGTATATGGTTTTTTAAAGGTACTGTTTAGAACCCTTGTTTTGTAGATGGCATAAGACCACAATTGTGTACCTGACACAATTATATTTTAGAATGACATTAGGAAAAGCGTAAGCATGTTGTAACCCTTACCTGGAAGAATAGTAATAGAGCCTGGAGTAGTGGTTTCTACAAAAGAAACAAGAAAGTAAAGTACTTGTAAAACAACAACCTGCTATAATTCAGGTAATAGTTCTGCTAAAGTTCTGCTAGCGTTCAGTCTGAACACCTTATTGTAAAGAAGACACTAAAGGTGCGATACATTCTACATACAAAAGATATGCAGAAATAAATTCAGATTAGAGTGCAAAAAGAGAAAAATACTCTACTCACTTGGTGAATGATTCACAAAACAATTGTACGACATAATGACATGATGACAAGATTAGCTGCTAACTCTCATGTAAAGTTAATTTACTCTTGACATGCCACAATTTACACAGGAATTGCAATACCTAGCTAATTAAAAGAAAGCATTTAGCAGACTTTACTATCCAGGAACATTCTTCCTAGTCAGTGAAATAGCAATAGCAATAGCAGTTTCCATTATACATGATCATGTTTACACTTCTGTATGTTGCATATAGCAGGTGATTATATCCTTAATCATCTTATAAAAGTGTCTATTTCCCACTCATCTTTGGCAAGTGCAACTTTGGTAAAATTACAGACACTTGAAATAAGATACTGCAAATGTATTGGTCTCCCTATAATGCCCGTGCAATAGCAGTGGGCAGCTATTGAAAGTGCCCAGGGACCTTGCTCAAGGGTACAGGGCAACCTACTGGTGAGGGAATCAAACCCACAATCTTCCAATTCACTCCCTAACCACTAGGCCACTGCTGCCCTACGGTATGCTAGTAGATATGCTTATTAAATATCTGTTATTTTCATTGAGTCCCTCTCTCCGAACATCACAGTGTTAATGTTGATGTGCTTCTTTGCTTAGTATAAATAGTTCTTATAAATGACAGAAAAACTATATAGAAGTTTGAGTCAATTAAAAAAATGTACTAATTAGAATCTGTATTTAGTAACACTATTTTAACCCAGCCACTAGGGATACACAAGCCAGATCATTTCTTTGTGACAGTCCCAAATACCAAGGATAAATAGGGGTGGTTGATCAGAAAGGTCTTCCTGTGTAAAAGATTTGCCTAGTCAATATGCAGACAACAAAACAGCTGTCTATACTTGATCGGTCAAGGCCCGGGTTAACAATGACCGCCACCACTACTGTTAGCCAAGAGGGTGTGGGTAAAAATTGGGCTACTGTTGCTCAAAGGAGAAGAAGAAGAAGAGGAGGAAGGCCTTCCTGGAGGCAGTAGGAGAGAAGGAAGGGAAGGATAGTGGAAATGGGGGTAGGAAATTTGAATGTTGGCAGCATGATCGGTAAAGGTAGAGAATTATCTGCTATGATGGAGAGAAGAAAGGCTGATATTGTGTGTGTGCAAGAGACAAGATGGAAGGGTAGAGTAAGCTGTATTTCAGGTGAGTTTAAATTGTTTTATCATGGTGTGGAAAAAGGGGGAATGGGGTGGGTGTTATTCTGAAAGAAGATCATATAAACAGTGTTTTGGAGGTGAAGAGAACATCAAATAGGCTGATGAGTTTGTAGCTGGAAGTTGAGGGTGCTTAAGCCCCACATGTTGGTTGTGAGATGGTGAAGAAACAACATTGGTGTTAAGGAGAGGAATGCAGAAGGCTGAATGGTTGTAGACTTTGTTAAAAGGATGAAAAGGTCTGTAGTAAATAGTTATTTTAATTAAAGAAGGTGCACAAGATGATAAAATAGATGTAGAAGATGCACACTGATGGATTATATACTTTTGCAGGAGGGTCAACCTGAAGGAGATTGGAGACTTTAAAGTAGTGACAGGGAAGAGCATAGTGAAAGTAACTACTTGTTACTTGCTGCAGCACAGCACAACACACAGTGAACCAGAATGAAATACAGCATCTGCATTTATCCTATACACACATGTGCAGCAGGGAGCAGCTATTTAAAGTGCCCAGGGAGCAGTGTTGGATGGTTCCTTGTTCAGGGGTAGGCAACCTACTAGTCTGGGATTCAAACCCATGACTTTCCAGTCCCTGGGTCAACTCACTAACCACTAGACAACTGCTGCCTCAGCTAAACAGCATAGGATGGTGGTCTGTAACATGAGCTTGGAGGTCAAGAGGAGGAGGAAAATGAAGCAGAAATGATGGAAGCTGAAAAAGGAAGACTGCAGGGTGGAATTCAGGCAGGAGTTTACACATACACTGGGGTGTAGTGAAGAGTTATCAGAATGCTGGGCAACTACTGCAAAAGTTGTAAGGGAGAAAGCTAGAAAGGTACTAGGTATGACTTCTGGAAAAAAAAATGGAGGTTAAGGATACCCGGTGGTGGAACCCAGATAATCAGGAATGCAGAAGAAGAGGCTAGCAAAGAAGAAATGGGATGGTCAGAGAGATGAAGAAAGTAGACAGGAGTACAAGGACATTAAGCTTAAGATGGTTAAAGATAAGGTGTTTGGTGAATTGTATGAGAGGTTGGACAGTAAAGAGAGAGAAAAGGACCTACACTAATTAGCTAGGCAGAGAGACAGAGCTTGGAAATATGTGCAGAAGGTCAGGGCGATAAAATCTAAAAATGAAAACATACTCACAAATAAGCAGTGCATGTTGAGCAGATGGAAAGAATGCTTTGAGAGGCCAAAGAATGAAGAGTAAGTGAGAGAAAAGACTGGATGATGTGAGGATAGTGAACGAGGAACTGCAGTGAATTAGCAAGATGAAGAAGATAAAGAATGGAAAGGCTGTTGGTCCAGATGATTTACCTGTGAAAGCATGGAGGTGTTTAGGAGAGATGCCAGTAGAGTTTCTACCAGATTGTTTAACACAATCATGAAAATAGGAGTGGAGGAGCAGTACTACTACCTATTTTAAAGAATAGGGGTGATATGCAAAACTGTAATCACTATAGGGAGAAAGTTGATCAACCACAATATGAAGTTATGGGAAAGAGTAGTGACTTAGTCACCAAAATGTTTAACCATTAGACGTGTTTTCTTTTTAATATATCTTGATTGGAAAGTAACTGAGAAATACAATATTACATTTTTTGCAGCAAGCAAAAAAGCAAATTATTTAATATATGTCTTAAATTCAGTGATTAAAACTCTGCTTTAGAATTTAGAACACATTTGAAATTTTAGCCACTTAAACTATTTTAGCTTTTAAATTATTGGCTTAATGTCGTTTAATACCCCCGGGGTAAATTTTGGCAATTATACATATCTAAAAATTAACAACTAATACAATGTAAATAAAGGTGGTTGTTTCACACCCAAGTCAAATACCTATTTGCCTAACAGAGTATTAACAAATTACTAATTGTGCATTCAGTGCATTTAACTAATGACTAGATATTAATTATATTTAAAATGTATATATGTTTTTTTCACATAAAGGAAACTCAATTACAGCTGAACTAATACAGACCACAAATAATAAAGATTAAAGCATAGAAAATTAATGTGAAACTTAGCATTAGGTCAAGTGAAAGTTACAACTTGTCATTGTGAGTACACGGTTCAGTCCGGGATTTGCGCCCACAACCTTCCGATCCTGGGGCTGAATCCCTAACCACTAGGCCACTGCTGCTTGCTCATCAGGTAATTCTATGTAAAAAAAAAATTCACTTATTGCTGTTTATTTAGGAATATCTCAAAAATCTGAATATTGCATTTGAATACTCACATTGTGGCAATTTTTGATTAACTATACCTTTTAGACAAGATTGTAGTTAAATATAGTTAAGGAAGTAAAGCTGTATAATGCCCTTCAACTATTTTCTTTAACAGTTCCTAGGTAAGTGTAGCTGCATTCCTTAGATGTTTTAGTCTCCATTAAAGAAAGGACTTGATACACGCTTCTGGAATGTTGTAGAGATGTTTGTTGTTCTTCAATTATCTGTATAGTTCTCCTCTTTCTACAGTTCATACACATGCAGGGTCAGGCAAAGTGGAAATAATACATCTCCCCCTGGTGTGAGGGTGCGTTTCTGTGTATCTGCTCTGTTTTGGACTGATGACCAGTCCAGGTCAAAATAAGAGTTTATGATAATCAATGGATACATTGGTTGCTGTTTGTAGATCCTGTAAATTGCCAGTAAGCATTGATTAGTTATTTTCTGCTATTTTCTACCTCTATCATCTGGAGTATCAAAAAGCAAACAAGAAGAATTGGCTTCATATTCACATATTTCATACAACAGAAGTTTATTTTTAAGTTTATTTAAAGCTATTAATATAACACAGGCATAGTAAAAGTTGGCATTTACCTTGATAACATGTAGGTGTGACTGTAAGAAAAATAGAACACAGTATTTAAACAACTAGAAGAAAGTCTGCTTTGATTGTTATTTTATAGTTAAAGAAAGCATGGTGTCAGAACTCATGTTTTACATTTGTCATTGTAAAGCCTACTAAAGCACTCATCAAGAGACTTGATTAATTTCTGTAATTTTCAATTTTCAATTCACAACTTGGTGACATGCCCAGTGAAACATGGCTAAAATAATTAATGTACACTTGTTTCCATTAATTGTTATTGTAATCTAAGATTACAGCAGTTTTGTCAGGAGAATTTGCAAGTAAGTGGTGTTATGTGCTGTTGACCTGATGTTAAAAAAAGTGTTTCCTGCCCCATCAAGTTGAGTAATTTAATAGAGCCAATGTAAGCTTAGCTAGTAAAACAAAAAAGCTAATAAACAGTGCTTACATACTTGTAATTTCTGTGAGTGGTTGACAGAACTGGCCATCACTTGGCAAATCCTTGATGCATCCACATGTGGAATTGATGATGGCATCACAAGCATTACTGACACACTTGCTGCATGGCCATAATACTTGATCCTCACATGTACACTGGTATACTGAATTGCTGAGAACGCATTCTGTGAAATGACATAAAAAGTATCCAAGTTATATAGTTTAAAAATAAATTAATATGATGAACAATAGCTACCAATTCTGCACAAGTCACACACAATTAATTTATGTACATGTAATTTGCTTGAATCTGAATTCTGAATTCGGCCTAAATCTATATAAAGATTTTTTTATAAAGAACAAACCAATAAAAGAAAGATATTAGGCAGACTGATAGGCGTATGGTTATCAGAATAGATTACATTTGCAAATTTATTAAAAATAAAAAACAAAAATTAAACATGTACATAATTATTCACACTCTTGCCTAAAACTTGTTGAAGTATGATACCACCACCATGCTTCACTGTATGGATGGTACTGGCCAAGTGATGAGCGTTGCCTAGTTTTCTCCAGACATGATATTTGGCATGTAGGTTTTGTTTTGTCAGACTAGAGAATTTTTTTCCTCATGGTCTGAGTCATTCAGGTGCCTTTTTTCAGGTGACAGGGAGCAATGTCGGGACCTCTGTCAGAGTGACCACTGCCTTGGTCACCCCTTAATAAGGCCCTTCTATCTCAAATGTTCAGTTGTCACAACCAGCTCTAGGAAGAACCTGGTGGTTCTAAGTTTCTTCTATCCTTGAAGATAGAAGCCACTGTTAGGCCAATTTTTCTGAAGCCTTCCCCTGATCTGTGCCTCGACACAACTCTGTCTCTGAGGCTCAGACAATTCCTTAGGACTTCATGGTTTGTTCACTTATGGGGATCTTATGTAGAAAGGTGTGTACCTTTCCAAATCATGTCCAATCAGCTGAATTTACCACAGATGGCCTCCAATCAAGAAACCTCTGAAGGAAGAAACCTCAGAAGGAAGATTTTGAGTGTCATGTCAAAGGCAGCTAATACTTATGTATTATGTTTTTTATTTCTAATAATTTAAAAGTTTCCCAAGCAATTTTTTTCAACTTGTCATTGTGTGTGTGTATATATATATATATATATATATATATATATACACATATATACACATATATACACATACATACACACACATAATAGACAAAGCTGAAAAAATTGCTTGAAACCTTTGTAAGTTTATTGGCACAGGCCAGGGTTATTTCTGTGTGGAGTTTGCATTTTATATGCAAGTGTAGACTCAGGTAGACTTTATATTCTAAATTGCCTTTAGAGGTGAGTTTGTTTGTCTGTGTGTTTGCCCTGAGATGGACAGCAAGTGTGTTTCTCTGCTTTTGCCAGGTGAGAATTATAGTGTCTCCTGGTTAGGCAAGAATTTGTGAATAGACTACAGGACAGACAACATGACTGCTTTTGGACCTTTACGAGCTATATCAGCAAGCTTTCCATCTCATAGTGACACACAAACGTTCGTATCTCTGAATGGAAGCAATGTTGTAAAGCAATGCAGAAAAAGAGTAAGTGCAATGGGCTTGAGCAACAAATTCCTACATAATCTAAACAAGTTGTTTGAAAGGCATTTTGTCAATGACTACACTGATACAAACGAAGACCACAGATTCAGTTACAAAGATCAGATAGCAATGGAATCACTGACAGAAGAGAAAAGTGTGCAAACCTATAACACTTACTGATGTGACCTAGTTTACTCTTATTTAAAGTGGCTGAAAGCATATAGCTGATTGTAAATGTTTAGCACAGACTGGCATAACTGCAAAATTTGCTCAAATCTTTTCAAGTAGAATCAATACACTCTACTTTCTTTAATCTTAAAGCTCATTCCACTAATTTAAAATTTATTTCTCACCTCAAAAGATGCCACAAATAAACCATTTAAATAAACCTCCTTTTAAATTACAAATATGAACTTTGAGAAATGGGACTCACCTGTTGTGAAGTTCACCTTTGAGATTTGTAAGATGGAGTCACTGCTGGGTATGTTGTAATATGGGATCACATACGTGTAGGTTAGAGTCTGAAGATAGTTCTTTACATTCTGCATCACTGCACTATTAATGTTTGTGTCAATTCGAAGTATAAAAGTCAAAGATTGGCAGTTCTGTGAAAAAGACAGTGGCTTTGTGAATATAAGAAATGTAAGTAATTGCAATTGTAAATGTCCTTTTATTTTGTCTTACCAGTTTTTGGAATACACATTTGTCCAGCACTTGGTTTGCCATTGATACAGCCACATGTTCCCATATTTAAGTTATCACATCTGTTATATATTAAACAGTTGTTGTACATCCAAACATACGAATTCTCACATACACACTGGTTTCCAATTGCAGTGGCCTGGCACACTAATGGAGAAGGCAAACTCAAATAATTAAACATTATATCATGTACAACATTTATTATATATATTTTAAATATTTAATATTTAATATTAATCTTCAAATGAAAAGCTTAAAAATAGGTCTGGTAAAACTCTGACTCACCTGTTGTAATGTTTAGACTAGTGATTGTCGAGTGGTTTAGAACTTTTGGAATGCCCAAGTAATTCATATAATATGTGACGTCTGCTTTTGTGATTGCCTGTCCTGGTACAGTCAGCTCCACCACTGCAGTGTAGCCCGAAATTGTTTTGACTGGGGGTTGATCAGATTGCATCAGATCACGTATTATATATTTACTTATTTATTTATTTATTTATTTATCTTATAAATTAAAGAGCACATCCATTTGTTTTACTCACCATCTCGTTTTTGCCTTAACTGGTGCAGTTGTTTTTTGAAGTAACTATTCTGCAAAAGAACAATTTCGACCCCATTATTTAGCAACATGTGCCGAATTTCAGCCAGTGTTATTTTGTCAAAGAATAGAACTTCATTATATTCATTATGCTTCATACCTTCAACATATATTTGTTTGTATGAGATTTTTCTTTCCTGTAGTAAGGATTATTCTGTTATCAGTTATCAAGCTGTGGTGGATTCGACAGGATGTATGTATGGAGATTATGGAACAGGGGTTTATTTAACTCAAATATAATACACAAGCATGAACTAAACACTGAAATCACACAGAGCTTAAAGACAGACTCCACAATGATGAACAGGATGTACAATAACTAATGGCTCTACCCTGACTCACTGAGATCTATATACCTTTGGACAAATGAGACACACTTGGCGACATAATTGAGGCACCAGCTGTGCCCAATCATAGCAGAGCGTCACAAAACTTGACAGCAGCAAGTGTTATATATATATATGTATGTATATATGTGTGTGTGTGTGTGTGTGGACAGTGCATGGTGCCTTTATGGACTTGATTTTAAATGTCCTTTAAATCTGTCTTGAGAAATTTCTTGGCCCAGTCTTGACATTTCAAATTCTTCTTCAGTGAAGATCGGATTTCAGCTTTCCTTACCATGGCCATGTCTCTAAGCACTGAACACCTTGTACTTCTGGGCACTCCAGGCAGGTTGCAGTTCTAGAATATGACAGCACTGGAGGATCATGGGTTCCTGGTAGTTTCACATTTGATTCTTCTCAAATCTTTGGCAGTTAATTTTTCTTGCAACCCTGTTGATTATTTACAAAAAAATGTTTGATTGATGGATCTGTGGTCATCCACCAATATCTTTTATTCGATTTCAAGAGGGCTGCATCCTTCTGAAAGACTTTCTAAATTTTGTGCTTTTCAGAGTCAGTCATATCTCTTCTTTGGCCCATTTTGCTGGAGGAAAAGAAGCTACCTAATAATTATGCCAATTTTGATATAGGGTGTTGATCTCCTTAGGCCATACCCTCCTTTATTACACAAATATAATCACCTGATCTGCTTAAATCCAATAGCATCAAGTTCATACTGCTTGAGTTGGAGCATATGCATAAAAATTATGATATGGTCAAATTAAATTTGAGCAGCTTGCACTAACAAGTTTAGGGCTGATCCTCTTCCGCCTTTTTAAATGTTGAGCTACACAGGGGTGGGGCTGCAACATTTGTGTGATAAGCTTTAGGTACTCATGCATTAAATTAAGGTTGATTATAACCAAATAGTTCTGTCCCACCTAGGCATGTCTCACATGGCATCTGTATTCAAAATTACATTTGGCCCTTAGACTTTTTTTTTAAGTTATGTATATGAGAGAAAACAGACATTAAAGAAAAGACCCAATCAAAAAGAAGAAAAAAAGACCTATGGATGAACTAAATTTTGCAAAATGTGAAAAGATGAACAAAGAAGCTGAAATGCTGTGTAAAAATATGTAATCCTGCCTGTCAGGTTTAACAGCCAGCTTTCATGTGCCTGCATTTAACCACAAAATATACAGCAATGAAGGCAGGCATGCTGACACCTGCAACTCAATGTTGACCTCGGGCTGGCACACAAAAAGATGTCTGATCATAGACTGATGGTTCTGTTGTGGCTTCTTTGGTGCTTTTAGGCTTGGTCTGTTAGGTGAAATCTGTGTTATTCAAACACATTCATTGTCAGGATGGGTGATAGGAGTAGAGTAAATTAGAGTTTAAGAATGCTTATTTCTTTTTTTATATCTTTTTAAGAACTTTTACAACTTTCATATCAAGAAAATTTCAGAGTCACTTGTTTAAGTGATAAAATGACTCTGCATACATCCACATTAATTAAGAAAGAACTCTAATGGAATGTATGCTTAATTATACTTGATGTAATTGAATACATGTTTGAGTTTTTTTGTTATGATTGGTTATGATCTTTACACCCCAACATACCAGATTCCTATATTCACTGCAATGGAGTTGATGTCAGGACATGGTAACTAATTAAAGGAATTGCATATTGTTTTGCAGGTCGTTATGGATTTGTGGCACAATTAATTGAACTTTTTCTTTTTTTAAACAATATTTGCATTAACATTCCCTGTACCAAAGCCAAGCTACTGAACAATAAAATATGTAAAGTTTGTAAAAATGTTTTTTGCATGTATTTATTAATTTATTAATTGTGGTGGTGTTCTAGTGATAGGGTACTTGCCTACAGACCTATAGATCAAAAGGTCCAAGGTTCAAATCCCACCTCTAACACTCTAACCATTGGGTTCCTGAGCAAGATCCTTATCCTGAATTGCTCCAGGGGGATTGTCCCTGTAATTAGGACATGGAAGTCGCTCTGGATAAGAGCGTCTGCAAAATGTTGTAAATGTAATTGTGTAGTTCTATTTGACCCAAAACAGTTATAGTTCATTTCCAAGGCATCTCTTTAGCTTAATCAGTTTTTTTTTGTTTGTTTCTTTTGATGGTTTTTTTGTTTTTGTCCCTGTGCCTTCAAGACTCTGTATGCTGCAAATGTAAGACTCATATCTAAATTAATCTTATTCTGATTTATTGCCATGAAAAGCAGTTAAGACTGAAACACACTCCACTTGTGTCTTTTAGCTGGTCTACAGCCGGCTCATCATGGCACAGGTGTGCTTCATTTGGGGCTGGCTATTTAAGTCCCAAGGAGTCAGAGCAGGGCATCAGTCATTGACACGGGTGATTTCCATTGCAGCATTGATGGGTTAGTTCCTTGTCATGTTCAGTTTTGTTAATAATTCAGTCACAGATTCCTGGCTCAGCGTTTACATCTTACCCACACCACCCCAGCGTTACAGAAATTACTGACGTAACAAGCCATGAGGGCAGACAAGAGTGAGTGCTGTGGATGATGGCAGCCACTATCGAGGAGACATTGCAGCTAATAAAGTCCTCGGAGATGAGAGCGTCAGCATGCATTGCTTCTACAGACCCCCGTGAGCAACTGGAGGGGGAGGAGTGGGTGCAACGGACGCCGGCGGCCACAGCCATGGAGCTTGAGCAACGTTTGACGCAGCTGACATCAGATATTCCGCTTGTGAACACTTTGGGACCCGAGCTGCACACGGACTGGTACAAGTTTAAGCTGGTTTCAAAAGCCATGAAGACAAAGCAGTACCTGCATGTATTAAGCCAAATGTCTTCTCCCGCTCCCGTTCCAGAAGGCGGGACTTCGGTAACAACTTCCGCCCGCATCACAAAAAGCGAGACAGCTACGCCGGTTCATAAGCCAAGCACAGCTAACCATTCTGCAAGGGCCACTGAGACTGCATGGAGGACAGCAGTACAAAAAGTAAGGAAAGTAAAACTGAGACTCCTTTGAATAAAAAGTCCAGGTAGAAGGCAGAGATGGAGCAGTTCCAGGTTAGTGCGAAAGATAAAATCAACGGAATTTAACAAACTCTGCAGGAATCTGAGAATGAATGGCTGTTGGTTCTGGATGAAGATAGACAGGCCAAGAATGTTCTTGCTTGGCAGCTCCAAGGAATGGAGAATGAACTTGTCATCAAGGATTATAAAATGCATGCATTGAAACAAGATCTAGATGACTTGAATGAAAAGTTAACGGATGCTACACTGCCCATTCAACAATTCAACTGCTCAGAGAAGCTTAAGGAGAAATAATTAGATGCCTTAGTAAGTAGAGGCCAGTTGAAAGAAATTTCAGCCATAGTTCAAGCCAAAGGAAATGTCTTTTCTGACAGAGAAAGAAGTGACACTTGAAGATGAGTTGGTTT
The DNA here is from genome assembly GCA_017165825.1 of Hepsetus odoe. Lineage (NCBI taxonomy): Eukaryota > Metazoa > Chordata > Actinopteri > Characiformes > Hepsetidae > Hepsetus > Hepsetus odoe. The sequence continues at coordinate 12,969,777 of CM029370.1, read as the reverse complement.
CTCTTCAAGTCGCATTTAAAGAGTTGCAAAAAAGCAACCAGTCTGAGGTGTGTTCTCTTCGAGAAGAGTCAGCTAGGCTTGGTAAGGAACTAGAGATAAAGCAAGCCAAATGTCTGGAATCTGACAGGAAGAGTAAGGAGAAGGATGAACAGATTATTTTGTTAACTTAAAACAGTCTCCAAGAAGAACTAATGGCCAGATCAGAGAATCTCAGCCAGGCCAGCGTGAGGCACAGTACACTTTTCTCTGAAGTTCAACAAAGAGACAGCCAGATCAGATACATGAACAATAAGATCACCCAGCAGCTGAGAGAGAAATCTGTCTTGAAGGAGTCTAAAGGAGGTGAGAGGTGAGCTGCTGGAAGAACAAACACAGCACAAGAAACTGCAGAGGGAGTGGATGGCAGAGAGAGAAGCACTTCAACAACAGGTTGCTGCAATATCTACATCCGTGATGGTGAGCGGGACTTTCGTTCTGGATGATGCAACTACCTCAGAGATCAAAGCTTCTGCGGCTGCTCAGTGTTGGGATCATTCGATGGAAAGAGGATGCATGACACACATCAGAAACTGCAGTCATGGTGATTAACAGTTCTGTTTATAAAGTCCAGTCACAGATCCCTGGCTCAGCGTTTACGTCCTACCCACACTACCCCAGCATTACAACAGTTTTTATCCACCTTTTACTACAAAATTATAATATGGGTCAGTTTTCATTACACAACCTCAAAAGTAGCTTTTTTTTTTTTTTACCTGTAGAGTGAAGTCTGAAGCATGTTGAAGGATTCTATGCATGTCCATGAGATGCATGTGCATGAGAAAGACAGCCACAAAAAACAGGCATGTTGATGTTGCCCCTGTAATTGGAGAAATAGAGAGGAATAAATGTTTTCTCCACAGATTTTCATGTAAGGGATTAATGTTACAAAAAAACTGGGCACCCTTACTAATGCAAATTAACCATAATAAGTAAATGCTGCCTCTTTTGGTGAATCTATCTACTAATCTCATTTTTTCCTCAACTTTGCAGGTTTCATTAGTCCAAAATAGCAAAAAAGTATGGCATTGGTCTTAAATAACTAAGACACAAATGTCTTATTTGGCCTCACTGTAAAAGGTGAATACCAATAAAATACTAAAAGATGAAACTCAGTTCAGCTGTAAAGGCTGTGAGTAATAGAAAATTGAGGGAATTGATCAAATCGAGTGCAATCTCAATGCGAATTTAGATTGAATAACGACATTATTAAATGCAGTTTAAATACATTACCCTAACATTATAAATGTTATAATAACTTGCCTTTGGTGGCCATGTTGAACCTTCAGGCTTTATTCTTTAGTTATTGCTTCAGCATTTCCATGAGAAAATGAGAGAAGTTCAAACAAGTGCAAACTGTGCAAAAAAAAACAAAAATCAGTGTTTCACATTCTTGGTAAGCAACATAAAGCATATGCTTGCTTGGAATGATGTTCTTTATCTAGTCTGTTGTTTATCTGAACAATCTTTTTGTCTGTTTTACCTGCCTATCAGCCCTCTTTCTCACCATAACAGGTTTTTGTAAAATAGCACAATGCTATAGACATGAAAGTCAGTTTAAATTACTAATGCTCCTGATCTTAACCTTCAAAAACAAAGGACACTACTCAGTATACTACATATAGACCAAAATAACACTGAAATGGAAAGAAACACAGCTAAACTCAACATAACACATAGAAAGCTTCAAAATGTCAAAAATGTAAAGGACTAGTATAAATATTAAAGTAAACTGCGCTGGCTAGAGGACGGACACAAACCCTAGATTCATAAATAGTGAAATGTTTGGAGATGACCAAATTATATTAATTGCAAATGGCTAGAAGGCATTTTCAGCCACAGCACAAAGGGTAGATGAGTAGATCTGCCAGTTTCAAACAATGACAATCATCCTCTGCAAACCTTTTTAGCAGCACTCACTTCAATAAAAGACTGATATAGAACTACAAGATCTCTGGTATGAGATCAGGAGCACAGGTACATGGTTAATAGTAGCCTAGTTATCTTACTGCTTAAATACTGACCTTCCTGGGTCAAACAGTGATATGCTCATGAAGAAATTATAGTTGCTCATTAATGCTTGCCTCAGTTTATTGCAATTGTAGACATTCATTTAATGGCTTTGTAAAATCCACAAATGTTCACAACTCTTCTGAAATAAATGTGACTTATAGAATTATTTAGTATTTGCAGCTTGGAAATGTGCTGTTAGATCAACAAAATGTGTATCTGTCTATTTGTATAGCTGCCTATCAATTTATTTTACAGTTATACTTTCCTTGCGATAGCTAAGGGAACAGTAATTCAGCAAATGGTATTATACTTATTAAGTATATAATTAAACAGAGCTAGCAAATACACATATTCTGTACAGAAAGTAGAAGCACTGGTTCTAGGGTAAAAAAAAACTCTAAAAACAATAAAATTATTTTACATAAAATATGTACAATCATGGATAATAATAATAAAATAATGGATAACTCCCCTTGAATGCAATCAAGTTTAAGTAAGGAGTTTGTTTGAAAGTACAGATATTTTTGTTAAAATGGAGGAACTAAAAGGAAAAATCTAAATAAATATTACTAAATAAAAGTACTCATACCTTAAATTCTATTTCAGTACAATAACTAGTATGTTTACTTATTATCTCTGGAATGCATTATGAATAACAACTGAAATATAAATTACAAAAAAAAAATACAGGATCTATTCCCAAAAAAATGTGTGTATTTTAGCCTGCAAGCAGTACAATCATCGAATAAGTAAACACACAATTTATTTCTACTCAGTCATATCTACCCTCAAAATCAAAGCCTTACTGTATGTTCCTTTGCTTTATGAAACTCACACGAAAGAGTATTTTAAAAAAATACAGCCTGAGTATCTAAATGATTACTGATACTTCTTCAGAATATAATTTTATTTCTGTTTAAAGCATGAAAGAGCAAAAATAAGAAAAATACATAAACTAAATATAAGGAAAGAAGTCTGAAGAATATAATGAAGCAGCCTTACCAAACTGATCATCCCTGGCTGGCGCATATCATTAGTCTGCAGAAGGTTTACCAGACACCTTGCTTTTCTCCTCCTACTGAAAGTGAAAATCACTATACTTGAAACACAGCACAACACACAGTGAACCACAACAAACTGGTCTGGGATTTAAACCCACAACCTTCCAACCCTGGGGCTTAGTCCCTAACCACTAGACCACTACTGCCACTGACTGAGCAAGCACACATTATAAGGATTATTATCATTATCAAAGGGTTTATTCAATGTGTGAAACCTAGTAAATATCAGAATAAAAACAGTACTGTAAGCATATTCTTAATTCGGTATATTTTTAATCCTCAGTATAAATCTAACTGTATTTTTACCCTGAACAATATCAACAGTGGTATTGTTAGCTTTATAAAATAAGGCCAAATAAACAAGCAAAAGATAAAATATTCCTAGCCAACAAGCTTTTCCCATTTGGAAGTTTTTGGATTAAAGTTTAGTGATCTTTTTATGCATACACCCTGTATCCATCTATAATCTTAGCCACTCATTCCAATCAGAGGAGGCAAAAGGGGAGCAAAAGATGTAGAAAAACCCTGGACATGTCATCAGTCTATAAAAATGAAATGAAAATGACAGCAATATTTTTGTCTTTTGAATTTGACCCTTCCAAATCCACCAGAAGTAAACACAAATAAAAGCAGCAGGAGCAGTGGGCAATGCCTGCACCCGAGGAGCAGTGTTGTGAGACGGTACTTTGCTAAAGGTTCCTGAGGGTATTTTGAGAGTATTTATGAGGGGATTTATTCCAAACACTTAAGGGGATATGCCCACCTAGGCCTTTACACCTATAAAATTCTATTTTTAATGTTGCTTTTATCATTGCAATGTTTGTTAAATCTTTGTCAACTTCATCAGAAGCTTTGCTTTGTTTCCTGAAGAAGCTTTATCTCTGCTTTTTCAGGAAACTCCAAAACACATTGCATGTTTTTTTGTTTTTTTTTTGTTTGCAATAAACATTTTATGACTACTTTTGTTTCAGGAAATAAATCTGGACTAACCGAGAAATTTGCCTCAATATTCTTTCCAGAATGTCTTAGTTACTTGCTTTGTTTCACATTGAAGACACAGCGGTATATTCTTGCACAGATGAACATTTTAAATCTGTTTATGTTTCTTTTTGAGATGTGTTAAGGCCTTTTTTTTATTTTTCAGTCATAAACATATGACTAGAGATCACCTTGAAAGCTGTTTTGTCTTTACACCTCTTTTCATCGTATTTCACAGATAAGATAATTTCTTTATGCAGGTCCTTTATCTGCATTTTAACCTTGTTGACAGTTCAGGTGATGGCTATCATCATGTGAAATAAAAAAAAAATAAAATAAAATAAAAAAAACATTTTTAAATGTTTTACTTCCTCATGTCTTTGTCAGAGCAAGGACATTTTCCCCCTTAACATCACTGGTCTGTACTGAGGTTATAAGGTACACTTCAATAATGTATTCATAATTTTGTTGCATGCAGCACATAACTTCTATTTGACACTAATGTTATGAGCTTTAATGAGTGGGGAATTGTATCTTTTTCTAAATAATTCCATATATCCTTTATGTAATTGACTTTAAAGTGAAGTACAAACTCATTCAAAGACCAAAGTGGTGGCCCACATGTCACCCTAATTAGTGTTTCACCATTTTCATCAGTGACATGTCTATTGGTTATATAATGAACCGTACACAGTATGACATGCAGTGAAATGACTGGTTTCAAAGGCAAAATGTGGTCACTGTGACTTCCCCACCATGAGAGGGAACCTAACTTAAAGTATGTTGTGAAACTAAGTAAATGTATTATATGTCAGTGTTAATTACTTTATTTTAAATTATAGCAGTTTATTATATTTTTATATATTTCATTATATTGTTATTTAGCTTTTTTATTATTTTGTTATATTACTATTTTGAAGAGGAAAGATGCAGAGGACAAGAAGGAATGGAAACAGATGATCCGCTGTGGCAACCCCTAAACGTGAAGAGCCGAAAGTAGAAGAAGCATTGTATAGCATTTTACTTGTATTTCTATATACATCTTTTACATACTTTTAACAGGTTTAACATTGTTTATATAATCTGCAACTATCTGGATGAGAATATGAATCTGCATGATGGCAAGACATGCTTTGCTCTTTTTAGTAAAATATACATTTTGTTTTATGCTTCAGCAGAATCACTTTTATTAGTTATTGGTCTCACAAATTTATTATGATAAAAAATTTGTTCTGTTTGCTTAGACATTGCCAATGTTTAAGATTAAAATAATTTTGCTTAGAGTTTTATATAAGTAATATCATTTTATTTATATTGTACAATACATTTTTAATTAAACTCTCACTCACTCACTTTCATAGCCGCTTCTCCTAATTAGGGTCACTGAAGCCAATCCGAGTCGATCCCTAAAGGCAGGGAAACACCCTGGACAGGTCACCAGTCCATAGCAGGGCAGACACACAGGCAAACGCACTGACACACACTCACACATTAGGCCAATTTAGCATCTCCAATCCACTTGACCTGCATGTCTTTGGACAGTGGGAGAAATCCAGAGCTCCTGGAGGAAACACACACAAACACAGGGAGAACTACCCACAGATTGGCAGATTAAACATCACATGTCATATTGACTATTTCTGGTCTGTTCAAAACTTCTCTTTTTTTTCTGTTGATCCAAAGGAAATTTAGTAAATTGCGCTAACATGTTACAAGAACCTCTTTATGTAAGCCTCAGGTTGCAGTTGAATTAAAAGAAAAAGTCCTTGCCTGACCTCTTAGATTAAGGTTGATGTAAAACACTCTAGAACATTTTAAAGGAGAATTCATAAATGACTTGAATGACATATATGATATTCATATATCACTTATGAAAAGACACTCAATACTATGAGATTTTGGGTCCAAACCTACTTGGATACGTCATTGTGCAATGACCACATGGGTTTGCCATGGTGAATGTACATTGTTCTGATGATTAGTTCGAGCTCATCTTAATTAAAAATGAATGTAAACATCCTTCACAGGTTGTCATTCCTGTCATTCTTAATGTTTATCTAAATTGATTTGCCTTTCATCTAGACTCCTGTGTTAACCTCTTGTAGATCCAACTTCACCCGTGGTTTTGAGTGCAGTTTACAAGCTGGACATTTGTGCTTTCCAAACCATGTTTTACCTCATACAGATGTGAAGTAGCAGCTTCTAGAGAGATATTTCACAATATGTTTAATCAAAAATACCCATTCTGATGATACCTTGAAAAAAATATATATATATTTTTAAGTAATTAGATTATGATATACCACAAACTAGGAATCTGAGTCTGAAAGAGGGTGTTTGATCAGAAAACAAGTTCACATCATGATGCACAAAGCATCTTATACCTATAGCTAGACAGATATTCGGCCTGACTTAAGTGTGTGAAAAAACATCCAAATATCATCCAAGCAAGCAAAAGAGACCAAAAATCCTTATTTGGTAAAGCGCTTATCCAAAAATGCACAAACTAACACAGGGCTTGTCATTCCTGTTCTTTTGTCTTAATGCTTATCTGAATCGACATGTTAGTAATTTTTTTTTTTTTTTGGCTCTTTTAAACGTTGTAGCTACAAGGAATCGCAAGATGTCATTATCTCTTTTCTTTATGTAAAGCATGGTCTAGTGAAGATCTTTGCTAAAGGAGACAAGAAAAAAATGCACTGTCTCTTTTTCCTTTTACCTGACAGGAGCTTGACTGCATGTTGAAAGGAGTGATGCCTTAAATAAGTCTGAATAATCATAATTCATCCATTAATTGGGAGCTTGATGAAGTTGATCAATTATTTATAGCTAAGAAGGACTGATAGGGTTGGTATCAATAAAGTATAAACACCTTTTGGATAACTTATTGTACACTTAAAAATAAAGCTTCCAGGAATAGGAGTTTTGTGATGTCAAAGAATAAACCTTTTTGTTAAAGCACATTTTAGCAGATGGCTCTTAAAAGATTTTTATTAATAAATTGTGAGTTTGAAGAGCATAAAAAAACCTTTAAAATACACTTTTTAGATAACTAAAATCCTGACTGGGGACATCCTTTACAAACCTGTTAGGAACAATAGACCTCTGTCTAAACCAGTAGTGCCTGACAAGGAGGTATGAAGCCAGAGCATCAAGGTGAGGGAAAAGCATAAGGAAATAAATGCATAAAGAATAATGTCAACATCAAATTATATAAGCACCTAAGAGCAAAATTCCCTTACAACTTACATCTAGACTGATATTTCCAACAAGAAACTTATTTGTCTCTCTTGTAACTTTGAAAAGGTATTCACTAATCATTCACAAAGTCTTACTTCTGTCTTCCAGCAAACAAATACCCCAGTTCGTCTTTTCTCTGTGACGAAGTACATCTTGTAGTGATGTAGAGATGTTTTGGAGGCCAGTATCAGTTTACATTTCTGTTTATTCACAACGTATGTCTTCAACATGTGGTTCTTACAGTACTTGCCATGAGTTTCTCTAAGTGGCAATATATGTGATGTATTTGACTGTAGGGTTAAATACAGCAATATCATTTTACATTTGCCATGTTACCTTGAGTTTTTTTTTTGTTTGTTTTTTTGTTTGTTTTTTAATCTCTTTTTACTTATTTTTTTATCAACCATATATTGTATTACTTTTGGCCACAGTCATAAGTGAAAGCAAGACATGAGTATGTATTATTTAGTGTCCACACTACACCAACTTAACTGAACCACTAGCAAGATGTCAGCTGACAAGACAAAGTATTTTTAGTTGCTCATATGTGGCACTTTGGGGTTTACAAAGTTCAAATTTTAATATTTTTGTACCAAATCTTTATCTTTAGTTTTGATACATCATTGTGTTCAGAGGAATTCTATCATACTAAGGAAATCAATGCTTACCTTGTCTTAACTTTGGCTAATAATCCAAGAGAATCCAACAGAATCCAACAGAAGCTCATCAAGTGATGTTGACTTCCACAGTGGTGAAAAGCTGTGTTTGTTATATCTTTTAAACTTTTCCATCATCCAAAATCCTGCATTAACCACTTTCAAATTCCAACTTTATCAGTGGTTTTGAGTGCAATTTACAAGCTGAACATTTCTCATTTTGTGATGCACAAAGCGTCTTGCATCTCCAGCTAGATAAATATTCAGCCTGACCTAAGTGTTCTACAGTGCTCTCACAAGAAATGATTTAAAATACATGGCCTGGTTTATATCAACCACCATTGGTCAGGATATTGCTTAATAGTGCAGAGATGACCTGAGGAAGAACGATTACATATTGTTATATGAACGGAGATCTGGACACAGTCCACTTTCATTATATCAGAAATCACTCGTTAGATGAGGAGCAAAATAAAGTGGCAGTGGCTTGTACCTGCACAAACTCACTCGCATTTAACAATTACAGTTCTCCGAAATGAGGTTAAACTAGTAATCATCTAGTTTCTTGCTTTGTAAAAAACATGCTTAGCATCAGTGCTATCCCTTAGTGACACACAAGAGATAACACTGGGAATACTACTTCTTTTTCTTTTTCATGCAGCTCTGTAAACTTTAAGATTTTAAAGCCAGCACTTAATGTGATAGAGCAGAGTATTAGCTAATCTTACTGAATCTCCATTTTGAATTCTTGTTGCTTAAGTCATTGCTGGTATGTCACATTTTCACTGCTCAAAAGTCTCTCTCTCTCATTTTCTTATCTGCTTGTCCTGATTAGGCTCACAGGGGGTGCTGGAACCTATCCCAACTCTCACAGGGTGAAAGGCGGGGAAACAACCTGGTAAGTTTGCCAGGCCTTTGCAGGGCAGACACAGAAAAACACACTCACACACATTCACACCTCAAAAAACTATTATCGACAGCATATGTATGTAACAAATTAAATACACGTAAATAACTATAGTAGATCAAATTAATGAATAACCGAGCAAAAAAGTTATAGTGGCTTATTATTGTCTTGTGCTGGACTGTGTTACCTGCTTGGAAGGAGACCAGTTGCAATGCCTTGATCATATGAAACACACACCTGGTATTGTCAGTCTTTCTTTACTACTACAGAAACAACAGGAATTATATACATTTACTTCTGTTCAATATTAGGAGTCTATTCCAACACACAAAAATGAATAAACTGGCCAGAATGATGGCATAAATACTAAAGTGCAGCCAGGCAGGGGCATTCACACTGGACAAAGATTTCTGAACCTCTCTGATAATGAAACAATGTAATGTTCACATCTCCAAAATCATTAGCATAAAGCAAAAGATTTGAATGATCTAAACACAAATATAAGTGAACTATTGAACCAAATCAGTGGCTCCAAACAAACTACAGCGTTTTGAACTGTTGGAGTATATTAAATTACATTCCTACGGTCCTAGTGCATCATGGGGGAAGCTCCACTTCCTGGATGGCCAAATAACAGAGAAAGAATTTTACCACTTAAAAAATTATAATCCAATAAAAATAGCTGTTTATTTGCAGTGAATTCAAAACACTCAGGCATACATTTTCATTTAACGAGTCACATTAAACAGCTGATGCTGATCAGAGTCTTTGTGAACTCAAGACTTTAGTGAGAAACAGAACGTGTTTATGATCAATGTCTGACACTGATAACAAGTAAAGCAGTAAACGGTGTGTTTTACTGAAATTAAGAAAAATACAGATCGATAAAGATGAGTCTCCCCGTCGGGGAATCGAACCCCGGTCTTCCGCGTGACAGGCGGAGATACTGTCCACTATACTAACGAGGAGGGGACACGGAGACAGGCGGAGGACGGTGTGTTATACTGCACACACTCAACGACACCGAACGAAAAACGAAACTTCCCGTCTAACACATGTAACACCGTTAATGAAATCATATTTCTTTAAGTACAGGCGACAAAATAACAGACACGAGGTGATTAGACGGTTTAACAGTATCTAAACTCTCCTTACTACTAAAACTTATATTGAACAGTGAATGAAGCCCCGCCATGAAGCAGGGCGGCAAAAAATTAGTTGATACTCATAATGTTCCTCTCCACGGAAATCTTTAGTAAAAGGCGAAAGATTTATACGATTTGAAGAGAACCCAGAGTGAACTGAAGAATCGACACAGCGACTCCGAGTCACACACACAGGACTACCAGTCTCAGTCATGGGAGACAAACAGTCCATAACAGGAAAACACACCGGGTTACTCACAATACTAAAACAACCCACATCTGCGGTCATTTGAGAGTTTTAAAGGATAGAAACAGATCAAATAAAATAAAAATCTTCGTTTATACACGCAGTGCATCATGGGAGAAACAAACTACTTCCTGATTGGTCCACGCGGTTCTTCAAAAAGCAGAGACAACTTTATTTCCAAAAACCTGGAAAGTAGCTGCTTATTTTCGATGCCAACAGAACAGTGAATCATACATGCATCCGCCTGAGTGATTATTAAAAAATTAACAGATTTACGGATATTAGTGTTCCTAAACTTCACAAAACTGACCCTGAGTATATGAAGTTTCATTAATACATCAAAGCATTTACTTTTGTTTAAAATATTAATAATAATAAAAATATAGCTTAAAATAAAAAGCCACATCATAAATTTATTTCCACTTCACTTCAAATCATCATTCCTAACTTTTTGCTAAATTCCTTTAATTTTACTTTGCTTTTTGCAAAATCAAACATACAAGATATATGCTTTAAACAAAGAATGCTTTCAGAAATATAAATAATGATTGTTTATTTTTATCAATTTACAAAACTCAAAGTGAGCGAACAAAAGAAAAATCTAAATCAAATCAATATTTGGTGTTACTAAACTTAAACTTAAATCAAACCAGCATCAGTTCTTCTGGCCCCCACAGAGTCCTGATCTCAACATTATCGAGTGTGTCTGGGATTACATGAAGAGACAGAAGGATGTGAGGAAGTCTATATCCACAGAAGATCTGTGGTTAGTTCTCACAGAAGGACTATGAGTGTTCTATCAGTGTTCCATGATGACAAAATGCAGGTCTGGCGAGTGTTTCTATGCTGATGTTACTGCTTGTCTGGAGATTTTTGTGTCTCTTCTGATAAGGTGTTTGATTCAGAAACAGATACGTAAATACCACAGAACTGAGAAATGTAGTCAGACTTGTAACACCACTACTTCCCAGCACAGTCTATTGTAATTGATGGGTGAGGATTATATAAGTGACAAGTGAAGAGTTTCAGATGACTTTACTGTTTGGTATGACAGATATTTCAACAGGTGTCAAAAACAAAAACTTGGCACCAAAGACATAGTCAACATAGAAAAGACGTAGAAAAATCCCACAGCACGCCCCCAAACAAAAATGTCAGAAAAAGCACATATAATGAAATATAATAATCATCTAATCTAAATTAACTTACTGAGTGTGAAACCTGGGCCTGTTTAGTTGAACACAAAGCTGATATACTTGCAGGAAATGAAGAAAGATCTTCATCAACAGCTCTGGGTTTTAGTTTGTATAGCAATACAAGATTACTCTACTCTAATAATGCTTGAAAAGCCCAGCTCGCATAGATAAGTTGTGGAAAATGGGAGCGGAGATGAAATAGCTCTGTTTGTTAGAATGGGGAACTCTTTGGCCTCAGTCAACCAAAAACTGTCCAAAAGTAGGTTGGCCAAGCTCAGCTTTAAACCATGATTTTGTCCTCCTGCTCATGTCCTTTCCAGCCAAGGCAATCAGAGGAAACGATGGAGGAAAAAAAATGTAATGACAACTTCTGCTCAAGTTTTCAAATGTTTACCTATGATCTTATTAAATAACACAATACAGCACTGTTGACAACTTGCCATTTCTGGGTGTGTGGAACATGTCAAGGCTGGCAGACGTTCCCAGATGTTGTTGCCAGGCACCTTTGGATGAAATCCATTAATTTTATCTGTGCTTGAAAGCAGGTTTTCATTTTGGCCTTGCTGCCTTGGTGTCTTTTCACGCAGTGGAACAAAATAGTCTGTGTTCTTGTTTTGCAGTGATGGGTGTTTTGTTTTGGAGTTGGTGTTTAAGTTTTTTTGGAACCATGACACTGTTGGACAGCTTTTCTCCACACATAACAGAGTTGGCTTGGTTGGCTCCCCAGTGGTTTCTTCTGACCACTACTCATACTAGGGCCATCATCTGGGTCAGAATTTTCTCCAGGACCCAGGTGGGCTGCCTGCAGTACACCTGGCTTTTCTCCCCTTTCATCTGGTTTCTTGCACACACAAAATATCAACATTCTCTCTGACATGTAATTTAGCTTCCTTTACCAGTCATACAATCAACACTGAAAGTTCCTATCCTCACTTCCACTCTCTTACCCTTCCTTCTCTCCTCCTCCCTCTGGGTTGCCTTCCTCATCTTCTTCTTCTTCAGCTTTGGCCAGCAGTAACCCAATTTCCTCCCTGTTGGCTAATAGTACACATGGCAGTTGTTAACCCTTTTTCACCGAATGCTCTTCCACACATGACTCTCCACATTGATCTGGGCTTGGGACTGGCTTGAAGAAATACACTGTTTTGTACATTGCAGTGGCAGGGCTAACATTAATTTACAGAAGAAGATAAAGGAATACAGGAACATACGCTTACAGATGCAGCAACAAACTAACTTTGTTGGTTCTTCACATTAAAAAATTTATGATAGACATGCAATAGGCAAAATATAAAACATCAGCAACATGAGAACATAATTATAATTATGACCAAGGCAACAGAAAACAAAGTAAAGATGCACTCACCATAAGCCTCTCAGGTCACTTGCAAATGATCGCTGCATGTTAGCAGGCTTTTCCGTATTGACGAAACGTACCATTTCACCTCTTGCACCTCTTTTGAACAGCAAAAACTGCATGAAAAGCTGAGGGTGCTTGTGACTACCATCAAAGAAAGAACCAATTACACTACAGATTCTACACTGAGCCCCAATTAATATTTTTGCTGAATTTCCCCCACTGAGGCATTAACACTTATTTTCTTCATGTGGGAGAAACAGACTTCCATAAATGATGTTTGTGCACTGATGCTCCACATTCTGAAGGATCAATCTGGATCCTTATTCATGTCACTGGTGTCATTGAGTTGTTTTTATAAACCTTAGCTGCACATACTCCACATTATCATGTATTTTTCTGTATAAAAAATTTTACAATTTAATTTTCCAAAACTGAATGAAAGTCTCAAAGTAAGTACGGAAAGTACAGAAAGGCTCTACATTTTCTAATTACTATTGACTAATAAAACAGAGGCTCATTTGAAACTAGTGCCGAGCGCCCCCCAGCGGTGAGTAACGTTAAACTGCACAAGCAAAGCAGAGTCTTCGTAAAATACGACCTTGGTAATTACCCTGTAGACTGTCGTAGACTTAGATAGGTTTCCTGTGTGTTTAGTGAAATACATTTTTAAAAATGCGCAGATTTGTATTAAAAATGAAAATAGATCTCCCCGTCGGGGAATCGAACCCCGGTCTTCCGCGTGACAGGCGGAGATACTGTCCACTATACTAACGAGGAGGGGACACGGAGACAGGCGGAGAGACCGGCCACTATACTAACGAGGAGGGGACACGGAGACAGGCGGAGAGACCGGCCACTATACGAGTCCATCAAACACATCAAAGAAAACAACCACCATGAAATATCCTCAGCATCAATGAGTTGCACCCGTTTTTAATAACGTACAGTAATGGGTGTTGAGGAAACAGAAGGGTTTTAATATTAATTCATATTTTTCACGAGAGAGAGCTACAATCATTTTCAAAAGCACATTCACTAATGTTCTCGAAATATGTTGTCCGTTTAATTTTTATTTTTCGTTGGCCTCTGCAAATTATTTCCACAGTAAAACAGAAACTGCTGCGCGGGGAAGCTAGAATTAGCAGACGTTCATAGGTGCCCTTCAAAATAAAAGTTTAAAATGAATTACTTCTGAGAGGAATCTAGAGTGAGCTGAAGAACCGAGCCGGCGGCTCTGAACAACATCAGGACTACCAGTCTCAGCCATGGGAGTCAAACAGTACATAACAGGAAAACACACCCGTTTACTCATCATACTAAAGCTTTAAACGACAGAAAAATATTTTACTATTATTAACAACAATAACAACAAAACTGCATTACTACACGCAAGGCATCTTGGGGAAAATGTAATAATTCCTAGTTTGCCCAGGTGTTTCTTCAAACTACAGAGAGGGAACGTCACCTCTGAAAAAACAACAAAAAGAAAAAAACAAACAAACAAAAAAGAAAAACAAAAACACTGTAGTAGTTGTTAATTTCCACTGTCTACAAAAACAGTGAACCCTACAGTCTTTATCCTGAGTGATCATTTAAAACAAATTTCACACCCTTGTCAAGATTTTTGTTTCAGATTCATCTAAATGCATATTCAGTTTTTTTTTCTCTCTCTTTCGCACACATTCAGTATGCCACATACTTTCTGAAGTATTTTGTCAATTTATTAAATAGGAAAGAGTTATTTAAGCTCTGGTGCACCCTCCTCCTATCAGTGAGCCAATTAGATGCTTCTAAAGCTTGATTGGGCTCCTCCTGTCCAAACTTATTTTAATGGATTTATTCAGACATGCTGGTCTGTAATATCTCATGGCCTGTATAAAGTTCATGGTAACCGGTAGAATGAAAACCAAGTTATGAGGTTGGGAGAACTGTGTCAAAAATCTGATTTTAGGAAGGATACAAGAGCATTTCTGCAACATGCAGCTTACATGATTTATAAAAAGATATTGAACCACCAATGGTCCACTTAAATCCCATCCATATTGGGTAATCTAGGATCACACATACATATCCTGAACTACTCTCACATACTTCTCTGTAACACCAGACTTCCTCATACAAAACCACAACTCCTCTCTAGGCACCCTGTCAAATGCTTTCTCCAAATCCACAAAGGCACAATGCAGCTCCTTCTGACCTTCTCTGTACTTCTCCATCAACACCCTCATAGCAAACATTGCATCTGTAGTGCTCTTTCTCGGCATAAAACCATACTGCTGTTCACTGATCCTCACCTCTTTTCTTAACCTAGCTTCCACTACTCTTTCCCATAATTTCATACTGTGGTTGATCAACTTTATCCCTTTATAGTTACTACAGCTCTGTGCATCACCCTTATTCTTGAAAATTGGTGCTAGTACACTTCGTCTCCACTCCTCAGACATTCTCTCACTTTCTAAGATTGTGTTAAACAGCCTGGTCAGAAACTCCACTGCCATCTCCCCTAAACACCTCCATGCTTCCACTGGTATGTAATCTGGACCAACAACCTTTCCATTCTTCATCCTCTTCATCGCTGCCCTTACTTCCATCTTGGTTATTTGCTGCATTTCCTGGTTCACTATCCTCACATCATTCAATTTTCTCTCTCTCATCCGCTTGATACATCAGCCACTCAAAGTACTCCTTCCATCTGCTCAACACGCTCTGTTCACTTGTGAATTGTCCTGACCTGCTGCACACCTTTCCCAGCTCTTTCTCTGTCTAGCCAATCAGTATTTTCTCCCTCCTTACTGTCCAACCTCTCATACAATTCTCCATACACCTTATCGTTAGCCTTCGCTACTGCTTTCTTCATCCTGCACTTCATCTCCTTGTTCACCTGTCAACTTTCTTCATCTCTCAATCCATTTGTATCACCTTGAAGTAAAGTTGTGGGAAGATCTATAAGAAGAATTATAGATTCTGAAAAAAGTTTGTTTGTACACGATTTAGTTGTGCTTATTTATTTGGAGGGCTGGACAACTGATCATCCCTTGACGGCTTGGCTGAGGATATAAAACACTGCTTCTCAGAGCGTTAATTGAGAACTTTGTGTTGTTGTATGAATTCACAATATAATACAAAGTAACGTAACAAAACTTTTGTTTATTGTAATTGGTCGATTTTGTGTTACATAATAGTAAATGTATTGGTTACAGGTGTTAGGTTCTTCCACCAGGATACAATATTCAGCTTCAGATTTCTTACTCCATTGAATTTCTCTGCGGTTTGTACGGCAACTGTTACAGTTCAGTTCATAGCAGAGTTCACAGCAGCTGCCGTATGGTTTTAATCCACAGGTTTTCTTTGCAGGTCAACATAGTTTGAACAACTGGTGCACCCTGTCATTCAGAGGGAGGCAAATACAATCCCCAAATGTAACATCTAGCACCAGAGTAGTCTCATACGACTAGCTCACTAGACAGTTAGACCAAGTTCACTAGATACATTCCGTATACCACGTATCAGCATATGAAATACAAATGCTGGAAGAAAAAATCCTTTTTGGTGGTGTCTGTGTGTGTGTGTGTTTTCCCTTGCATCATTAATGTCCCAATCAGGAAAGCATTGCAAATGGCGATCATGGTGCTGCGTTCTGCCATTCCCAACTGGAGAAAGTGTCAAGTATGTTTGTTTTCTGTATTTGAAGGTGACAGACTAATTCAAGTAGAGTGTTAAATCCATGTCCATCCATCATGAACGTTATCATTACCAGTAGGGTTGTTTTTAAATGCCCATGAAATCACATTAAACATAGTCATTTTAAATCATAAATATGCAAAAGCAATACTTATAATAAATGCAGAACAAAAGGAAAATAATGAAGACTTTATCATAGGAATTTTCGGGTTCTGGACACATTCTGGCAAAGCACTAAAATACTGAGCCGTCTGCAGACCATGATAAATTATATTATGAAACCGTAATGAATAAATTACACTGAATTCTGTTAGTGTTAAATATTGTGCAGAGAAATGTGCAAGAAACTGTAGGTTAAAGAGGTTACAGCATGGTTGAATGCAGCTAACTTGACATGAGCACACAAATGAGAAGCTTTGAAGAGGACAGCTGATGGACGCTACATTAATGCTAGGGTAAGCAGCTTGCTTTTAATGTGCTTAGAGACCCCTGTCTGATCTTTTCAGTTTGTGTGCATGGCTGGGAGGACATGATTTTCTGGGAGAGTGCACATGTGTGTTTCAGTCTGACATTCTGAGTGAAGGTGTGAATGCAGTATAAGCAGTGTAAGAGGTCTACAGGAGATCTGGCAGGTGGCTGTATACAGAGTCAAGTAGGGTCTGGCTGGCCTCTTGGCTCTTAACCCCTGCAATCTCAAACAAACGATCTAGCTTGTCTTCAGCCATAGGGATCTCCTCAATGATGTGCAGTTCCTCTGGGTTGAGGATGTGCAGCATGTCGTCAAAGATGGGCTGCAGATCACATGGGTCCAGACGCACCTGTCGCAGCACTGTGTCCTTCTTTTCTGTTAGTAAACATAAAGTAGCATGTAAGGTGCAGCTCTGTGAGTTAAGGCATATACATTTGTTTGTTTTTCAAAATTCACAGCAACATTTATTTTTAAATGTTCTTCTTAGTAAAAGAACTAAATACTTTCTCAGTTGAGTGTTAAGGGGTGCACTGATATGAGGGTACTGATATTGCAGATAAAAAAAAACAAACAAACATTCAAAGCATGTAGAAACAGAGCCAGTTATTTTAATGAGTATCATTTCATCTAAAAAAAGAGTAATCCTAATGTAAATTTGGGTAACAAAATTAAATCTTAAGTGATTTTGGACCTTTTATTTTGGTCCATTTGTCATGAAATTTTGACACACTATAAAGGTCAGCAGGTCTAATGCTGTGCTCTGCCGTGCTGCAACCCTCTTGTAACTGGAACTGTGTAGGAGAGCTCCAGAAGGTGGCAGCATATTCAAAAAAATTGAGATCCCTAGTACTGTAGTGTTTGTTCACTGTAACATTCTTGATTCAACATCCAAACTACTTTAACTAGCAGTCATGCTGTGCTTCAACCTTCTTCTGACTAGAACTGTAGAACTGTGAACTAAATTATGTTACATGTTACATAAATTATAATAATGTGTCACATACACATTGCACAGTACTCATACACCTGACTAACCTTTGGTAATAAAAGAACCTGTGCGGCTAAGGGCTGAGTCTTTGCTGGAGGTGGAGTCACAGCGCAGCAGTGGTTCAGATTCATCTTGGAAGAAGCCCTTGGCACGGTCCAGTGGAGACTGTTCTACTACGAAGCCAGGAGTCTCAGCAGGCTTATTGTGGCTAGGGCTGATGCACTGACTTACATTCACAGAGGTCATCAGGTGGTTCAGGTCAAACTGCAAGGACAGAAATACATTATTTTCTTAGTTGGAGGACACAATTTTTTATTTATTTTTTTTCTTAACCTACAAGGCACTTAAAGGTCTTGCCCCAATATACCTAACCGAACTGCTTAATACCTATACACCTAACCGCCCACTTAGATCCCAGAATAAAGATCTCCTAATTGTCCCTCGCATAAATAAATGTATAGGAGCACGAGCTTTCAGTTACAGGGCCCCTAGATTGTGGAACAGCTTGCCTGCTTCTGTACGGGATGCCGATTCAGTCTCGGTCTTTAAATCACGGCTGAAGACTTACTACTTTAGTTTAGCTTACCCGCACCAATCACCATAGTGCACCACTAGTAATGTCACTGGTGCTGCTGTACATGCCATCGCACTGTTGTTTCATTTCTGTGTCTGTCACTACTGGATCCTGCTCATTACTGACCCCCTCATTCCATTTCTCTCCCCACATGTCCGGGGGGGCCCGTTGTGGTCATCACCTGAGTCCAATACCGAGCTACCATCTGGTCTGTGTGATGCATCTGATGCGCCAAGGGACCCTGGCGGCTCATTGGTACCTGGAAGCAACTAGGGACTCCTCACTGATCCTGGAGTTTAAAACCAAACTAACTCTGTACTGTTAGTATACCCAAGGGGGTTGGGTAGCCGGTTGACCTTGGACCCTCAGAGGTTTTTTTCTCCACATAGTCGAGTTTTTGGTTCCTCTCCTCCGTAGTCGTCCGGCTTAAACATCTTAAACATCTATTACTGTAACCTGTTCCATCATCGACCATCAATGTAAAGTGCCTTGGGGCAACTTTGTTGTAAAAGGCGCTATACAAGAATAAATTGAATTGAATTGAATTGAATTTTGAATGTTGAAGGCAAGAAAAAAATATCTTTGTCCAAATGCAAAGTTGATGCTTTTTTTATTGCAACAATCTATTCCTAACAGGTTTCATGCCTAGTTGATTCATATCTGCCAACTAGCAGAGACTTAAATAGTGTGGGCCCATAGCAGGCTAGTCACACAGGGTCACTGTAAGACCGGATGAATCTGATGTCATCAGTGACTGAGGAAAAGTTAATCAGAGTAGGTGCAGGAAGCAGGGAAAGAACAAGAGTCAGTGCTTAGTGACTCTAGTTGTTCTTCAGTAAATAGAAGGAATGACAAGGTTCCACCAACGCAGTCATCCATGTGCAGGGAGGGGCAGATGAAAGAGATTTTGTCTACTCTCACAGCCTTGGAATTCACTGCCCACAGGCCACATGATCCCAGACCCGCTCGTAAGGACGCAAACATTGCCCACGGCTTGTAAAGTTCAGTTAGTGTGATGCTATATGAGACAAACAGTGATGCAGTTTGGTTTGCAGTGATGCAAATGGCTGCTATTAGACAATCTCTCTAGACTCTACATGACCCTTGAAGGTGTGCTGTTGAATCTGGCAGGAAGATAAATGTGATAAATGTATTCCTCTACAATGCATGATGGAGTGTCTATCGATCAAACCAATTTGTCCAGCACATCACATGGATGTTTTCAGATTGAGATGAGGAGAATTTGAAGACCACACCTTGAACTCTTTGTCATGTTTCCTACCTGTTCCTGAATAATTTTATATGGTAGGCTGTATTATGGCCAGTGCCAAAAGGGAATATCACTACAATCAATGGTCTGCAACAACATAGGTATATGTCAAAGTAAAATCCATGAATATCCAGAACCAGAAGATTTATTTAGAAAAATATTGCCCAGAGCATGCTACTGCCTTGGCCTACTTGTCACTGGATATCAAAACATGATACTTTTTTTTTTGTAACATAAATATGTACTGTGGGCAAAAGTCATAGGCCAAATGCCATGGAGTATACATGCATGTTAAAATAAGCAGGTCTTAACGGCCTTTGAGAAGTTAACACTTAATACAGACAGAAATTTGATTAGCTGTATAAAATGTGGATCGTGTGCTGATGAACCACTCAGGGTTTTATGGTAGCATCTTTTGTAATGTTTGGCTAGAAGACCTAAAAGGAAGGAGCAATTCAAGAGAAGGTCTGCACTTTCACGAGTAAATCAAACCAATCATAAAGAACCTTTCATTAAATCCCTACTCTAATTTATCAACTGTCCAATTGCAGCCTAGCACCTATAACTAAACCATGGCACTAATAAACTTTCAGAGCTTTTTTTTTTTTTAGAAAATATTGTGCAGGGTTACTAGATACCCAGCATCCCTGTAAAATTTCTAAATTGAAGACACAGGGGAAAAATATTACATTTTTGGTTTGAAATAATTTATAAAGCAATTAAACGCACTTTTATATTTTACCTCCAGTAAAAATATAAGTATGTTTACCTAATATTTCTCTGCTTCTCTCAAGAACGGGATCTATACACTTAGTCCACCCTTTACAAGAAAAATCAACAGAATCATAAGAAGCAATGCCTATATTTTCCAAGATGTCAAAATACTTTTCTGTCAGCTTATCAGTGCTGATTTATCAATAAGAACCATTTTAAAATGACTTTAAGCAGATTGTGGGACTTTAAGGATCAGATGCTTATTCTGAAAGACTTGTCCTTAATCATGTTTTGTAAATGCTAGACCAATGCAGTGGGTTTTCTTGGTAGTTCCCCCTGCAGGTCACTGCTTGCATCTGTAACAAAACTAAACAGCTTATGGCACACTGTAGCAGCTGTAGTCAGGACAAAAATAGCCCAGCTAAAAGCAAGAAATCAGGGCTGGGTCTTAATGAGTGGCAGTAAATATAGCAGTGGAAGGAGTCTGGTGTCATACTTCGTTCAAACACTAAGCATTATAGTTTCTGACATATTCCTCAGCACAGTATATGACTCAGCAAGCACAAGTAGACTATTGCTGTACTAGTGGAGAGTTCCAGGGTGTTCAATAAGCAGATAAAACAAACATTGCCCTATAGTCACTTGCTGGTTAAAATTATATGGCAGTAAATACCAGACCAAAATACCCTACAACCTCTCTTACACAAATTACATTTTATTTATCTGCACTCAGCTCTATAGAACCACTTTGAACAACATAATATTTATCTGCAAACTGCACACTGACAGTAACAATTATAGAAATGTTTGAAACTGCTGTTCAAATTGCATGTGTTGTTCATTTTCTAAATGAAAAAATGATTAACACACCATCTACAGGGAAATAACTTAAATAGGTTGTGTTCAACAAATGTTTATAATTTTTTATTTTTAGATTCTCATTTTTTTACCTACATATTAGAATACAAAAACTAGTAAATAAATTTTGCCATATTCTAACAAGAATGGGACAGATTTCATTGGGCGTTGCTAATGCAAAAATCTGTCTTGAATAATCTTCACCTTAAAGAGCATTGTCTAAGTACAAAAACATTGGCTTGTACCAATAAAGCAGGTCTGGGGCTAGCTTTGCACCCCTAACCTCATGCTGATGGGAATCTAAGTGTATGAGGGCATAAAACTGGAGAGTATTATTGTAAGGTGTTCAGACTGGAAGACTGTATGGTTGCGAGTCATCAACATCATCTCAACTCATGGCACAACAAACTGTACTACTTTCAAAGTGGCTGATGAAGTGCTTGGTTACTGCATATATAGCAATAAATACCCAAAGCCTCTATAATATTGTTTAAGTTAGCTTTTCCTTTCCTTTTGTTCTTCACAAACTATCCATCAGTCTAATGTTTTTTTCTGTAAAAAGAAGCTATTTGGCATCCAAATTTTATAGCAAAATATGGGATTTTCCCCCACTATTTATTTAATGAAGTTAGAGTGAAGTCTTCCGTTGTTAAGTCGTAGGTTCATCAAAGATCATAAGTTGGGTACTGATGAGCATAAGAACAAGAGGATTATTAATGAGTGCTGACAGACGGATACACAGAATGGACATAGGAGCTTTGTCAATGTATTACGGTAACATGGAAGTAAGAAATCCTTATCTTATGCCATCTAACCTTGAGACAAGGGCAAGGCACAAAGAGTATCTTTATCACAAACAAATGTGGGACAGAGAGGAGGATGTTGTCTGAAGATCTAAAATGAAAACTGATGAATGATTCTTTATTCCTATTGGCATGGCAGGCCCTGGCTCTAAATAATGTAGCCTTGTATAATGGAGAGTCACAAGACACTCACGTGCTTTGTTTACCTTGTTATGGTATCTGGCATTAACAGAGGTCTGTTATGTATTCATGCAGATTATATAAGTACTAATGGTCATTAGTGTGCAAAGCTATAACCTTCCAGATTCAGCATGTTCTACTTGTAACAATTATGACACAGTAGGAAATGGTACTAATCAAGAGCCGTTTCTTTAAACAGAAATGTGCTGATAGAATTCCTGTTGCTCCATTGTTGCTCTAATGCTTTTTCATTAGAACTCATATATTCAGCAATTTGAAAAAAATCGAATCTTTGAAAATAATTCAGAATTTTAAGCATTTGCTTTGTCCCACTTTATCACAGTGTGCACTTGAGTCTCACAAGTGTGTGCCAAAAAAAAGTTATCTCAGGAAGATTTCACAATATTTAAACAGCATGTTGTGATGTTACTGAATGCTTGGCTTCTTGAGTCTTCAAGACCCCTTTGAATGGTGCATGGGGTTTACATGAGGTGACCATGGAAGAAAGTCCACAACTGTCAGCAGTTCTTAATATTCTTTGGCCATTAAGTGGTTGTTGCAAAGTTTTGAGGTGTGCTTTGGGTCTTTAGCTCGCTGCAGTATAAATCCTTCCCCACAATGACACAAACCAGGTGGAATAGTTTCTCTGAAAAATGGAGAGGTACTTCTTCTTTTGTCAGGGTTTATTCTATGCAGGTGTTCAAATTTAGTGCAGGCAAAACACAATCAGAATACTTCAACAGCCATGCTTCACTGTTAGTCTGATATACTGTGGTCTCAGTTTCTTTCCTGTTCTTCTTCTTTCATATACTCTAGTTACTGCCATTGACTTCAAGCTTCGATTTATTAGTAAATATGACTTTCTCTAATCATCTACTATGAAATGTCTTCACTCATGCCAAGTGTTTTGCCATGTTTACCTTCCAAATTGGTTTACTTGTCCTTTGAAATCACGACCATTGTACG
This sequence comes from Hepsetus odoe, assembly GCA_017165825.1. Taxonomy (NCBI): domain Eukaryota; kingdom Metazoa; phylum Chordata; class Actinopteri; order Characiformes; family Hepsetidae; genus Hepsetus; species Hepsetus odoe. The sequence goes on along the minus strand of CM029370.1, from coordinate 12,946,435 downwards.
CTTTTGTCTGTAGTTTTGCTGATTGCAGCTGCTCACTCTTTATTCAGCATGTTCTGTATCTTTGCAGGAGTTGTTGTTCTGTCACTAAGTGAACAATGCTGCATGTGTTGGTCTTCCAATGGTGTGGCAACTTTTGTGTCTGCCTGAGAGTTTGGATACAAACAATCCAGTTTGGTCAAGTCATGTTATGCGAGTGTTATGCACTACCTCTTTGATTTAAACTTTTATTTTTTTATACAATATTTGCCAGACTAACATAGACTGCTGAAACCCTGAAGGACAATCTTTAGTCTTTTCTATAAGAGATGAACAATGACTACAAATTTGTGCAAAATTAGTGTACCAAGTCTACCAAAGTATCGGAGAAAGAGCTTCAGTGGAAGAGGAAAGATTCAACGTAATCTGGCCTTTTTAACAGAGGTAAGGACATGATCATCTTCACAAAAATGCTTACTTGCTTCTCAGTAGGGACAAATACTAATACATCCTGAAATTCATGAACATCTCTAATTCAACTTTTCATTCCATTGATTATTCTGATTATTTAATTAGTAACAAATACAAAATAGAAACACGTTCAATTAATGATCTCAGACATCTGCCCCCACTGCATTTAACAATATCAATACCAGTATAATACCAGTATTTTATCTAAAGGTTTTTATAATTAATTTTAGGCCATTATAATAATGATTCAACACACCAAGTAAACATCTTCAAGCGTTTCTTCAAAATACATATCCATTTATCTTGAATACAGTCTCTGAGAATGTAGTTCAATGTACCTTTCAGCCACACCATTATTTTCCTTCTTAACATCAAAATTGGCAGGCCTGTTGGCATTAATGTTTCCCAGGCATGGGGCCATGCTATACTTTAAATACTTAGTCAGTTACCAAGCTGTGCTAGCAACCTGACTTTGCTCCTTGCTGACAGGCTCAGCACTCTCTGTAATCATTAGCATCCATGTTAAAGATGAGCAAATCTTTCAGCTTCTATGCCACAGCCTATTTGGAAATCTCATTAGACAAAAATCCTGTCAAACTACAAACATACTGCTAAAATTTTGGGATTTTAAGTGGAACCAGGTTCATATGAGAAACTTTTAGTCACAAACCCTAGAGAGGGTTAGGGATATATGAAATCAAAGTCATGCAGGAAACCGAGCATGATGTACAGTAACAGATATTTAATCTTTATGGTTCTTTTCTTTTAATGGTGTTGAATTTTAGATCAAATCTGGCTGTCTTCACCAGATCAAGGCTGAATCTTCCAGGAGGACCAAAGCATTTTTTTCTATCCATCTTTACCAGTAGTACCAATAATTGTGAGGGGCAGAATATTAACCAAAAAAAAGATTTATTTATGCATATGTATAACAGCCTAACAGTCTATATTCTCTATTATAAGGGAGTGATTGTACATCGAAAAGAGTCATCACAAGTGCTGTCACACTTTAAGAAATGACATCTACAGTCATGTGAAAAAATTGAGAGCCTGTGTGTTTTTGTAACATTCTTGGATATATGGGTATTTACTCTGAATTTTACCAATACTAAGAGATTCAAGTGATATAGCCAAACAATTAAAACTGAAGAAAAGACTTTTCATAATCTTCTGTAGAATGTTCTACCAAAATGCATTTTCTGGTGAGGAATAAATTAGGACACCCCCACTTTTAATCCCAATTAAAATGGTTCACACAGGTGTAGCACATCAGGTGCACAAAATGTTATCATGGGACCTACAGCAGGCACTTGCTACTGTTGATGTAAAAGTGCATGCCTCCACAATCAGAAAGAGATTGCACAACTTTATCTTGCATGGGAGGTGTGCTCTCTAAGAGAAACATCAAGGCCAGACTGAAGTTTGCAAGAGTGAACTTAGATAAAGACCAGGACTTCTGGAATAATATTCTTTGGATAGATGAATCTAAAATTGAATGATTTGGACACCAGAACAGAGGACATATCTGGTGTAAACCAAATACAGCATTCCAGGAAAAGAACCTCATGCCAACTGTGAAGCATGGAGGTGGAAGGGTCATGGTTTGGAGATGCTTTGCTGCAGTAGAACCTGGCCAGCACACAATCATAGAATCTACCATGAATTTTACTGTGTACTCAAAACATACCAGTAAATCCACCAAGGACTGGCTGAAAACTAAGAAATGGAGAGTCCTGGAGTGGCCGGGTCAAAGCCCAGATCTTAATCCCATTAAAATGCTATTGGGTTAAAGAAGTCTGCACTGAGGAGTGGAGCAAACTTTCCTCAGACCAATGTCAGAGACTGGTAGGTGCTACAAGAAGTGTCTCACTGTGTTATTTTAACCAAGAGTGGGTAAAATTAGCCATTAGGGGGTAGGGTGTCTTAACTCTTTCCTCCGTTAGCAAACACCTTTTTGTTGACATCTTTTGTTTAATGAATAAATCAAGGTTCATTTTTGTTGTTTACCTGCAATTAAATCAGTTTCTTTTCCAAATAAAAATAATTCCAAAAGATTTCCAAATTTTTTCACATGACTATATTCTGATTAGCCTTCAGAAACCCTTTGCTGAAATAGACACATGGAAACTGCTGGATTTACTCACCTGAGGATTGTCCTCCATGACACCACGGATCTTCTCTACAACATCAATGCGGCGGTGGCGATGAAGAGCGTTGATCAGCTTGGCCAGGTTGGCATCACCGTCCCGGATGGTCCAGTGCTGCAGGGCAGCATATGCCCTCTCGTAGTCAGCTGAATAGCCATTAGAGAAAGCAGCTACCTCTCGTTCAGTGGCATTAGCCAGAGATTGGTATATGTCAATCCACTGGCTGCCAATCTGGGCTGCCACTAACTTCAGGATATCAACACCTGAGCCAGGAATTACACAATAAAGTGAATAAGAATCTCAATTATTATCAAAGCAGTAGAAAACAGCATAAAGTGAAGTGAAGTGAGAGTTTGTTATTTATTGTGAATACACAGCACACAGTAAATCACAATGAACCACACTGTGCAGCAGGGGATAGCCATATGTCTAATACTTGGCGAGCAGTACCTTGCTTGAAACCATTACTTTCTACTGAAAGTGAAAGTGACAACCCAGCACAGCACAACACAACAAAATTAAACCTCTGTGTTTCACCCATACACATGTGCAGCAGGGGGCAGCCATTGAAAGCAGCCAGGGAGCAGTGATGGGGACTTGCTCAAGGGTACCTCAGAGCAACCTACTGGTGAGGGAATCGTACCCACAATCTTCCAATCCAGGGCCAACTCCCTAACCACGAGGCCACCGCTGCCAGAGGGGTATCTGAGGTAAACGATAATTTTTGAAGCAGAGTATTAATTTAAATTTACGTTGCGCACATTTAACATGTGGCCCGATCTAAGTTGACCCAAGCTGGCTGTGAGAGTTGGGTTTAAATTAATAATGTATTCTGTGAAATAGTTTGTACCACGGTTGACACACTGACCGCCATAACTTACATTTATCATACATGTCTCGTAAAAATATATGCATATTTTTACATGACCGTTTTCAATACCTCTAATAAGTAATCTGTTTTTGACTGCCTGTTGTGTTGTGGTAGTGGTCTAGTGGTAAGATACTTACCTATGGACCAAGAAGCCACAGGTTCAAATCCCACCTCCAGTACTGCATTCCTGAGCAAGACCCCTAAGTTGCTCCCTGTAATCAAGAACTGGATGTCGCTCTGGATAAGACTGTCTGCTAAATGCCACAAATGGGCCACCTAGTGGTTAGGGAGTTAGCCACCTTGAGCAAGATACCACCCCGTCACTGCTCCCTGGGCACTTTCATAGCTGCATGTGCATGGGTTAAATGCAGAAGTCCAATTTCATGGGTGGCAGTGGTCTAGTGGCATCTGCTAAATGCTGTAAATGTGTCAAATTTGAATTTCCCTTGAAAGTTAGAATTGGGGGTTAGCCTTATAGACTAACTGGAATGATGTGAAAATTTAACCATGGTTACATTGCACATTAGACTCATATTTTTTAAAAAGCAGAGTTTTCCCTTACATGGGACTTGTAAAAGACCATGAATGCCCTATTTCTGCCGTGCCCAGACATATGCTTATCGTAAGATTAAATGGCATTTACTGGGTTGAGTATGTAGGTCACCTAATCATCACTGAGCATGCAAACATACAGTACCTCAAACATACATCTAAATAAAACCCCATAATGTGCAGCGCATGAGCTCTGTATCTAGTTTGACTAAATTAATACAAAATACAAGATACAGTTACTGATCGGATGTAGTCATTGCTTTTGTACTCAGTGCTCATTGTGCAATGCCCATTGCACTTTCTACTCATATAAGCACAATTTTGAATGATAAGTCAACTGTGAGTTCACCTTTGATTGCTTACAATATATAAAATGGGTCAATGCCACCTTTTTTTGGATTAACTTCTTGCTTGTGAGCTAAGATGGTGTTTTTCTTAAAAAATTAAAGTATTCATGTACTGCTGAATGCTGACTAACTGGAAACCATTTGTCAAGGCAGCTTGTATCTTTAGTCATGTTACCGCATGTCGCAATAAAACATTTGTTTCTATTTCTTTAACTTAATGTACTCAATATGCAAAAGATCAGAAAACATAAAACAGTATTTTTAACCAACAAGGTAAGAGATTATATCAGTATTAAATCAGTAATTGTAATCAGACTATTGCAGAATAATTGTCACTAGTAATGTATTGTTGGTGTTTACATTTGTATGATTTCCAACAACAGGCAATTTTTACTTTTAAAAAAGTACTGACAAGCCATATAATTACCATTCATATATGGATCGTTGTAATCCCGGATTAAAATTTGCCGCCAACAAAGTAAATACTGCAGTCCAGTGTAACAGAATGATTACAGAACCTGTTGTTAGTGAAGAGGATTAAAGTATCTATCTAAGCCAGAACTGCTTTGTTTGTAGTTCATTTCACTGCATCAGATTGTGTGAAGGATTGCGTGCCATTAGGCAGGCAGCCACACAAAAAAGGGATTGCCCTGCAAGGCAGCAGGCTGTTGAGTGCTTGTCACTTCAAGCACACTTCATAGCAAAATGTTGGTGAATGGGAGAGAGTTATTCTTGCTTCTGTAAGCTAAGTGGCATGGTTCTTCTTTTTCTGGATGATTCAGAAAAAGTGTATCGCAGTGTATCTACTGCCCTTGGGAAGTGGTTGTGATGGTATTCAAAGCATGCACCACTTCCTTCTGATAGCACTTAGTAATGTTTATAAATCTGGTCTGTATGACTGGATCTGCCTTAGCCTCTAAGAGTTAAGTGGCAACTCAGGATAAGGTATTCCACAAATCTCTATTACCTTTCATTTTAGCTGTAAACTTAACACTGTTAATTTAACACTGTAAATACATATATTTGGGAGGTATTTCAATAAAAGAATGGGGCAAGTGTTTAACATGTTGATTAATCTATTGTGCTCTTTGGTTGTGTAATAGCCAGTGGCTGCAGAAATGTGTGAGTAGAAGGATTCTACTAAATATCTACTGAATATCCCCAAATATCATAGTCAGTGAAGAGACTGAAGGAGATAAAGGGATGGATATCACAATACAATGATCCAAAGCAAATATCAAAATCAAAATCTGCTATTAAATCTGAAACGTGCAAAAATCTCTCAAAGAATACTGGTGAGCAAGAAGTGTTCTGCATGGAAAAGCGGTGGGAAAAAAATTAATAAGAGAAATTATTACAATAAATGGCTGGAGATTTACAGATCGATGTGGCTTTACTGATTTCTAACTGAAAGGGAGTCCAAACATATGCAGTTTTAGTTTTTTTCCCCAAAATGTTAGGTTCTGCTAATAAATAATTATTGCTTGTGTAAATTTTGACTTTATTTTTGGAATTTAGTTTGCTCCACGCAGAAATGCTGTAAAATTCACTTAGAAGATCAACAAAATGGGTGATTTGACTCGAGTGCCTATATTTTTTACTAGATAAAAGTGTAAACAGAGGGGTATGGAAGCATTCTGCAGACACAGCGGGGGGTAAACTGTGCCATGCTGGCTAGCCAATGAGAAGTGAGGCCATAACATTTTCATTTGAGAATTCAAACGAGGCAGCAAACCAGCTGCAACAGGTCTAACTTGGCTGTGAAACAAAGGAACTCTCAAAGAAAGCTGGGACTTCCCCTCTGTGTTCTTAATAGGGTTTCTGCAGTGGCTTTAAAAGAATGTCTCATAATAACAAAACAGCAGTGTAATAAAAACCAATAGCTGTCCAGCCTTATCCTGTGTCACCTCACCATGAAACAGAACTTTTTGGTGGTTGTCACCAAAAACTGCAGCGTCACCATTCCGGTTTTGACACTGAAATCCCAAATGCAACTACTTTTATCCATTGAAAACTTATGGGAATTTCCAGTTGTGAAAACTTCAAGACATGAACTACTGCAAGAGATGGCACAACTTCTTTTTTTCCTTAACAGTGAAAGAATTGCTCAAAATTTGAATATTGACTATTGATTTCTTTTCATCAAATCCTAGGGACCTTTTTTACTTGGCATCCTTTAATTAAGACAGCTTTTTAAGAGCACCATACTCCTCACACACAATCATAAAAATATAAACAATAAAATATGAAAATATACATCAGCAATATCAATTATACTGCAAAATATAATTGCAATGGAATTCAATACATCCCCTGTATAGTCACAGTGGATCCTCCCTTCAGAGTGTAAGTTGCTATACTGTGACCCAGTTTACTTTGGTTTCTGTTATTTTGTGGAAGACATTTTGGGTGAGATACACTACAGAATCTTCTTTTCACTGATAGTTTATGTGAAAGTTTTATGCTTCTGTCAGCTCAGTAGCAACTCTGATAACATGTCGGTTTCATGTTCATCTACCACTGTTTGTTTTATCACATTCCAGGTTTACATCATTTCCCTTGAATCTAAAGAGCCATAGTGACAAGAGAGGCTCTTGGCAAGCTTGATCACAACCAAACCTGAATGTTGCAAAGCAGATGAATGGAATGACTCATAAGCCACTTCACTCCAGAGGGGAAATTCTACAGCTTTTCCCTCCTGACTCCACCACACATGCTGTCTGACTTAAGCTCACCCATGAAGTTTCCTAATCGGCCCATATAAAAAGTCCCTAGCCCACCCTGCCTCTGAGCAGCAGGCTTTTATGGACAACACCTATTGAGTGGGTTGTTATATGTGGCGTGCACACACACGGCTGGTTTACTTTGATGTGAGCTACATGTGCTCCGTTATGCCATTTGAGGTCCTGTCTGGCCTCCAATGAAAGAATTCATTATTTCTATGATCACTCCTTTAACTTTATATATGTTTCCCATGCAGCTCTTTACAGGCCGGCATTTAACTACTCTAGTAAATAGACACAAATGCCTGCAGGCTGCCCAATTAAACACCTTGAATGAATTAACGCAATAAGCTGGTGTTGTGTCCAGGAAAGCAAATAGTTTTGTTAAGTCTAGCTGTGCTTTCCTGCCCACATGTTAACGTTATCAGAGTAGACTTCGCTGCGTCTGTGGATCTTAAAAGCTTAGCTTGTTTTAGGAAGTAAATTTCTAATTTATAGAGAATGAAACTGGAGTTTAGAAGAGCAGAAGAGAAAAACATCACTATAAAACCATGCTTGTAAATGTGTTTCAGCCTAGCTTTAACACTTGTAGCTGTCAACAAACGTAGCTCTCCAAGTTTTACTGCAAACATTCATTTAATGTTTTAAAATATTGGGCAGCTTTGGTTCAGGGTCAGGGATTGGCCTCAGGATCAGGTTATGGGTTCAAATCCTGGACCAGCAGGTTGCACTGAAATACCCCATAGCAATGTATTTCCCCCATCAGCACTCCCTGATCGCTGGCTATGGCTGCCCACTGCTGCAAATGTCTGCACTGAAAAAGGGAAGCACTGGTTTTATTTGGTTCACATATGTCTATTTTTTCCAGTAAGCATTCAAATTATATGGAGTTTCATGTTAAATGAAGGAAGTTTTATTCATGGGAAAGGTTGGTAAGAGCTATTGCCATTTGTGTATGCCGAATGAAATCAATGCCATTAGCCAGCCAACGAGTTCTCTTGAAATCCATAGCTCCATGACCTCTATCTGCCTTCACACATACAGTACTTCAGTAATTCTAAGAAAGTCATGTGATGCTGGGTACAATGTGTAGAGTCCTTTAGCGGTGGACAGAGTGGGCACACTGAACAACTACCCACCCCCCATCCCACCAGCACTTTGGCATCGTACTGATAAACTCCCAACGGCTCACAGAACCACAGAGATCTGGAATAATCTGGTTTAAACTGCTTGAGGTTGGATCCAGGGCACTAACCAACACACACAAACAGACGGGTATCTCAGGCTGACATCAGTCTGCGCTTGGCACTGCAGCTCTGAAGTCTCAATACAGTAACCTAGCAGCCATATATGCTGTCATACTGCTGCCTCTATACAGTAATAGGTAATAAGAAAAAAAAGCTGGAAAGAAAACACCAGTCAATGGGGAGCGAGGCAGAGAGAGAGAGAGAGAGAGAGAGAGAGAGAGAGAGAGAGAGAGAGACTGAGATTGAAGAAGACAATAACTATTTTTACACAAACATGGTTTGAGTTTAGTCTAAGACCCAACTAAGACATGATCATGTAAACAGCACAGTTAGAATGTCTAGTCACCCTTAGGTCAACCTAAGCTTAGTGCAATTAAAACTAGGCCCAATCAATTTGGCAGGAGGAAGAGACACTCCACATTTTAGACACCATTAGTCTAGACAGACTGGATGGAGCTCTGATATTCACAAACAGTGGAGAAGCCATAAGCCATGCATGAATATACTTGCGTTATTAAGGGAGCTTTTCACATTGTACTTAAATTAGACTAGTCTAGCAAATTAAGTAGAAATGAGTGATATATGAACATGGGTTTGGCCCAGTTTTTAAGACATACTAAGACCTTATTTTGGCTAGTGTGTACATTTACGCATAGTAGTTGTGGCCTATGGGTGTGTATATTTTAGTATAGATACTAAACTGTATTTTTAGTAATTTGTAAGGATTTTGCAATACCTGTCTCAGATCAACAGCACAACTAATGGTTTTTTATGTATTATGTAATGCAGCAACTTAAAAATAGTGTTGTCATTGATGTTAATATTGCTCTAATCTTTATTAACAAGAGTGTTTTCCTGGGTATCAGAATAGAGTTTAAAATTCTAATATTGTGACAACCCTACTATGTTTGTAAGGGAATAGCAAGGATGGCAGAAAGAAATGATGATCAGGGTTGTCCACTCATACTTATGCAACTGTTGGATAATACTATTACATTTTCTGTCCTTTGGGGCAAAATTAATGCAATTGGTACACTGGTGCGATCAACAGATGGTCTACAACATGGAATTTTCCTTGTGTCGGACATAGTTCCCATTGCAATGGACTTACTATGAACACTGGCAAGTACTTAGCACAACATATTGTCATTAGCATTCTATATAAATCCCAGTTTGGAGTCACCCTAATGTCATTTTTGGATTAAAAGAGCATTCTGCGGCACTCAACTGCCAGCATGACACTTTCCCCCTGGTGTAAACGGGTGAAATGAACAAGCAATAATGAGTTAATACCATGGCCTGTAGAATCTGGGATACAATAATAATTGAGCTGTAGAAAAAAAAACAAGGATATGAAGGTTCACTTTAAGAGCAGCATTTGCTTATAACCAAAACCTAGATTATTTAATAAATTTTTCACAGCACTCTTAACTGATTTAAAGGCAAAATAATTCACTTTACTTCCCAGATATAGGCAATTAAGCAAGACATATTTAGTGCTGGAGTTATGAAGCTGATGTTGCTTACAAAGCTTTGGCCCCTGGATTGGAAGATCATGGGTTCTAATCCCTTACCAGTAGGTTGCCCTGCGGTACCCTTGAGCAAGGTACAGATCGTCACTGTTCCCCAGGTACTTTCAATAGCTGCCCCCTGTGGCACGTGTTTGTGTATGGGTAAAATGCAGAGGAGTAATTTCATTGTGGTTCACTGCGTGTTGTGCTGTGTGCTCACCATAACTAGAATGGTCACTTTCACTTAAAACCCTAAAAGCTGCCCAAAATCATTCCAGTAAAAACACATTTTTAAAACTTTGAACCAGCTCAAACTACCTCCAGATCTTCATTAAGGTCACATAGACTAGTGCATGTGGTTTAGGACTCAGCCCTCTAATTTAAAATTGCATTGTGAATACCAGCCTTGGTGTAACGATGAAGTTTTGTTCATTTGCATAGCTCATGGTGAGTTATACTATGTCTTAAACCACAATGGCATGTCTGCTCTGCCTTAACGAAGCTGGATGTAAATCAGACAACAGAAAACTTTTGCCGATGTATTTTTACAGAACTCTCAAAAGAATTCAAGTATTCTATACAGTATCATAAAGCGCTTAAGAAAATCTATTTGCATATTATATATAACATATAATATTACACTTTGGTTAGAGAAAAAGTGTGACGATGCAGAGGATTAATTTATATGGGTATTAACTTATATTACTTGATAGCTTTATTAGTCTTGATTATAAAACAAAGACACTAAATGTGTCTTGACACACTGAATATTTTTAGGATTTAGGAGCCAATTTGTTTTTTTTTTTCTTTGAATTAGGCATAAATGTAATGATGTGCAATTTGGCAAGATTTGCTAGATTTGAGGTATCTCTCACCTTGGCCATTGGAGTAATAGATCCACTTCTCCTTGACGTGTGCTGGGGAACTAGGCTTCTTGTGAATGGCTTTCTCTACAATGCTGCTGGGGTCCTGCCTGGGACCCTTCTTGAGTACCCGTGAGCTACGCTTGATGCTGCACACTACAATCACCACCAGCACCAGCAGCAGCAGCAGCACGATCATCCAGGGCAAATGCTCATTGATGTCAAAGTGCTTGTGCATACTGGGCCGAGGTGAGCCTCTCCTGATGGGCTTGTAGGCCAGCCCCTGGCCCTTAGCCTCCGAGAGAGTTTGCATGGAAAGCTGATTAGCAGGCTGAGAGTTAGGTGGAGGGGGATTCATTTGCTGGATCATCAAAGGATCCTGGCTAGGAGTGCTCTGGATCTCTGCATCTTCCTGGCTGGCCTCTGAGATGCTTGTTGGCACTGCAATGTCGGCAATGCCCCGGATCATTTTTGGACTGATAGAAGGCTGTGTTTGTAAGTCAATGATGGCTGCTGATGACCAGGCTGTGGGTACATTGAGAGAGAGAGAGAGAGAGAGAGAGAGAGAGAGAGAGATGAAGGGCCAATGTTTGCGGGAGAAAAAGGTAGAGAATTAAATGCACTCTTAAGGTGTGCTTAACACAGGCAACAAAACAGAAGGGAGAATATCTGACAGGTTAATCCCAACCACCAACAAGCTGCCATGTGGGGTTAGAGACACAGCTTTGCTAGGCCTCCAGACATGTGGTGCTGCCAACATAATCTCACATGTTGTGTATTTAAAAGATTGCTCTTTTAGCTGCTTCAGGGGACTTTCTTCCTAATAAACTCCGTTAATCTTAACTTTGCGACCTTTTAACTATTTTATGTTTCCATCATTGTGATCAGACGGTTAAGGTTTAGTGGTAGGATCCTCGTTTATGGACCATGAGGTCACAGCTTTGAATCCAACCAGCACTACCACCATTGGGTTCCTGAGCAAAACTCTGAACCATGGTGCTCCAGGGAGACTGTCCGTGTAATTAGGAAATGGATGTTACTCTAAATGCAGTAAATGTAAATGCTTGATGGCTGCAACTGTAGATGCTCAATGGCTGCAACTGTTAATGTCAAAGGATTTACATTTTGAACAAAGCCAGTAGCTTACATTATCTTTTTGGAATACAGTAGTTTATGGCTGAACACCTCTGTACTACAAGGTTGTTGAAACCACATTCCATACTCCTGTGGTTCTCCAAAAAGATCTACATGGACCTCCAGATGGCCCACCAAAACTAAACAATCCCTGAGGAATCCCTATAGAACAACTGTCCTGTCTACCCACCTACAAACAAAACATTTTACTATTGCTAAGACAGTGTCATGCAAATCACTGATTAACACTTGCCTCAGGCAGAATCTATCTGTATGTATTTGGAGCTATACTCCAAATTTCAATCAAAAATGCTTTAACAACATAAAGCTCTCTAAGCCATTGCTTTATCCAGACTAGCTCACTGCAATGTGCCACTGTGAATTCAGTGGCATTGCTAAAATTGATATATAAGTTTACATAAGTGGAGAAAGTTACACACAAACCAAATCTTGACTTACCGAAACAAGTAGGTTGCCTCAACCTCAGTGTTCTCCAATAGAGTAAAATACTACTGAAAAGGTCTGAAGTGACCTAGACCACTACAAAGCACAAAAGCCAATGCCTAGTGTTGGAGATCAGAATAACAAAGGTTTAATGAAACCACTTCACACATTCTGTCTCCTCCCCTAAGTGACACCCCACAGACCACTTTGTCCTCAGAACCCTGCAACTTAAGTTGTGTCTCCAGCCTAGTCTGTCTATTGTCTGATCAACCCCATTTCATTAAAGAACAGGATATGTTCAGTCAAGATTTACAGCTATACTTGATATAGCTTCCCATTAACAATGATGTGCTATGCGAAGTGGCAAAATATATGATGAAATAAAGTAATAAATTCTGTGACTTTCTGTGCATTGTCTTCTGTCAAGAACTGACTGAATCCATTCACAGGCCAACAATTTTCAGCAAATACATCACAGTGCATAGTATACTCAATCTACAATCAGTGTGTATTTGAATCTCTAATTTGCCTTTCCTGAGAGAGGAAACATTTCTGGTCAAAACACTAACACTATGCTTTAGTCATAGAATCATAGCACAAAGGTTAACCACATAATTTATTTAGCTGAGTGTCGATACAACAGCATGAACTCCTCACACTTTCTGGATAGTATTCATTTAAATTTAGGCAGTATCAGGGGCGTTTCTACTGAAATAATGCTAAAATACTGCTACTAACTGTACGCAATGTGGAACTAACAATGTAACTCCTTAAATGAAGTTTATCTGCCTAGTCATATTTATATTTGGATGCCAATATTTGACATCCAAAGTTTGCATCCTTGGCTTTGCAATGAGATGTGATAAAATGCAGCTGACTAAAATGGACAAAGGTATGATTTGAAAATCGACAAAAATTTATTCAGCAGCCATTGCTTTTATCACTTTCTTCTTTTTACCTGATCTCCTGAGACCAAAGCAATTCAGCCAAATAGCAGAACACAGAAGCTATGTTGTTTCACAGTTTTATCTAATATGTTATACCAGTTTAGGGCCTCCCTTTAAACTGATGGTCCTGTTAAGCTCAACTACTCACACATGAATCATTAACAGTTCATGGATTATCAAGCATAATGAATTTAGATTTAGGATTAAGAATTGCATTCTAGGTTAAGGTTAAAGTTAATGTTAGGGCCTAGGTTAAGTTATTTAAAGTTAATTTACATTTAAGTGATATTAACTTAAAGACCAAATAAGCATCGACAAGGAATGTACAGTGGACCTTCCTCATAAAACGTTGGCATTTCAAGAAAGAGTCCTGCTTCCTGAAAGACTAGCCTTGTACCTAATGACCTTATTTTCCCTTCAACCACAGAGTATAAGCAGCAGGTCTTGCACTGCTGCTGGTGCTTTTCCACTCCTACCTGTCTGTGTTGAGTCAGTGGCAGCAAGTGTAGACAAGGACGCTGGGGAAGGGCCTTTTGGCAATGTTCCACACACATTGTCCCTCTTCTCTGACCCTTTGAGCACCAGAAGCAGCCCTTGTGCCCTGCAGTCCATGTGCAACTGGCACTTCAGCATATATGAGGCCACATCAGAGAAGGTGCCTCTCTGGCATTTGCGACAGCGTACGTCCTCTGTCTCAGTGCCGAGCTTCCGGACACCCCAGCCGGGCGGGCACAACGAGTAAGGACGGCACTCGCCTGCCTGTGCAAAAGTGCCTGGAGGACAGACACATGTCCGGTCCAACGTGACCGTGCAGGGGGTTTTCTCGAGAAAAGGTGCCTGGCAGGGTCTCTGGCAGTGGTGGCATTGCTGCACGCCGTTCTCGCCCCGCGTGAATGTGCCCTCTGGGCAGCGGCTACACTCTCGAATGGTGGTCTCTGTGCAGTGGGAAGACACGTAGGTCCCTGCTGGGCACTTGTCGCACACCAACTGTGTGCCTGTGGCCGGGTCGATGTGCCGGTATTGGCGGGCTGACAGCTGCCCTTCTGTGGTCAGGGTGGTGGAGGTTAAGGCCTGGACGTCACCAAACAGAGTATACAGTAGCTAAAAGAAAAAGCCAAAAGCATCAGAAATTGTAACTGTTTGTAATTAAATAAAAAATCACAATGTTCTTTTTCTTTTGGGAAGTGTTTTCAAAGTAAACAAACAAATCATTGAACATGAAACACGAAAAACATTAATTGCTTTTATTGCTTACACTGGCAATCATTCCATTGCCCACAATGCAAAAGTTAAGATGCCCTGTTTAAATGGTGCTTTGTTGATATTGTTTCATGGTAATAAGTACAAAGCTCTACACAGACAAACATTTCAAATTTTAAAGTACATTTACTGCTTATTGTCTGCAAATGTAATAAAATGTTTTGCAAACATCATAAACCTTCGAAATGTCCAGGTTGAACTGTGGCCGATGACTTACAAAATTACTTTTACTGGCAACGAGCCAATAATACCCCCTAAATGCACAACCATTCTGGAGCAATTACAGATTTACTGCACTTTAGGGTTGCCAAAATCCATTCATAACAGTTTTCTGCTTCTCTTACCCAGCACTTACATCAGTTCCTTCCTTATTGTTGACTGAACATAAAGTTCTTCATGTTGCTGCTTTCATTTTATTCCCTCATCTAAACAGGACTTTGGCTGGAGCAGACATCTTTCTTTCCAACACTTTTTTTGGCTGCCTTGTCAAAGTTGCTACCAGCAATGCGACAGGGGAAGAAGTGCACTGTAAAATGCACCAGCTGAAGCTGCATCATCACTTTATGCAGATAAAGTTCTAGAAGGAAATATTCTGCCAGTGGTAAATGGCTTACTTACTTATGCAGTGATCAGACTGGAGAGACAGCACTCTGTCTGAAACTGAGAGGATCTGATCATCAGTCTGGTTCCACCACTGGTTTCTAGATTCTTGTTAGGCTCTGGTCAGGTTCAGATTCCATGTTCAGGTTTCAGATCATCTCTCTTCCTACTTTCACACATTTTGCAGTTTTTTTTCTCCCTCCTTTTATACACATACACACACGCATATGTTAGATTTACTTAGTTAAGAGTGTGGAGCTTTATGTTGGCCTGTGTTGATCAGGCGAAACAATTTTGAGGCAGGATTTTATCATGCCATAGTCAGATCTGGACAGAGTTTAATTTTTTTGTTTATTTTTACATAAAATTTATTTTAGAAAATTTTATTTTGCAGAAGCTGGATTCAAACAGTATTTTATCTGGGTATAATTGGATTTACTCAGAATTTTTTACTAAATTTCAAACAATGGTGAACAACCACCAGTTCATTTATGCAATCAGGTTGGCTCTATTCATAGTACCTTGGTTTCACATAGTCAGGCGAAACCTAAACTAAAGTTGTAAAGTATTTTATCAGTCTGAAGTCTGATCTGGGTGGAATTTTATGGGGCTAAAGACGGATTTGTACTCAATTTAAGTGCCACTTAACTTATTTGTCTGCAATTGTCAACACACTACCTACCAACCACCTCCAAGCAGTGGTGAAGTTGAATGGCCCTTGTCCAGCAGAAAAACTAGAAAACTGTAAGCTTTACAGAAGTGACCATTAGTGACATTAGTGCAATCGAGTCATTTTACAGAACTGACTTCAAACTGATTCTAAATTTAGTCCGATTATGATTCAGTTTGGATAGAATTACACCTGGCTTTAATCAGAATTTAGAATTTTATGAGGCAACATTTGGCTTGGACAGAACTGTGTTATAGGTTATATTCAGATAGAATTGTGTCAGGTTACAGACAGGTTAGGGCAGAATATTGTGAAACTACAATTGAATTTCTACAAAATTGTGATCTGATATAGTTTTGATAGACAATTTAGTGCCTAAATTGGATTCTTTAATATTTTTGCCACACTTCAGTTGGATTTCATTTGTTTACTAAAAAAAATTCTCCATATGACATTAATGGAAGCCAAAAGACCGGGTCAGGTATCTGTTAAGGCACATGAGCTGCTGTGAGGTGACACACTCTTTCAGACTAAAGTTACAGACTAAACTAAACTAAAGCTGAGTTTGAATAGTGATTAAGCATAGCCCAGCTTTCCAACAACATTTGCTCCACAAGAAACAATGCAGCAAGCCAGCAGCCTGCACAGAAAGAGGGTTGAAGTGGGGCAGCAAAGGGGACAGTTCTGCTGATGGTGGGACAATGCCAGCATGGTCTGAGGCCCACAACAAAGAAGAAAAACCCTTATTCCACAACGGCACTCTGATGCTTCATCAGGGAGACTCGGGAGGATGTTTCTTTTCAGTAAGCACTTAAAAGAGGAATAAGCAAAACAAGATACGGAAAGAATTCTCTTCAGGAAGTTTAACTTTAGATAAAGGTCTAGAAGTTCACGATGTTCCAACCCAAATCACATCAAAAGTCTGCATATCTCCTAACAAACTGAACTCCACACACAGCAGAGAAACACTCTCAGGTTTGCATAGATAACATGAAATGTAAAGAATTCATACATTAGACGCAGTGAAAATGGCTTTTTAACCTCTTAAAGTCTTCATTATAAAAATAATTTAATCATCAGTTTCATTTACCTTGAAGTGAAGTGGCTGTTTGTGAACACACCACAATACTCAGTGCTTTCTAGACATTTAACCCATACACACCATGCAGCAGCAGGCTGTCATACATCCAGCACCGGGGAACAGGAATGGGGGCGGTAACTTGCTCAAGGGTACTTCAGGGTAGCCTAGTGCTCTGGGATTCATCTTCCAATCACAGGCTCATGTATCAAATCAGTAGGCATTCCGGGTTGGTGACTTCAACTGACAGATATATATACGATAATGAGGGTTTCCTGTAGCTATAATTCAAACCAGATCAAGCTATAATACCTATTAAATTTTTCTCTGCAACTCTTCAGGCACCAAATCCCTCCAATAAGTAAGTTACAATAATGGAGGATAACATAAATTAATCTAGAAAATCATTAGTTCAAAAAGAGTAACTTGTTAAGTATCTTGGCTCACTGATCATAGTGACTGATCATAGACTGAGGATGCATCAGAACTCATAAACTTGAGGAAATTTGCTCTTTTAGTATTTGTTTTTAGCATTTGATCTCCGCATAGTCAAGATCCCATTTTTGTGGGCCAGCGGTGGCCTAGTGGTTTGGTATTCGGCCCCCGGATCGGCAGGTCATGTGCTCAAATCGCAAACCAGTAGGTTGCCTTGAGGTTCCCTTGAGCAAAGTACCGCCCCAGTCACTGCTCCCTGGGCGCTTTAAATAGCTGCCTCCCTGCTGCACGGTGTGAATGGGTGAAATGCAGAGGTTGAATTTTGTTGTGTCTCACTGTGTGCTGTGCTGTGTTTCACAATGACAAAAAATAGTCACTTTCACTTAGAGTGACAAGGGCTTCAAGGGCTTTTCGGCTTTAAGGAGGTGCATCTTCATCGTGGTGAACTTGGAAATTCTAATTTTTTACAAGGGCCATCTGACATGGCTTCAGGTCAAGCCTTCTGATGCTGTCAGGTGGTGCATTACACACCACAGTGCTCTTTCACACAGATATTAGTCCAAGTTCATAAAGATGCCAAGGCTCCTCAGCAATCCCACATTTAATGCTCACCGAAAATTAACATTAATTACTGCTACATTAAATATAATTACACACTATGTATATTATTTAGACTTATTTCAGGCAGGCATGGAGAATCTGAAATTTGAATATTAAATATTTCAGTCATGCTTCATTACTTCTCCATTTTTGCTGAGCATCAGCTCTTCTTAAAAGCTCAGACAGTTTTTAGATGCTCTCTCAAATGACTCATCAGTTCCCAGAGCTGACCTGTGGGAGCGGCCGAGCCAACAGTGAGACGAATGCAGCCTCTGTGTGTGTGTGTGTGTTTGAAGGATACAGCTGGTTTTGTCAGCCCATTACCATCGTACTGCATCACTGCATGACAGATCCTGAAGAGCTACTGTGGATCAGCCAATCTGAAGCCCCACTTTTTTTTGTCCGCCATCAACTGTCAGGATTATTATTATTTTTTTAATCCAGGTAAACAGTTTCAGGTACCTTCCTAACCTTTCCTTAGTTCATGCGCCTGTGTCAGTTGTACTTCTTTACTTTTTACATCATTTAACAAAATGATTCCCAATGATTTCCCATAGTCTTCCATCAAAGTGAAGTGACCTTTTCTGTAAAGGATCTTTGGCAAATTGAATGAATGAAATCAAAGAAACAGGAAGATATGTTTTACTCCGAAAGGCTGCAATGTGACTAATGATACAAGGATCCTAGAATAAGCCACTCAGCTTTCAGCATCACCACTACGCTAATCACCAGCCTGGTCGTCTGTAATCGTCTGCACCTGTTTCTTCACTGCTTCATGAGTTAAGTTAGTCGCTTTGTCCTGCTTGAATGATTCACATGTTGATCAGTGTGTAGCTTAACAAAAACAAAAAAACAAGGCTCTGACTAAAAATGAGAAACAAAACTTATCCTTCAGGAAGCCTTGAGAACCATTTCTCAAAATTACATAAAAAAATAAATGACGTTCCGGTTCTCTGGAAGCAAAACATGAAGAAATGAGTGGTGGCTCGAGGCTTCTTAGCTGTACTTTATGTTATCTTAGTTTCACTTCTTTATTTGTGAGGTCAAAAATTCTATTGAGTTCTGCATTATCCTTAACTGGATAAAAGAGATTTTAAAATTGACAACTTTCTTTACCACAAACTTCCTTGAGGCTGAGTGACCACTGAAGGTGACTAAGACAAAAAGGAGAAGAGAATTAGACAAAGAAAGTGTCAGGCCAGCTCTTTCTAGTGACTACATTCCTGAGCTCAGCCTAAAGGTCTCTACAATGTGCACACATATCGTTGTTGCCATTTTTTGAGACAAAATCCCCAACGGCTTACATTTGCAGCATTCAGCTGACGCCCTTCCCCAGAGCGACTTTCATTTCCTAATTACAGGCACGGTCCCCCTGGAGAAACAGTCCCTTGCTCGGGAACTACTTGGTCCATAGGCGAGCATCCTACCTCTGGACCACCACCCCTTGTTTTCAGGCATTGCTGAATGTTCGCTGGGAAGATCCTTCTCAATATATGCCACAAATCATTCTTCTCTTCTCGGAAAGGAGGAAGAAAAAAGAGCATCATGACTTGATATGAGGTTCAGAATATGGACAAACAGCTACTGGCCTGGAGACATTCCTGTCCAAGTTCAGCTGCTGGACAACAGGTTTTCCAGCGCTGGATAGGGGCATTCCTGGGAATGCTGGGAAAGCTGGAAAACATGCTGCTCTCTCTCTTGCTTTGTTTTGAGGTGGAAAAAGAATGCCATGAGCATATGCCCCAAACAACATCATGTCTTTTTAACACAGATATCAAAACCTGGCTCATAAAGGAATGTTTGTGGGGATTTTTACCATCTTTCTATGGGACGTGCTCAGCATCCATTTCCTCTTTTCACCTTAATGCTCCTATTTAGAGTATCATTCCGGCATTCGGGCCTTCTTCTCACTCATCTTGAGAGTGAAAGAAGTGAAATACAGCAGTTCCATCAGCCGGGAACAAAGGACAGCAATGCATGAACTCCACAGTCATCCAGAAACCAGCACTGGTTCTGTGAAGGGGCATTTTATACCAGACTAAATTCACTGAGGGCAGTGTCTTCTGAAAATGAATGAAACATTTCGGTGCAGAAAACGGACCCTGTGCCTTTAAATGGATAATATTCTGGAGATGCGCGTGGAGCATAAAAACAGAGAAAGCCAAACAAACCCCTCCGTCCGTCACTCACCGTCAGACACAAACAGAGGAGCGGCATTTTCGGGCCGTTTTCAAAGCCAGCACTGCTTCTCAAAGCATGTCCTTCTGCTGTTCCACAGGCTGCACTTCTCTGCCGCAGGAGGAGCATCTCTGCGCCGAGCGCATCAGCAGGGCGGCCGCGCGGAGTGCGCACGGCGCGGGCTCGGAGGGGAGCGGGGCTCGGGGGCAAAGAACACGGCGCTCCGCGGAATCACTCCCATCGCCGGGAGGCAGCGCAGGGTTCAGGCTCTGTTTGCGCCTCGCTGTCTTCTGCAGCACAAAGCCTGGCTGCTAGGGATGGACCTGAGTGAATCATGAGCAAATCGAGTCTTCTGAATCGACTCTTTTCATTCAGCGACTCAGGAATCCAAACGAATCTAACTAGGATTCGATTCTTCACACACATTTCATAACGTTGCCAAGAAGAGTGAAATTACATGTAATCATATCTCATAGAGTAAATAAAAAATAAATACTGTATAGCTACATATGTAAGAATAATCTAGATAAATACACACAGGCACATATATAATGTGTGTGTGTGTGTGTTTAAAGTTGAGTTTAAAGTTGAATTTTGGAGGAAGAGGATGGGTAAGATATCGATTAAAGCCCCAAAACCCCTTAGACGTTCAGATTCTACTTCTTTACAGCTCACAATTAAGTGCGAGGAATGAAGTCTTACTGTACATTACATTTTGCTAATTTTTCTGTTGTATGTATGCATTATAACAGAAGGAACGAGAGAGAAGTCCAGAGAGTACAAATCCACTCCAAGACATTCCTCCAGCCACCTGCTCTGATGAGGGAATCCAGGAACGGGACAGGAGGCGCTTGTGCATCACTGAGGGATTGAACAGGACCTTTGAGTCATTCAGTCGGACAACTGGAAAGAATCGGTTCGCCAGAAGTGAGTCAAACTTCCCGGCAGTGCTGGAGACTGACGTCACGACCGACACTTGTCTTGGCTGTTTACTGAAGCTGCACGCGCTTCTCTTTCCTTCCCCCGTGCTCCTACTGGCTCCGCCCTTCGAACTGTCAGCCACAGAGGAACGCGCGGCAGGATAATCCCAGCCAATCCTGACGCAGGAGACGTCTGCTGTTATCTAGTTTGAGCGGAGGAGGACCAGTAGCCAATGTTTGCGAAGGAGGGCGGAGTTTGAAGGAGAGGAGGAATAATGCCGGGGGGAAGATGTTTGTGAAGAGTTTCATGTAGAGAGGGAATTTAAACAGCGACTGGGATAGAAATGCACTAGAAGGAATGAATTTGAGTAAATGCTCTTCGATTGAAAACGAGATGTTGCCTAGTTAACACTAAGGCTAGGAAAACAAAGTAAACAGACTTTGCCGCAGAGGCACACCAACCTGAAGCTGCTCCACACTGACCTGAGATCAGCCTTACAGCTTCGAGAAAAACTCCCCAGACTTGTTCTCAGGTCAAGTCAAGTAAGGTTTTATTACTGTCTTTTAAACCCTACACACAGTAAACAGTGACACACAGCATCATTCCTCCAGGGCCGTGGTGCTACACAGACATTAATACACAGTACCTTTACGGCATTTAGCAGACGCTCTTATCCAGAGCGACTTACATGTGCTGATTACAGGGACAGTCCCCCTGGAGCACCTCAGGGTTAAGGGTCTTGCTCAGGGACTCAGTGGTGGTAGTGCTAGAGGTGGGATTCGAACCTGGGAATTCTTGAGCCATATATCCATAGACAAGTATCCTACCTCTAGACCACCACCATTCCTAATAAATACATATATGCATGCATATGAAAGTGAAGAAAGTGAAAGGGACTGTTCTTGTCATTGTCATTTAACCCATGCACAAATACACACCGTGCTATGAAAGGGCCCGGGGAGCAGTGATGAGGAAGGTACCTTGCTCAAGGTTACCTCAGTTCAAACTACCCCCCCCCCCCCCCGGCACATATATATAAATATACAGTACTGTGCAAAGGTTTTAGGCAGGTGTGGAAAAAATGCTGTAAACAAACAATGCTTTCAGAAATGGAAGTGGTAATCATTTATTTTCATCAGGAGAAATCTAAATCAAATCAATATTTGGTGTGACCACCCTTTGCCTTCAAAACAGCATCAATTCTGCTAGGTACACTTGCACACAGTTCTTGAAGGAACTCGGCTGGTAGATTGTTCCAAACATCTTGGAGAACTAACCACAGATCTGTGCATGTAGGCTTCCTCACATCCTTCTGTCTCTTCATGTAATCCCAGACACACTGGATGATGTTGAGATCAGGGCTCTGAGGGGGCCAGAAGAACTGATGCTGGTTTGAAGGCAAAAGGTAGTAACACCAAATATTGATTTGATTTAGATTTTTCTTTTGTTCGCTCACTTTGCATTTTGTAAAATCAAAATAATAATTATTTATATTTCTGAAAGCATTCTTTGTTTACAGCATATTTTCCATATATACAAACCTTTACAGTACTGTGTATATATATATATATATATATATATATATATATATATATATATATATATATATATATAGAATAGAGAGAGAGAGAGAGAGAGAGAGAGAGAGACTCATCCTCTAGCCTCCATCAGTGATCATATTCTAACAGGACCACTGCTTGATATTTATTTGGTAAAATGTTTTGACTTTTGACTGATATAATTTAGTTTGATATACAACATGCATTGAAAATGAACATGCATTCATTTTCTCAATTCTCTTTTTTTTAGCACCAAGTAATTTAAAAAGGGCAAAAGTTTGAGCATCATCAACATCATCAATAAGTGATTTTGTAAACATGGCAATAATAGTGAATAAAATATGAAAGGTTGTAAAAGTGTGGGTAAAGGTTTGGTTTTGGAAATTCTTGTACATTTTAGAAATCACTTCTGGTTCAGGAGTGTGATGCGCAGGGCAAGAACCTTTTTCCAGATTCCAGCACTGAGATCATAGCTGAACTGTGTGTTGTACAACATTGCTGGCCGAACGGGCCATCAGTCTATTAAGCACAGAGATCAATTGGAGGTCTTTGGATTTTTTAGTCAATTGCTAATCTTCCAAACTTGATAATCAATCATTAGACCTTAAAATGTTCACTGTTCTGTACTTTAAACGGCCGATGAGTATAACAGCCAATCCATCTTCCTTCCAGTTCTAAAAGAGAGCAGTTTTCAGCTGGTCATGTGTATCTGATCTTAAAATATAGTCCATGAAAGTGTCCAAACATGACACATAGGCCAAACAGCATGTAGGGCAGGGGCATCTCTGCATGGCTTCTTTCAGCCTGGCAGATGAGGAAGACACCATCTGGCAGGCACGTGTGGCTGTGGGGCAGGAGAGATGAAACGGGGAAAAGCCCTCACGTGCTGTGTTGCTCTCTGCTGCAGGAAATCACTCTAAGTGGGTTAGTGACTCAGGCTAAGGACAAGAGCAAAGATTCGTGCCAGTTGAGGCAGATGCAGCTGAGCTGAAATGTGACATCAATACAGCAGTCGCTCTGGGGCAGGCCGCTGCTTGCTGCCTGGATTAAGCTCGGTTGGTTCAGATGTGTTTAAATGTGGGGTCTAATGATATTCAGGAGGTTTCTTTAATGAAGCTATACTGAATTCTTTCAGCCAAACGTAACACACACACACACACAAATAGACATACATAGCAACGTAATAATAGCAACAACAATATTTTAAAATAGTAATTATTTCACAGTATAATAATCAACAGCAGTGACATTAACAATACTACTACTACCTCTACTACTACGTAGATAAGTAATATACTAGAGCAACACAAATAAAATATTTTACACTTTAAATGTGTAACATTTTACAATTTAAAGGTGTAGCACAACATACATCTCACTGAGAAAACAGGCTTCACTGTGAGAGAACTGCTAATAACATTTATAACAGTTACCAATATTCTCTACAGTCCCAGATCCAAATGACTCCACCTTCATGGCTGATGCACTGCATAGATTATGACCTCTACTGGGAAAAGGTTGCCATGACAATGCCTGCACCTTCATCACTACTTCAATTTATGAAGAGCCTTATTCATAATTTCACTTGATACCCATCCCTACTCTGGGGCCAAATGTGTAACTATAATCACCACATGTAAATGATTTGATGTTGTTGCGTTAACAAGGCAGTGTGGTCAGGTATATTACACAAGGATGAGTTCTAAGTACACAGGTAATGTAGCCAGACCTAAAAAAATAAACTTACAGCAAAAATGGTTTCTTACAGAAAAGTTAGACATTTAATTGAAAATCAAATTAAATGGATTTAATTAAAATGGTAATGTAACATTACTTATCAAGTCAAGTCAAGTAGGATTTTATTGTCATTTCAGCCATATACACAGTACACAGTGAAACAAAATAACGTTCCTCCAGGACCCTGGTGCTACACACAAGACAAACACAAGACAACATAAGACACAACACGGGGCAACAAGTGCAGACAAGACAGACAACAACAGACGGCACGACAGACAGTACATTCATCCGTGGAAGGCTGCAGTGTTGTGGAACAAAGCAGCCCAGGCACATTATGGTGTAGCAGTGTGGTGGAGCGGTGTTACTGTATTTAAAGTGCAAGAGTGCAACACGAGATAAATAAATAAATACAGAATGAAAAGTGGGGGAAGTGGTGGGTTTAAGAGTTCAAGCTATTGGTGGGTTTTAAGAGTCCATGATATTGGTGGTTCCAGAGTTCAACAGTCTGATGGCCAGGGGGAAGAAACTATTTCCCATCCTGGAAGTGGAGGCCCGTATGCTGCGGAACCTTTTCCCGGATGGCAGGAGGGAGAAGAGAGTGTGGGAAGGGTGGGAGGGATCATCCACAATGCTGGTTGCTTTGCGGATGCAGCGAGCGGTGAAAATGTCCTGTACAGAGGGCAGAGAGACCCCGATGATCTTCTCAGCTGTTCTCACTACCCGTTGTAGGGACTTGCGGTCTAAGACGTTGCAGTTCCCGTACCAGGCAGTAATGCAGCCGCTCAGGATGCACTCAATGGTTCCTCTGTAGAAGATGGTGAGGATGGAAGGTGGGAGATGGGCTTTCCTCAGTCTGCGCAGGAAGTAGAGGCGCTGCTGGGCTTTCTTTGTGATGGAGCTGGTGTTGAGGGACCACGTGAGGTTGTCGGTGATGTGAACACCAAGAAACTTGGTGCTCTGGACCAACTCCACAGGTGAGGTGTTGATGATAAGTGGAGTGTGGTCCCGACGTGATCTCCTGAAGTCAACAACCATCTCTTTAGTCTTATGGGTAAGAAAGGCAGCTGTGACTTAGATATGTGTTAAATAAAGTGAGGCATCTGTTATTATTTGTAAAGATAGGTTAACTTGAAGTGAAAGTGACTATTCTTGTCATTGTGAAACACAGCACAACACAGTGAGCCACAATAAAATTCAACCTCTGCATTTCACCCATACACACATGAGCAGCTATTGAAAGCACCCAGGGAGCAGTGACGGGGTGGGACCTTGCTCAAGGGTACGTCAGGGCAACCTACTGGTAAGGGCTTCGAACCCAGAACTAGGTCACTGCTGCCTCTTTTCAGGGGAGAGCGCAAACGCAGTCCCCCACTACCAGAAATTACGCAGTCGAGATTCCCACATTTGGTGAATTCGCAGGGGTCAGCACAACCGGAGTGCAGTGGCTGAACCTCACCTTGGGTGGACCACCATCATGGTATCACCCCTTGTCATGGTGTGGTGTTGTGGGCTGGACGCCAACGCAGAGCCGAGAGCTTCGTACTGGACTTTAATGACGGATAAAGTGCACAGAACTCAAACTAAACAGAACATGTGTAAAATATAACAGAAATAATCACAAAGGTGCACACACAGAATGACCAGCGCCCTGCTCTGATTCGTTTGGGCTTATAACACCAAACCCTGATGAGGCACACCTGGCACCCAATGCCCAGGTGTGCACAATCAGAGCAAGGACCCTCTACTGGTAAGGGGGGGCAACCTATTGGGAAGGGGTTCAAACCCCCGATCCTCTGATCATGAGGCCAACGCCCAACCACTAGGCCACCACTGCCCCAACCTTTTGTGTTCAGTGTTGTTTGAATATTGTAAGGCTACCTTGGGTTTTAGAAAGGGGCAATATAAATAAAACTTTTATGATGATGATGATTATTTTTATCATTATTATTCGTAGTATGATTATCTGAACACATTTTCTCTGCATTTCATTCCTATCATAAACAAGTAAAGTGAACCCGGTCTCTTAAGAGCAAGGATGTGCTAGAGCTATGTGATTTGATACAACGACCCTGAATCTACGCTCAGTGTTTGTTTTGTCAGCTCTACTTGCCACATCAGGGCACTTTGTAGTTAATAATTACAGACTGTAGTCCATCTGTTTGTCTGCATGTGACCACCACTCACTTTTATAACGCATATATACTATGTGTAAGTGACTGTCTGTGTGTCTGCCCTGTGATGGTCTGTCGAAATGTCCAGGGTGAAAGGTGGAGAAATACCCTGGACAGCTTGCCAGACCCACAATTACTCACACCAAGGGCATATTATAAAGTGAAAGTGACTAATATTGTCATTGTGAAACACAGCACAACAAAATTTAACCTCTGTATTTTACTCATACACCATGCAGCAGCTATTCAAAGTGCACAGGGAGCAGTGATGGGGATGATACCTTGCTCAAGGGTACCTCAGGACAAGGCCTGGGATTCAAACCCACACTCTTCTGATCCTGGGGCAAACTCCCTAACCACTAGGCCAGCACTGCCCCGAACATCGCCACTCAAGCTGATGTGCATGTCTTTAGACTGTGGGAGGAAACAGTCAGAAAATATACGGACACAGGGAGTAAAGGACCCAGGCTGCCCCATCTGGGAATCGAATCCAGGGCTTTCTTGCTCTGAAGCAACAGTGCTACCTACTGCACCACCATGCCGCCCACAAGGCCTCCAGTCACTGCTAATTATTTGAATGGCGTATGAGTGAATCACACCCAGGGGTGCTACTGGACTGAGATCAGTCCACCAACCAAAGCCCAGTCAACAGTGTTCTGTGGCCAGAAACTGATTAAGGACTAGAGGATGACCAAAACAACTATATAGAATTTGATTCATTCTCATCAATAACTTTAGCTGAATCAAGTGTTAATGTAAAAGGTAAAAGGACAGTAAGTTGACACAGTGAGTTGAGCAGCATTTCTGTATTTGATCGGTCTCACTGCTGAGAACAATCCAGCACTCAGATAATACCTGACTGCTGCATACCTGCTCACTGGTGGTCATATAGGATCCTGACCTCTGGTGAAAGGGGTAAAGGGGGCAAACAAATTATGCCAAGAATCAGGACTATGTTCTATAACTATAGACAAGATCATGTTTATGATCATCAGAGCCCATCAAATGAGTGCAGATATGCATAGATAATAAAAGTGTCTCCTTAATGGGAACAGTGTGACAACAAAAGCTTGCTATTGGTTGGTTTGGAACAAATATCCTGCCCATTTTTGTTCTCTGTGTTTTAAATGACCCTCTGAATTTTGTTTAATGTCTTAATTTAGTATTTCTACATGTAGCATTATTCTCATCAGTTATTTCAAGTAAGTAACCCAGTGCTCAATCAGTGCAGGACAAAGGAAATTCCACCACAACAAAAAAGATTATCCATAAAGGTAATCAATGATCAGGTTTAAAGAACCCCAGCCAAAGGGAAGTTTTGATTTCATATCAGCCAGTGAGTTTAAAAATAGGCTAGGCTAAAGGCTGTTCAACTAGGAGCACATTGTCTTCACTGCTATAACAACAATTTTTATAAAGTTGCTATTACAACAAATTAGGATTATATCCCGGAAAATGACAATAGAAACTTAAAGACTGCAGTCCTTATTTAGTATTTAAGCTGCACACTAATTTAAACACATTTATCATTTTATATTCATCTGTAGTAACAAATGAGCATTTTAATGGGTCGGGGTGGTAAATTTATTCAATTGTTCTAGAATCTTTGGAGAGATTCTAGCAAATTTATCAAAAATAAACCACTTCTACTCCCATCCAGCAGGGGGAAGCAAATACTAAGCTTAATTCAAAGCTCATTCATCACTTTGTTAGGTCATAGGGCTGCCAAAAAGCAAAGTGTGAGATCAAATTTAAATACAGTATATACACTATATATATTTATACAGTACTGTGCAAAAGTTTTAGGCAGGTGTGGAAAAAATGCTGTAAACAAACAATGCTTTCAAAAATGGAAGTGTTAATCATTTATTTTCATCAATCAACAAAATGCACTGAATGAACAAAAGAGAAATCTAAATCAAATCAATATTTGTTGTGACCACACTTTGCCTTCAAAACAGCATCAATTCTTCTAGGTACACTTGCACAGAGTTTTTGAAGGAACTCGGCTGGTAGGTTGTTCCAAACATCTTGGAGAACTAACCACAGATCTTCTGTGGATGTAGGCTTCCTCACATCCTTCTGTCTCTTCATGTAATCCAGACACACTCGATGATGTTGAGATCAGGGCTCTGTGGGGGCCAGAAGAATTGATGCTGTTTTGAAGGCAAAAGGTAGTAACACCAAATATTGATCTGATTTAGATTTTTCTTTTGTTCGCTCACTTCGCATTTTCTAAATTGAAAAATAAATCAACAATCATTATTTATATTTCTGAAAGCATTCTTTGTTTACAGTATTTTTTCACACCTGCCTGAAACTTAAATAATTAGTCTTTTTACCTTTAAATGGTCAATATTTATTAATTTTTCATGATAATTCTGCCACAAACTGGAGTCAAAATGGCAGAACAAAACATTAATGGAAGAATGTGCAAAATCTTGATATTTAGAATATAAATATTAAAAAGCCTTATTAGAGTATGCAGGTTCCTGATCTGTTCATCCTCATGAGCATTGCTGACTCGCTAAATGCAACATTTCTAGTGATCAAAATAAAATGATAATGGCCTATAAACCTTCATTATAGGAACACCATTCCAAAGTCTATTTTCTCAAGATGGTGTTTAACAAACCTGTTGAGCTGTATTTGTACTTTTTGGCATAATATTTCTGTTTAAATGTCAATGCCATCTGTCGAAACAGAATAATAAAAAAAAAAGAACAATTTGCCTATGGGTCTTTCTTTGCCTGGGAAATTTTCTTTTTGTTGGATGAACTAATATTAGCTCAATCTTCACATACCCAGGGCAATTTCCATTCTAATCCTTCTACTCCTTCAAATCAGACATTTTTGCTTGCAGATTCTTTAAACAAGATAGTTGCAGATTATTAAGCACAATGTAAGCTGCTATTTTGACCTTCATGAAGACTGAAATTTACTTGAGTTAAGAAAACCAGTCCTAAAACAAACATGTAAACATGGTTCTTCTTTCAACTTCTGATAAATAAAAATGGTTATGTAATGCCTACATCCTGATTAACACATCTTTTAGATATTTTAATGTTAACTCTTTGCACAAATGCATGACAAAAAACAGTAAGTGACTGTAAGTAGGTCATATTTCAGAAGTATATGTACAGTATCTCACAAAAGTGAGTACACCCCTCACATTTTTGTAAATATTTTTATTATATCTTTTTATGGGACAACACTGAAGATTTGACACTTTGATAGAATGTAAAGTAGTCAGTGTACAGCTTGTGTAACAGTGTAAATTTGCTTTCCCCTCAAAATAACTCAACACACAGCTATTAATGTCTAAACCACTGGCAACAACAGTGAGTACACCCCTAAGTGAAAAATGTCCACATTGTGTCCAAAATGTCAATATTTGGAATCCTCTTCCACTCCTCCATGATGACATCACGGAGACCTTGAGGTCCTCCATCTTCCGTTTGAGGATGCCCCACAGATGGTCAAAAGGGTTTAGGTCTGGAGACATGCTTGGCCAGTCCAGCACCTTTACAGCACCTCAGTTTCTTTAGCAAGGACATGGTCATCTTGGAGGTGTGTTTGGGGTCATTATCATGTATGAATACTGCCCTGCGGCCCAGTTTCCGAAGAGAGGGGATCATGCTCTGCTTCAGTATGTCACAGTACATCTTGGCATTCATGGTTCCCTCAATAAATTGTAGCTCCCCAGTGCTGGCAGCACTCATGCAGCTCCAAACCATGACACTCCCACCACCATGCTTGACTGTAGGCAAGACACATTTGCCTTTGTACTCCTCACACAGGCTTGACACCATCTGAACCAAATAAGTTCATTTTGGTCTCATCAGACCACAGGACATGGTTCCAGTAATCCATGTTCTTAGTCTGCTTGTCTTCAGCAAACTGTTTGTGGGCTTTCTTGTGCATCATCTTTAGAAGAGGTTTCCTTCTGGGACAACAGCCATGCAGACCAATTTGATGCCGTGTGCCCCCCCTTCAACCTCTGCAGCAATGCAGGCGGCACTCATACATCTATTTTCAAAAGACAACCTCTGGATATAACGCTGAGCATTGGCACTCAACTTCCTTGGTGGACCATGGTGAGGCCTGTCCTGAGTGGAACCTGTCCTGTTAAACTGCTGTATGGTCTTGGCCACCGTACTGCAGCTCAGCTTCAGGATGTTGGCAGTCTTCTTATAGCCTAGGCCAGGGGTGTCCAAACTTTTTTCACCAAGGGCCATATGCGGTAAAATTAACAGCTGGGCCACTCATTTGAGGTGAAGTATGCCTCACCTGGTTTATTTAAATAAACTAAACCAATCAGCCTACAACACTGCTTTTCATGAATGGGATTTTTTTTTGCTTGTTATGCAAATAAGTTTGAATTGTTAACAGATTTTCCTACTATGTCTGAAATTTTCTACACTCACTTGCTATCTTGCGTTTCTTTGGTGATGTCATTTTCAGCGCGCTGTGGCAAAATGTCCTTTCCTTAATTGTGTTTTGTAGACGGACTGCCTTGATCAGCTCAGTAGCTGCACCTAGAGTTAAAACCAAGAAATGCAATACCGCCAGGTTTCATGTGCGGGTCATATTCTGGTATATTTTTGGAATTTGCTTTAGTGTGATTTAGTGTGAGCGAATCAGAGCAGGGGCAGCAGTGGCCTAGTGGCAGAAGATGGACGGATGGACGAATCAAAGCAGAATAAACCAGTGTTCATTCCTAAATCATTGTCTTTTTTCAGAAGTAATCAAATTCTTCATGGTTGGTTTCAATAGATAGATGGATGGATGGATGGATGGGCGGACAGACAGACAGATTTCTGTCTAAAATTAGCTTTTTTTCTGTCTTAGCCATTAATGGCAAGTTCCATTTGCAACATGTCCAGCATGGTGCTGGCACAAAAACGTTAACAGCTTTTCATCATTTTCCAACCAATTGAACAATACGGCCTGAGTGAGTGCTGGCCAACGCTGCTGTTCATTGCCAAGCCATGTACCCATGGAGATGTGTTCTTTCTCACTTTAAATCTTTATCATCACCTGTGTCATTCTCATCCCCCTTTTTGCGTGAGCATGGTGGGTAACATGATTGTATAGGTGAGTTTCGGGGTCAGCAGTAGAACTGCTTGGGAACTCTGAAGTGAAAAAGAAGATGGTATTTGTGTCCTTTCTCAAAAACTTTTATAGAGACTGACCATAAGCAGATGCTAGAGTTCAGCAATTCTTGATTAATTCACACAAAAACCACTTTAAGCCTTTCCCTACTGAATTACTCATCACAGCAGCTGGATTTAGAAAGAGCACTAGTCTGGCAACCCATTTTGATTGGAGCAATTTCAGAATACTGTCAACAGCTTGAAAAACAAATTTCATGCAAATCAATTTGGCCTCACGGGCGGCAGGCCTTTGAAAACCTCTGTTCAACAGCCCTTCCACTACCCACATTAGGTGTGAGGTAGGTGTCATTAACACTGATTGTCCCACCGTAAATCATCATCAGAGCACTCTGTGACAGCGCAACATCTCAGCGATCATCAGCACAACCCTTGGTTGTAGGGTTCGTTTTGCATAGAGAGATTAAATTCTATTGATAAAGCTGTGCTGGAGGTTAAATAGGCTTATTCAATGCTTGGGAAACTGATCCGTTGTGATGTTGGTAGGTATGTGTGTTTATATATATATATATAAATTATCTTAGTTTGGATGCTAGCACTTTGAGAGATGAACCTATTGTGATGATCCAGTTATTTGAATGAAAACTAAATGAATTGAGTATGAAGTGAATCCCAGCCCTGATTCAAAAGGGGAACCTGTGTCGATTAAGGAGAAAACCTGAGGGAAAAATTGGAAACGAACTTTATTGTCAATTCTGCCATGTTTTCAGTACATAAAGAGGATAGAAATGCTGTTTCTCTCAGTTCCCATTGTAGACATATATTCAAATACTTAAAACATTAGGGTTTAATATTGCTTTTTAAATATTAATATTTAAAAAGAGAATACAATTTACAACACTACCAGCACAGCACAAGTTATTAATGATACAAATAAATCACGAGCGTTCGGTTAAAGACCAAGGGCTGACAAGGAAAATGTCAGGCATGTGTGTGTGTGTGTGTGTGTGTGTGTGATATTGCTAATTCCATTGATTCATTGAAAGAATCGGTTCGATCACACTGACTCGAAATTCCCGTCCCCGTTCCAATGTGTTCTCGCGCGACTCGAAGTCTCGCGAAGTTTTCTTGCTGATGCTGTGTGTGGATGTGCGGCTCTAGTTTACTTTGAGGGAAAATCCAAGAAAGGTGGAGACTTGGAGAGAACTTCCTGCACATCGCACGTTAAGAAAACAACCCCAGCAAGCTCGCAGAGCTCAGAAAGTGTCGCCAGGCCCTTGTTAAGGCGAAGACGGATGGATTTATTTGTCCAGTAAAGCTGGTTGCGAGTTAACTCGTCGGCATAGTTACGGGATAAATCCAGCTATCCTGCTAGCATCCAGGTGGCTAGCTAACGTCAGCTCCAGCTCCCTGCGTCGAAGGACAGGATGGGTGAGTTTAGTCAGGCTGAAAGTGCATGGAAGTGCTTTTCTTTTGCTTTCAGGGGGGAGCTGAGTAGCTTTAAAAGTACAAATCTGACTGGGAATGGCACCCTGTGAAAAATCCCATACGCCACCATAACAAACTGGCCAGGCTTGTTCTGACAGGAACATTCCTGCTTTATCTCACAACGACTTCCACACTGGTCCATTGCTGCCAAAAGTTGATTAAAATGTTGGTAGTTAAAAAAAAAAAAAAGTAGGGGGAATTTGGTTTAATGTTAATGAGAGAAAGAGACGTGTCTTGTTGCTGAAGTGAACTGAGAGGAATTAAGTCAACAGTTACAGCAGCTAGCCTGGCACTGACTTGTACCCAGTGCTCCTGTGCTCCCATGTCTTATATGGCTCTAAAATGCAGTACCTTCATCATTAATTTCTCTCAATTTCACCTTTAAACCTCCTTACAGTTTGTTTGGCCAGTTCTCAGGTGCTGTCACTGGAGCAGAAAGTGGAAAATAACCCGTCAGATGAGTTTCTGCAGCTACGTTTGGCCACTGCCTCTTAAACCCCTATGGTTTCTGTTGTTTTTTGAGATCCTGCTCCTGCTAGCAAATCAGACTATGTGCTTAGTCATTTCACTGTGATGTTGTTCGAGAGGGCAGGGTTAAAGTTTCGGCTCCTTAATAGCCGTCACCCCCTCAAACAATCATCGGAACTCC
Organism: Hepsetus odoe; assembly: GCA_017165825.1. Lineage (NCBI taxonomy): Eukaryota > Metazoa > Chordata > Actinopteri > Characiformes > Hepsetidae > Hepsetus > Hepsetus odoe. The sequence goes on along the minus strand of CM029370.1, from coordinate 12,912,739 downwards.
ATTAGAAGTAATGGGGCAGTGGGGGTCTAGTTTGTGTGGATTAGTGGATTAGTCTACATGAATGGCAAGGTACCATCCCCAACACTGCTCCCTAAGGGCCACCTCCTGCTCCTGGTGTTTGTGTGTTCATTACGGGTGATGGGTTAAAGGCAGAGGACAGCTTTATTGCTCAGTGTTCAGTGTGTGTGTGTGTCAGCACAAGGAATTTCATTTCCTTTTCATATTAAAATGCACTCTGCTCTGGTGAGAGTAAAGCTGGCTGCAGCTGCTCTACTGGAAAAGTCGGCTGGCAGGCAGGTTGCTTGCGTGGCCTTCAGAGCTTCCCCTTCAGCAGTAATGCTTCAAGGTGTCACAGAAGTTATGTGAGCATTCCATTAAACAGATCCTGTCAGGAAGTAGGGAAGTGAGCGAGGCAGGCATAGTGCCTCAGGCGCATTGTGCTGTGTCTCAGGAAAGAATGTCATACTTGGCTAAAGAAAACTGTTCTCTGATATAATGGGCATTAGAAAATTCATGACTGGTCATATTTGAATGTGTAGCAAAAAAAAAAAGAGCAAAGAACACCTTGCTCCAGATGGTCTTAATTGTACTAACAAAGACTTGACACATTCGGTGTTGGACTATGAGATGTGTGCACTTCCCTCTGTTAGACCCAAACACGGAAAGTTTGCTTTTGTTCTACTCTTCCCTCACGGTGTGTTAGGATTGGGCGGATGTTTGTGGTCTCAGGTGAGTCTCTCAAGTTGAGGTTAAATGAAGAGAAAACTTTTTTTTTTTTTTTTTTGCACGCGCTCTTATACATTGGAACATTTAACCACACCTTTGCTATCTGAAGTTTGTGTAAACACCAGCTAAGCTTTACCATCATAATGGGAGATCTTTTTGTTTCTGTACCGCCCTTTGTTCTGTATTAATTCAGGCAAAATTTGTAGCTTCACAAGGCCATAACATTTGGTGTGCTTACAGCAGTGCCTCATAGTGAAACAACAGTAGGCTTTTTATGATTTTTAATGATGGATTTATAAATGCATCTTTTCAGTACAGATGTTAATAAAAATGACTGAAAATCTATATTGTAATTATAGCCAACACAATGCAAAAATTTTGGTAAGCAAATACCAGGATAAACTGGTTATTTTTTTTGCCTGGGCAATACAAAAGCTAAAGCACAATTATTTATTTAGAAACTGTATTATTAAAAACTATAATTATTCATTATTCCTTTATTAATTTGGTATTCAAATCTTTGCTCACTATACTGTGTTGGAGAGCTCTAAAATGAGTGTAAATTAAACTAAGCATTCACATTTTGACATTATTTGGATAAAGTTTGTTACAGTATGAAAAAATGTCATATAATGAGGTTTAGTCTGCAGTGTTTTTAAAGCTTCACTTTAGGGAGCTTTTGTTTACTCTATTATTATTACTAAAATAATGACATTTTTGCTTAGTTTTTATTAATTCCTGTCTGGTCAGTTTGCTCTTAAGAGAAAAGTCTAGTCATTTTAAGCCACTGAAACAGCATCAAAAAAGTCTTACATGTTACATTGCCGTTTTGAACATCTCCATTCTTCAGAGACGTCTGTATCTGAAAGAGCAACTGTGGGGTTGAAAGGATGAAACCTGGCTGAGGTATCATGATTATTTGTGTTGAGCTGTTTAAAACTTTTGAGGTTTCATAATTTTTAAATGCAAGATACAGTCTTTCTTGCAAAGACTGTATCTTGCATAAAGATTTTTGTGAACTGGAAAAAGCTTCTTTTTTTTTTCTTACTTCACAGATACTGATCAGCCACAATATTGACAGTGATAAATAAAGTATAATCTCGTTACGCTCCCACCTATCACAAAATGGCCTTTATCAGGCAGCTCTTGAAGTTCATATGTTGGAAGCAGGAAAAATAAAAAAGTGTAAAGATCTGAGCAACTTCAGCCAGGCTCAGAATGTTGAAGGCTAGAAAGCAAAACTCATGGGGTGTTTCCAGAATTCCCTGGCTAGTAGTATTTATCAGAAGTGCTTCAGGGAATCACAACTGGTGAACTGGCAACAGGGTCATTGGTGCATGGAGAGTGAAGCTGCCTAAGGACATTTTAGATTCTGAACTAGGAGGTTACTGATTTTAATGTTTGAGTCATGTATCTCGTACATCATAATTCAGAAAATGTTTGATACATAATAATTGAGTTGATGCCAGAGGTGAATTGTGGAATCAGTAATGAGAGTGCATAATTTGTGCTGATGGTTTTCTCGTTTATGTATTTATTTATTTTACCAGAAACATTTGCAAGAACTGGGCCATGAATGTCTGAGTTATGAATGTCCCCCTACATAAGCACGTCAGCCAGATGCTGTAAATGCACCTTAGAATGAGATCCTCAAAAAAGATCCTCCCTTTTTTGCACCTTCTCCTGATGACGTCTATAAACATTTCAACTTCTTCGTCACAGAAAATATGTGAAGAATCCCTTCAGCCCCTCCCTGCACCTCACCTGTTTTTCCACTAGAACGTACTGTCAGATGATTTCATAGCTGGGTTTAGATTTTTGAATGAATAACGCATAGAGCTGTGTACTGTGCACATAAACGGGTTATAAACATTGTTTCTTTTAGGATTTGTTGCTGTTTTTTTGTTTGGTTTTGTTTATTTTGCCTGTCTTTTTTAGTATTAACTGTTGGGGGAGGGAAAAATCTTTTTATTTTTGGCCACTTCCTTGTTTGAATAGAAAGCTCCAAACTAAACATACGACCACTAAATAAATGTTTATTGATTATGAGTGCAATGTTTGTTGAAAGGGGTTTGTTAAAATATTTTCTTAAATGTGCTTATAGCGGGACAGTGGTGGCCTAGTGGTTAGGGAGTTAGCCCCGGATCAGAAGATTGTAGGTTTGATTCCCTCACCAGTAGGTTGCCCTGAGGTACCCTTGAGCAAGGTATCGTCCCCAGGCACTTTCAATAGCTGCTCCCTGGTGGGTGTGTGTGTGTGCGCATGCATGGGTGGGTGAAGAGCTAGGGGCAGTGATGGCCTAGTGGTTAGGGAGTTGGCCCCGGATCGGAAGATTGTGGGTTAGATTCCCTCACCAGTAGGTTGCTCTGAGGTACCCTTGAGCAAGGTACCATCCCTGTCACTGCTCCCTGGGTGCTTTCAATAGCATAGCTGCACATAAGTGTATGGGTGAAACGCAGAGGTTGAATTTCGTTGTGTTGTGCTGTGTTTCACAAGGACAAGAATGGTGTGTGTTTGTAAGATGTGTTTGTATTTGTAAGATTCTCTGAGCAGTTTCACAGCAGAGTTGCGCTCTAGGTCATTCTGTGTGGACAACTCATTCTCTTTTACAGGGAATTGTAGCCATTTTTAGCACTGTCAATTAGTGCTATAATTGCTGGGGTGTAAATTTTTAGGCGCATAAAGAAACCACACACCCTTTTCTTGAATACGTGTGCAAGTCTGTGTTTTGAGAGGAGCCGTGTGTGTGTTTTGTAAAACCACTAACCCGTTTTAAAATAAGGGCCTCTTTTCTTTCAACAGTCTGTCATTGTTGTCCAGGCAAAACTTCCCATCTCCAAACTGGTATGCTTATAGGAAAAAAAAAAAAAATCCAAAAACACACTTATAATGGTAAAATGTAAAAATATAATGATCTTACAAATTATTCTTGAATAAAAAAAAATCTAATATTTAAAATATATAAATGTCATTTTGTTCATTCAGTTATATATTCAATATAGTATGATGTTGGCCTAAATAACATATTCCAGATTATTAAAAAAATTATAAAGTGTCTACTATTGCAAATAAAAAAGATCAATACTGAATGCTTTATTAAACTTCTGATCTTAAGCTAGTGGTGTGAACATTTCAGCACACATGGCCAACTTTAGACTGCTTATTCATATTATTTCTTTTAAGAAGCTCATATCCTTTTTTCTGGTTGAGTCTCTTTGTGCTCTGTATTAGCAGGAAATAAAGAGTGTGGTTTTAAAATGGTGTTTGTGTCATGCATAATATGTACAAAAAATGTATATATAAATTAATGAATTAAATATTTTATGGGTTTATCAGAATACTTTTTTCCAATATAAAGGCCCTTTAGCAGTTCACCTTTTTGTCTTATCTCAAAAGCTCATTTCATATCTTCATATCTGATACTACTACTACTACTAGTATTACTACTGCTTATAGTAATATTTATTTTAAAATGTTCAATTTATATAGTGCTGCCTTTCTCACAGCCAGGTTTGCTTATTTAATTAGGTTTCATAATTTTATTTAATATAATCTATTAATCTATGTATTGAAGCTTTCTAGCACTCTTGCTGTGAATAAGGTAACTTGAGGTGCTTGTCATTTTGATGCGGGAAGTTTCATTTAGAGGTCAAATCCCACTTCCTCACTGCATGGCTTATACATTTTCCAGTGTACGGAAATAGCCACTGCATGCCTCTCTGCTCCTTTAGCCACCTGTGAGCTGTTACTGCTCGCAAACTATTTCCTCTGAAAAGCTGAAACAAGCGAGGACTTTCTTCAGTTCTTCCAAACCTTGTTCAGCTGGCGTCTTATAGGCTGGAACCAGCAGGGATGTCAAATAAGGACATGTCCAACTTTTTTGGGTTTGTGTTGAAAGAGCTTATTTTGACTAGCAATTCAAATCTGTTCCAGTGAATTACTTGCGCGTGGCACGCCTCACTAGTTTTTGGCTAAACCCCTTTTTTTGCTCAGTTCTTTGTATGTCTGTGTTTACACAAACTCTTCCTGCAGTTATGTGGAAAAGGTCCCACTTATAAAAAATGTTTAGAAGAAAGTGCTTAACCATTACAAACTAACAGGGCAAGTAGAGCCAATCACCTTATCTTCTTTCCTCCCTGAATGGCTGCTCTGGGAATATGGAGGCCCAGAGACTCTTTTAGGAGGCTGAGTGCAGTCTGTGGCTCTGGATTGACACCCAGCTGTTGGCTGCCTCTGGCCTGGAAGCTGTGATGCTTAGCCAAGCCTGTCATTATGTCAGCGCTGTAGCCTAGGCCAGTGCTGGAAGATTGTGGTCTTGCGCAGTATGATGATGCTCCATCAGCCTATGTGTGTCAGCAGAATCGCTTTTGTTTGTGTCTCTTGTGGAATTCCCTAACATTCCTGTAGCAACGATTTAACAAAGTGATTCTGAAACGGGTTCTTACATAGCAAAGCAAACCCTGTATTAATATAACTAATAATTTTTCTATCTTTTTTTTTTTTTGAGGATTTTGAACATTTATTTTAAATACTATACATCTAAAGATTAACCTGTAAGATAAATACTTTTTAAAATTGTAATAGTTTTATTACTGTTTCAATACTTTTGTTGATGTGCTGTATTCAGCAGTAAAGTCAACAGTGTGTTCTTGAGGATTAAGTGCTGGAAGGAGGAGAAATTAGTTAAAAGTGCCAATTTGTGATGGCTTGACAACTTGATGATAGCATCTGCTACAGTAACTCTTGTGAGATTCCTACAGTGAACATGTGATCATAACTGGACCTTAGAGCAGTGAAAGAAAGTGGCCAGATCTTATCTTGTGCTTTGTTTCACTGACTTTAAAAACATTTATTATATCACGTCTCATTGCTGAGCTGAGAACAATCACCCAACAAAAATAGCTAGCCCACTGTTATATTTACCTGAGGGACGCACACATTTTTAAATAACACTAACATTTAAAAAAAATGCAGTGCACCTTCATGTTTTTGTGTGTGTGGTTTTTCAACATTTGATTACACGAAACTATCAGAAATACTTACAATACAAATCAGTCAGTTATTATTATTTGTATTTTGCCAGATTTTCGGACTACTACTTTCAAACATTTGGTAGTGTTCTCATTTAGTACTGGGAAGTGCAACCAGCTCTGACATTTCTGTGTTTTTGTAATTGCTCTTTATGTTGCAGCTAATGGGATCAATTTTCCAGTAAGTATATTCCAATGAGATTAAGGATGTTCATTAGGAGGTACTGATCAGCCCTAACTTTTTGGTTCAATGGGCAGCACAACAGAAAGCCTATGTTGGTTAAACTAACAAGCCCTGTTTGACAGCAGTGTGATCTGCAGTGTTTGGACCAGGTTGTTTTTGATCACAAAGACAGGGAGCTTTGATAGGTAGAGGGACATGGAATGAGAATGGGGGAGAGAGAGGGAGGGGAGATGGGGGGGGAATTGGGGGGAGAGCGAGATTGTGGAAGAGTGAGCTGGGAAAATACTCACATTCTATTCTACTAAGAATTTTCAGTTTAGCTACTTTGTCAGTAGCCATTTATTTACTCCCGGTTCAAGACACTTTCCCTGATATTGCCTTTAATTGTCTTCAGAGACCATTATATTAACAGATTTTTCTCATTTACAGATTCCTAATAGAATCTCTTCATTAAGCCTTGATTTAATTGATTAAGACGACACTCAGAATCTGTAAGGTTTGCACAATATCGCTGCAGATATTTTTTCAAAGCTTTCTGCTGTTGCGTTCAGTGGCTATACTGAGTAGTGAAGTGATTAGTGTTGAAGAAAGACAGCAGCACACACACAACAAGTTTATGTAACTACACAGTAGGTTGAGAGCTGGAGAATAAATGGGACATCACTGCTCACTCACACTGATCGAGCAAGAGCCTCAGAGAGCAGTGACAGCTTCCTCATAGCCTTGGACTAGGTTTTGCTTTGCTTGAATGCAAGGTTGGAAATTTGAGCCTCTGCCGAGGCTGAACCCACTTGTATATCAATAGGTACACACACGCTCTTGCATGCACACAGAGGCATCAATTTGGAGTTTATTCATTATATATGTATGCATTATAATTTCATATGGGCAGTGCTCCCCAGTGACTTTATTCTCTGCTGGTTTTAAAGTTTGTGTACACACCTATATATAACCAAAACTGCTTTCATTACAAGTGTGGTTTTTTTGCGCTACTAGCTTGCTTTCTTATTGGTAGCACTATGTAAGTAGTGTCTGTCAATAGCAATTGCTTGGGCAAGTGCAACCTTTTTAGATTTTTCTCCACTGCAAGTCTGTTGTTGCCGAATTTAGCTCTCTCCTAAGGCACTGTGGTTCATGCTTCTGTGGCTCAGGACCCGATCTGACCTAGAATGATGACTTTGTTTTCGAGCGCACTACTGCAATGCTAATGAATATGACCAGACAGCAGAAAAAACCTGTTTTTGGCATTCTGATGTTGTGTATGACTAATAGCCAATTTGTGTGTGTGTGAGAGAGAGAGAGAGAGAGAGAGACAGACAGAGAGAGAGAGAGAGAGAGAGAGAGAGAGAGAGACAGAGACAGATTGTGTGTGAGAGTGTTCTGCATTTGTCATTAAAAAAGAAAACCAGCATTAAGACCAGACAGCTGTTTGGGGCTGTCTAAAGCATGCCATTCTGAAGCAGAGGAACAAGGAAAAAAAGATGGTAGAACTTTTTGGAATGTCCTGAAAAAGAAGAAAATGGCTGGTGTACTGAGCAACATACACCTAACTGGGAAGTTAAGGAAATAACAACTGCTGACTAATTAAGAGAGCGGTAAAGCAAACCCCAATTCAACAGTCAGTGGGCACATGAACAATATCCACAACCTCCAACAATGTTGTATGAACTGATGGGATGAAGATTAATAGTACCAAAGTGGCTGAGAAAGAAAAGGCTGCAAGTCTGATCTCTTCTCTCATGTTAATCTTTTGATCTAGTTATGCCTAGCAAAAGCAAATGGGAAAAAATACAAATTTCATAAATGCATTTTAACTTTGTTATATTTATGCAATTAGAATATTGATTCTTTAATTGAACAAAAAAGTCATGAATGTTGAAGAAAATATATTCGTTCCCGCTGTGGTGCTTCAGTGTAGAACAATCCTCCTGGGTTGCTACAGGAATCTATAACAGTCCTGCTGTTTAACCACAGGAGTTTAGAAATTAGTGCATGTGATGGAGGAAAGGACTGTTCAGGATAGAAATTCAACTGAATTTGCATGAAATCTGGTTGTTTTAACTGGAATGTATGTTTCTGTTTAACTGCATTTAAGTTCCATGTTACAGGGCATACCTGCAATTCTGCAAATTTCGCATATATTCCCTTTACTTTCTTTACATTCCTGTTAATTCCCATAGAAATGTTCCAGCATTGAAAATTCCTTACATTTTTAAACCCTAATCTTGACACAGCAACCACTTGGCAACCCTGTCTTGCTGTCTTGCATGATGTTGATCATGTAAAATAAGCTTTGCTGTTAAATGTTCAAAAATATTACACACACATTATACACATTACAGGCATTACATTTTTTTAACATCTGAAGATGCACGGTTGAAGTAATAGTAGTGTTTTGCTTCATCCTGTTATTGCTGAACTAAAGTAGCCGTTCTGTGTTTCACACTGGCTGTTTGTCACTAACTAAACCTGGTCTAACAGAAAGATTTTGCACTTTACACTTTAATTCTACAGTCCTATTTGGGTGAACTAGTTATGTCAAAAAAAGGCACGAATTTGTAAAAATTTCACCGCTCCTCTTTCTGTTTTCCCAGCATGCAAGACAACACAGTGTTTAACAGACATTTTGAAAAAGACACAGGAGAATTTATTAAAACACATTGTGTCATTCTGACTCAGCTCAGCAAATGCTCCACAATCAACCGTCAGAGTTGAATCATTTTTTGCCATTTTGTTGGCTCACGTAATTTAATGGGATTTATTTTTTCTTAATTTGCGAATATGCTTTGTCAGCCTGTGAATAGTGGAAAAACGTGAAAGTGAAAACCCTTGTCATTGCGAGGTCACAGCACAGCGCACAGTGAACCACAATGAAATTGGACCTCTGCATTTAACCCATGCAAACACCGTGCAGCAGTGGGCAGCTATTGAAAGCGCCCGGGGAGCAGTGACGGGGACAGTACCTTGCTAAAGGGTACATTAGGGCAACCTACTGGTGAGGGAATCGAAGCCACAATCTTCCGGTGCAGGGGTAACACCCTAACCACTAGGCCACCACTGCCTGTGTAGCAGATGTCAATATTTCTAATAGGAACACCTGGACGCCGGAAAAAGTTCAAGGCATTAGCCTTTCAAAAATGTTCATTAAGCTTGAGCACAACTTAAAAATTACTAAATGCAATTTCCAACCACTAAAGCTTGACAAGTTCAAGCTCAGTAAACACTTTCAATCGAATAACACCATTCTGTTTTTTTTCTTTTAGATAACACAATGAAAGTTACTAACCTTTGAGATTCAGGATTAACAGATTAGAGAAAGATACCAAGTCCACTCACAGGGTATGGAATAATTAATTCATGTAAAAACATTTGGTGAACACTGAGTCAGAATTGAACAGATGTTTGGAATTTTTTTTGGGTACATGCTACCAGCTAAACAACTTAACGTTTACAAAAGACTTGTATTGCCACATTTTTTCCAAGTGCCCTGGTAACAGGATACATGCATCTGAAAATGGCCAACGAAGACTTTAGTAAGCTTTTTCTTTTGTTCACAAAGTTTCAAGCCAGTGTAACTACTAAACTGTATGAAGTAGGCCAGAGAAATTCTGGATTTTTCATATTGGTCCAAAAGCAAACAAAAAGTTACAAATTCTGAGTCCAGTTCTGGGAAGGTTGAGTGAGGATGGTACTACATATTTGTTGAGGGGGAAAAAAAGTAATGCAAGAGACACCGTTGAAAAGTGTAAATGCATTCTGATAAAGAGCAAGCAACACTGCAGTGGGTTCTTGGTCTAGAAACTTCAAGTGATCGGCTCTAGTCGTTTGTTTAGCAATGAACATGTATCAACATTATCCTTCTTATTATCCAAGTATTACATTGATTTTGTTTATCTTCTTTTTGCCCTTTCTCTGTCCATCTTCCTCTGTCATTCTCTCTTGCTCTCTCTCTCTGTCTCTCTTGCTCCATCTCTCTCTCTCTCTCTCTCTCTCTCTCTCTCTCTCTCTTGCGCTCTCTCTCTCGCCCTCCCTTTCTCTCTCTCGCTCTCTCTCTCGCTCTCTCTCTCGCTCTCTCTCTCGCACTAGTGGAAGTGGTGGTGGAATATGAGTATAAGGCTGCCCATGAAGATGAGTTGACACTCAAGCAAGGAGATATAATCACAAACGTGCGACGAATTGAGGAAGAAGGATGGATGGAAGGTGACTTAAATGGCAGAAGGGGCCTTTTTCCAGACAACTTTGTAAAGGTAACTCATGCTTGCTTTTTCAGTGTATGCCTACAACTTTGTTCAATTACATTAAATACCTTCACACAATATTGAATATTCAATATTTCAAAATTAGTAATTGATTCCTTTTACTTAACTAAGTCTCTCATTAGTGATTATAGGGATGTCCATGCTTTTTGAAGTCTTTAAGCCCCTGTATTCATCTCAGGCTATATGGGGAGGTATTTTACCAAAATACAGAGATCAGATCCAGACATCTGAAAATATGTTTACTTGGATCTAGGACAATATGTTGCAGAACTTAGCTAGCAGTGTTCATTAATTGAATGAATTTCAAAGTTCATCATGAACTTGTCTTTTTTGTTGTTTAGTTTATTTCATTAAACACAGCTGTGCATTTGACATTTAGCTACTTCTGGGTCTGGATGTTGACTAAAAACATTAATGAAGTGAGTGAGTGGGGGGGCGGGAGTTTGTGAATGTCAAGTCAACTTTATGAATTTTGTGAATAGGCACAATGCAGTTGATGAGCAGCAGGGTCCTACAGAATTATGAATGCTTTCTGATTTCAGATTTAAGTTATTGAACTCTCCCATTGTTCCTCTTAACCGGTGCCAAAATTCATATTCATACATGCAATTCATACATGCAGCTACTGAGGCAAGTCAAGAAAGCATATGTTCAACTCACTTTTCCCGGTTGTCTTGTTGGTCTTGTTCATGTTGGTGATCATAATTTTGAGGACTCTGTTAAGTAAATGTAACTTGTTGTGAGTATGCATGGAGGAAATTCTGCCTAGATTCAACTTTTGATGTTCTTTACATGGCTCATAAATTAAATTTTCTGCAGAAAGTAAGAATGTTTGACCTTTCGAGTTAAGATTGTGGCTCTTTGCCCATAAGCTCCATGGTTCAAGTTGATATCACGATGTTTCATAAATGCTACTTTGTTTTCATCATCCCTTAAGGTTTAAATTGTGGTCATGATGTTCTCTGACCTGAAAATCTCCCAGCCCTGCAAAAAAAAAAAATTGGCCTTCTTTTTGTAGATCTCTCTTTGGTTGTGTGATAAGGTAAACTAATTGTGTTTAATCTTTTTTTTCTTTCTTCAAACCACTTTGTTTTACATCTTAAAACAGTGTCATGATGTAGAACTCCATTTGAGATAATGTACAGTAGCTCACAAAAGTGAGTACACCCCTCACATTTTTGTAAATATTTTATTAGATCTTTTCATGGGACAACACTAAAGATCTGACACTTGATACAATGTAAAGTAGTACATAAGTGTACAGCTTGTATAACAGTGTAAATTTGCTGTCCCCTCAAAATAACTCAACACATAGCCTTTAATGTCTAAACCACTGGCAACAAAAGTGAGTACACCCCTAAGTGAAAAATGTTCACATTGTGCCCAATTAGCCATTTTCCCTCCCTGGTGTCATGTGACTCGTTAGTGTAACAAGGTCTCATGGTTGAACGGGGAACAGCTGTGTTAAATTGGGTGTTATTGCTCTCACACTCTCTCATACTGGTCACTGCAAGTTCAACATGGCGCCTTATGGCTAAGAACTCTCAAAGGATCTGAAAAAAAGATTTGTTGCTCTACATAAAGATGGCCTAGGCTGTAAGAAGATTGCTAACACCCTGAAACTGAGCTGCAGCACGGTGGCCAAGACCATACAGCGGTTCAACAGGACAGGTTCCACTCAGAACAGGCCTCACCATGGTCCACCAAAGAAGTTGAGGGCACATGCTCAGTGTCATATCCAGAGGTTGTCTTTTGAAAATAGACGTCTGAGTCCTGCCAGCATTGCTGCAGAGGTTGAAAGGTTGGGGGGGGTCATCCTCTCAGTGCTCAGACCATACACCGCACACTGCATCAAATTGGCCTGCATGGCTGTTGTTCCAGAAGGAACTGTTTGTGGCAGTCAGGCAGACTAAGAACATGGATTACAGGAACCATGTCCTGTGGTCCAAGATGAACTTATTTGGTTCAGATGGTGTCAAGCGTGTGTGGCAGCAACCAGGTGAGGAGTATGAAGACAAGTGTGTCTTGCCTGCAGTCAAGCATGGTGGTGGGAATGTTATGGTTTGGTGCTGCATGAGTGCTGCTGGCACTGGGGAGCTACAGCTCATTGAGGGAACCATGAATGCCAACATGTCCTGTGACATACTAAAGCAGAGCATGATCCCCTCCGTTCGGAAACTGGGCCGCAGGGCAGTATTCATACATGATAATGACTCCAAACGCACCTCCAAGACGACCACTGCCTCGCTAAAGAAACTGAGAGTAAAGGTGCTGGACTGGCCAAGCATGTCTCCAGACCTTAACCCTATTGAACATCTGTGAGGCATCCTCAAACGGAAGATGGAGGAGTGCAAGGTCTCTAACATCACCAGCTCTGTGATGTTATCATGGAGGAGTGGAAGAGGATTCCAGTGGCAACCTGTGAAGCTATAGTGAACTCCATGCCCAAGAGAGTTAAGGCAGTCCTGGAAAATAAAACACAAAATATTGACGCTTTGGACACAATGTGGACATTTTTCACTCACTGAACTCACTTTTGTCGCCAGTGATTTAGACATTAATAACGGTGTGTTGAGTTATTTTGAGGGGACAGCAAATTTACACTGTTCTACAAGCTGTACACTGATGTACTACTTTACATTGTATCAAAGTGCCATATCTTCAGTGTTGTCCCAGGAAAATATATAATAAAATATTTACAAAAATGTGAGGGGTGTACTCACTTTTGTGAGATACTGTAGCTTATGGTAAATTTGTTTGTTGCCCAAAGAATACGTCTTGCCATTACTGAGTCATTGCCCTCTTACTCCTCGTTACTGGAGCAGTGTTGCGACATTCTTAGCACTCCAAACTGAACTTTGCTCCCGGATGGAGTTTGCAGTTTTGATTATCAGCTTTAAGCTGAGATAGAGTTTTGCAGAAAGTCATGGATACTAAAGAGGTAAAGGACTGTTTTGTGTTTTTTCCACATTCTAAAACTATATGGTATCATTTCGAGAGAATTTTAATATGGATATTTTGATTGAGAGCATGGGCATTTCTTTTTGTTTCTTTCTCTAGTGTTTGAGATGAATGTTTGGGGGTAAAAAAGAAACTAGCTTTCGAAGAAAAAGTAGGTCTTTTAGGTCCCTAAAAATAAGACTTAATAGAGGAATTGAAAAAAGTCTTTTTGTGATTAAATGAAATGGGGTGTTCCTTTGTCTAAATTTGTAAAAAATAATGAAGTGATAGTCTACCAGCATTACTCTACTCTTTTAATTGGATTTAATACTTTTCGGCCTTCTTAAGACACCTAAAACAAAAAGCCCAGCTTGAAATCACATTTCGTTATGGAGGAAGTAGAGAGGCTACACAAGTGCTCAGTCAGCATAATTGACAGGAAGTTTCCAGCGGATGTAGCTGATGGCTTTCCCCATTCTGTAGTGGGGCTGTATGAAGACAAGGCCTTTATGCCATGTTTTTGATTTTTGAAAAATTTTTTTCCCTTTTTTTTTTTTTTTTTTTAAAGCAGTGAAATTTTTTTTTTTTGGCATTCTTTACACAATTTAGTTTTTACTGGAATAGTCTGTTTTGTATGACGAAGGTTTTTGGTATGTGTAAATGCATCATGTCTTTTAATTACAAAAGTTCTAATTACTTTCAAGCCACCTATTCTGTTTGCTATTTATTTATTTGTTTGTTTGTGATCCTCTAACTTGAAACAGCAGGTTATATGTTCTCTCTGTCTGTTTGGTGAAGTGACTCATTTGTCAGAAACTTGAGATATTCAAAACCTGTACAGTTGCTACAGTTTTGTGAGATGTGTTTTCAAAGCTTTTAAAGATGGTCCTCTTTTTAGTTTAGAATAAAGTTCATTTTGTTTTTCTCCCCTCTCATACAAAAAAAGAAGCTGTGAAATATCCAGACAAGCCTATTACGCTGCAGACAGCCATTTGATAGCAGAGGATTCCTACTTTTTAAATATTTAACTGAACTTTTAAATAATGAATAGTATGCTCTTTCTGTAGTACACACTTAGAGAACATGTACCATTTGAATAAAATGAATCTTGTCACAGTGGCATGTGTACAGCCCTGTGTGTCATTGATAGGATTGATTTGATGTCTGTTTTTTCTTTGTTTGTTTGCTTGTTTTCTGTGTCGGGGCGTGACATTGTCCACCCCCAATTGAACAGAGGAGTGTTACTATAATGGTGTTGCAATGATGTGAGTTGGAGGGAGCCGCCAACCACCATCTTTTAAGAAGTGCTCAATCTGGAGGGGAATAGAACTAAAAGACAGTGAAAGTCAACTTGCTAATGAAACAGGAGAAAAAGGATTTAAACATTCTCTATGTCTTAACATTTTAGCATTGTTCACATACACTGAATCACATTTATATGTCTTTAATCGCATTTCTTTTTTTTAATTCAGGAAGTGAACAAAGAACCAACGAAAGAAGAGTCTAAAGAAGTGAAGGAAGTGAAGGAGGTAAAGGAGCTGAAAGAGATGAAGGATGTGAGGGATGACTCACAGCCACAGCGCAGGTCATCGGGAAATGTGGCCAGTCTGGTGCAGAGGATCAGTACTTATGGCATCCCAACAGGGGGCATGGGCCTCCAGCCTCGGGTTTCCAAAAAAAGTGAGTCTCTACAATCTCCATCACCAATTGACCAGTCCTTATTGCAGTTGGGGGAAAAAAAAAGTAAAAATGTGGGGTTGGCAGTAAGCCACCCTTCTTAGGCAATGATATAGGTGGGCAGCGGTGGCCTAGTGGGTAGGGTGTTGGCCACATGATCGGCAGATCGGGGGTTCGAACCCCTTCCCAATGGGTTGCCCTGAGGTACCCTTGAGCAAGGTGCCGTCCCCGTCCTCCCTGCGATGGGCTGGCAACCTGTCCAGGGTGCGTCCCCCGTCCTCGCCCCGTGGTGCGCTGGGTTGGACACCAGCACTCCCCCGCGACCCCGTTTGGGACAAGTGGCAGATAATGGGTAATGGATAATAATGGATGGATGAAAAACCTTTCAGAGACAAACCTTTGAGGTTGTCCCATTTGAATGCAATGCAAACGCTTCAAATGTGCAATGACCCGGCATCAATTGCTGCACAATTGTCTAAATATGGAAAAGTTCACTTTTAGGGTGGTGGTGGAGGTCCCCGGTTCGAATCCCACCTCTAGCACTACCACCACTGGGTCCCTGAGCAAGACCCTTAACCCTGAGTTGCTCCAGGGGGACTGTCCCTGTAATTAGGACATGTAAGTCGCTCTGGATAAGAGCGTCTGCTAAATGCCGTAAATGTAAATATAAAAATAGGTCTATGTTTCCCCATATACCACAACAAGCCAACTTTGTACCTGCATTAATTAATGAATTTATCAGCTCAACCTACCTTACAGGTGTACTTTACAGTTAAGTTACCTAAATAATTAAATTAAAGGCTGTTGTCTGGCTCTATGCATCATTTGTAGCACCTTTTATCATGCTAGTAATGCCAGGAGCACCACAGTACGACTAGAGTACAGGTATTGTTTGGGTGGTGGATCATTCATCAGCACAGGTGAAAGTGAAAAAGTGAAAGTGACAACCCTTGTCATTGCGAGGTCACAGCACTGCACACCATGAACCACAACGAAATTGGACCTCTGCTTTTAACCCATGCACACAAACACCGTGCAGCAGTGGGCAGCTTTTGAAAGCGCCCGGGGAGCAGTGACGGGGACGGTACCTTGCTCAGGGGTACCTCAGGGCAACCTACTTTTTGAGGGAATCGAACCCACAATCTTCTGATGCGAGGCCAACTCCCTAACCACTAGGCCACCGCTGCCCCTCTCTGCATTTCACCCATACACACATGTGCAGCAGTGGGCTGCTATTGAAAGCGCCCGGGGAGCAGTGATGGGGACGGCACCTTGCTCAAGGGTACCTCAGGGCAACCTACTGGGAAGGGGTTCGAACCCCTGACCCTCCGATCACGTGGCTGACGCCCTAACCACTAGGCCACCGCTGCCCTGCTGCTGTGTGAGAATGACTGAGATGGTGGTCTAATCCTAATGGTTAGTGCTATTGCTGCTTATAAAACACGTTTTTTAGGGAACTTGTATTTAGCATAAATAAACTCAGTATTTAGTTTCTGGCTGCTGATCGCTGGTTATTTTTGGTTTGGTGCACAGTTATCTGCCCAGCAGAGGAACTTGGACTTCAGCTTTTTTTTAAATTTTTTTTTACTGTAACTAACATACTGCAAGTGCATTTAAAAATAATGCTTCCAAAAACTTTTTCGGAAGTTAAGCTGGTGAATTTCAGTAATATTCAGAGTAAAATAGTGGGTATGGACTGGAACTATGAAAATCCACCAGGATTGCTGCAGGAGTCTAGAACAGTCTTGCTGTGCAGCTGCAGGAGTCTAGAACAGTCTTGCTGTGCATCTCCGTGAGTCTAGAACAGTCCTGCTGTGGCACTGTGGGAATGTAGAACAGTCCTGGTGCGGGAGTGTAGAACATTCCTGTGGTGGCGCTGTGGGAGTCTGGAACAGTCCTGTTCTACAACCTTGCTGTATTTTTAAAGATTGGTGCATATGATATAGGAAAGTGCAGTGCAGAGTTAGACGTTCAACTGAATTTGCATAAATCTGCTTCCTATAATTCCAGAGATTTCCATTTCATGCACATTAATTTCAATATATTCCCTATAATTCCTGAGGAAAGTTTTCCACTTTGAAAATGTTTTTTCCAGCTCTGGAATGTCCTTATTTGGTTGTTGCAGGATACTTGATTATCATTACTGTAATACTGTAGGCCATGCCTCCCTTCATTCTGTGTAATTATTGTTATTGGAGATCAAGGGTCTCCTTATAAGTACAAGCGAACAGTCAGAAAGCAGTATTTGCAGTCTGATGAAAACCCTGTTCTGTATATGTTATAATAAGTTATAATAATCAGGAGATAAAATACCATTTTAAAACAGTATCTCTCCTGTAAAAAAATTGTGGTTGCATTGCATACCTATTTCTAGCATTTTTATTTTGAGAAGATAAATCACTTAAAGTGGTTTAATAATTTGCTCTAAAATGTACCGTATTGTTTACCTCCCATAAGGGACGTCACTACACAGAGACAGTTTACTTATTTTACCCGTTGACTCACTTGGCACTTGATATAAAAACATTTGATGACCTAAAGAATGCCATGGCTCAGAGCTAGCTTGTGTTAACCAGGAAACAAGGAAAGAAAGTCTTTGGCTTGTTGTGCAAGGCTGACATACCATTTCTTCATGTAGGGAGGATAGACTAGCAATGTGCAGTAGCAGCTTGTCTCTTACTAATAAAAATCACTGCTTTCATTTCCTCCAAACATGACTGTAGGGGCAGTCTGTCTATGACAAGTGTCAGTAATGGGAAAGATTATTTTAAATAGTTTTTTCTTTTCTGTTTTCTTAATTCTGACATTCTCTTTCAGACCTTCAAATTAAAAAAAATAATTCCTTTCTGGATCATGACCAATACATTTAGTGCTGTTTTATGCAAACTTGGACTACTGCTACTACTCCTACTAAACTATGTAGGAGATTTCTCTTAAAAATCTGTGCAGCCCTTAAAGCAGTTTTAAACTGTGTTACATTAACAGCTGCTATATATACGCCCTTCAGACACAACATTGAAACCACTGACGGGTGAAGTGAATAACATTTTGATTATTTTGTTACAGTTACACCTGTCGTGGGTGGGATTTAAGTAAACAGGTATGAAATTTAATGTGTTAGAAGCAGGAAAAATAACTTTATCCGACCAAATTGTCAGGTCTGGAGGGTGTTCCCGGTTCATAGCTAGTAGTGGTTGAAGGAAGGACAGTCTTTCCCTACAGTATTTACATTATTTATAACATTGTGCTCTTTCATTTTTATATAAATATTTGACAGTGGACACCTGACAATTACTAAAGCATAGTTTAATTAATACTTTTTTACTTTTTACCAAATTGGATTGGGAATATTAATGGTTGTTGCATTTTATTACTCCTTACAATTGTATTCGTACTGAGGAACCTGAAGAGTAATTTATACACCGGATTGCATTAAACATATGCTGTATGATACAGAGATTGTTGTGCATACCGATTGGACAGACTTTCCAAGCACACTCTTGTTAGGGTTTATGCATGGACCGAGCAAGATTTTTTTTCTTTCTGTCTGAGACTGTATGGCTGCAGGGTATTTTGTCTATTCCAAGCTGGAAGATGTGTCTGGAAATAAGAATGTCATTGGAGCCTGCTACTGGTTTTTATTTTTTTTTATTTTTTTTTTTTCTTCTGCTTTTTTTTTCTCTCAGAAGTGTGAATCATCTGAAAAAATGTGCCCTGACAGGGTGTGGTGTAGGCGTGCTTGTTCATGTGTGTTGGTTTGAGCTCGTTTCCTACACCATTTAATCTCAAGGTCCTTGAGCCCTCTACAGGTAGCCATGGGGTATAAAACATTGAATGCTTTATTGCTATTGGCTGGGCTGTTAAAGCCAAAACCTCTATATATCTGTGGCAGAACCGAGGAAGCGTCAGTGCAAAGTCCTGTTTGAGTACGTACCCCAAAATGAGGATGAGCTCGAACTGAAGGTGGGCGACACCATCGAAATCACAGAAGAGGTAAGGAGCATTGCTGCAGACAATTTCTCTGACCACTCACCATCATGCCTGTGATGTTTGCTGTTTCTTTAATTTTGTTGGAGAACCGCAAGGTACGATTTTTGCATCTATTACCTAAAGTGTGATGATGATGATGATGGTGATACAATAGCACCTAACTTTTTTTTTTTTTTTTTTTGTTCCTGTCCTGCTGTTATCTGATGTTCTTGGCTGTGTTGGTGTGGTTCACCACTGTCAGGCCAAACCTAACTTTTTATGCATTGCGGAAGAATTCTTGTCTTTATTAATATACTGCTGTTACCAGGACAATTCTTTTTTTTATTTTTTTATTGTTAAAGCCCGTAGACTCTCCTTTTATAGCGTACAATAGATAAAAAATGTACAGCACTCCTTAAGTGTTCAAAAATCCTTTCAAATATTAGTCCTGCAGCTAATAACCACAGTTCATATGAAATAATTACTTGTTATTGTTATTAAAAGCCACTCTTTCTTGATTAGCTGTAGATTTTCTTTGGGGTATGTGTCTGTTGTGAAGACTCAATAATAGAAAGTGCTGACTGTGTGTATTTCATAGGTGGAGGAAGGCTGGTGGAGCGGAACAATGAATGGGAAGTCAGGCCTTTTTCCCTCTAACTTTGTCAAAGAAATCGAGATGAGTGAAGAAGGAGAAATCAACGATGCGGGCGACGACCCAGGTGCTGCTTACAAACCTGTGTGCTACTTTAACTTCTCCATTAGGGCATGTCATAACAAGAACATGCTCAAAGAAGGCCTTTGTTGGGTGTGTGTGTGTGTGTGTGGGTGCGCCAACATGTTAGTTTGTTTCATGGCATACACACTTGCTGTTTGATCTTCTGTGCAACCTGATGTTTAATTAAGGCTATTTATAGGAGTCGTTGTCAGTCGTTGTTCATGTGTTGAGCTGATGATTGAAATTTTTAAATATTGTTCAATTATTTAATAAATTAAGTGTTATATGACAGGTCATTGGGATATTTACTATTTTAATATCAAATTTCAGAATGGAGATTTCAAAAGTTTTCCTACGTTTATGCCTAAACAACCCCATAAACATGTAGTAGAGCCGAGTGCTTTAAAACTTCATGGACTAACATCAGTGGTCTAATTTTAGCCTCCATTCTTTAAGCTTTGTGCTTAAATTGTGATCATGCATAACATGAACATAAAAATCCAGAAGTATAAGATGATTCACATTTTGCATTCGCATATTGATATGGCAAATGTTTTACACCAGATGCCCTTCCGGATGAAACCCTACCCGTTTATCTGAGCTTGTGACCGGCAAATGTATCACACTTTGTATTGGTGGTCCCTTATACATTATCTAAAAATACTTCTTTTAGGTAATACTTCTAAAAGTGGATTATGTGTTGTTTTATGTTGAACTTTATTTAAAGTTCTCTTACAAATATTTATTCAAAAGTTAATAACTCATCTACATCTACAAATATTACTGTAATGTATTTTATAGGTAACTATATATAGGATTATTTATAAATGTGTGCGGCTATAACTCTTCATGGAAAAAAGAATAATGTATCGTTTATGGGTCTGTGTGTGCGTACATGCTTCTTGACTACAGACAGCAAAGACGAGGTCATGAGTCCGACTTCCCCTGGAAATGGGGTCATCCCTCAGCCTAAAAAGGTCAAAGGGATTGGCTTTGGAGACATTTTCCGTGAAGGCTCGGTGAAGCTCAAGGTGCGAATGCCATCAGAGTCGGAGGAAAAGAAAGAAAAAGTAAGCCGAAAGCTTTATTTTTTCCTTGCACGCGCACCACTATGCAAAGCGATACAAAACATGCAGAAGAACTGCAAGGCAGCACTGTGCAGTTTACATTTACTGAAACTATAGGGCAGTTAGCAATTTAGTCATATAGATGTCTGAACAACTTTTGCACAGTAACCTCTTTTGACAGTTCAAACAATGCTTGCAGTCAGCCCAGTGGGTTCTAATAAAAGTGAGTTTTATAAGAGAGTTTACAGCTTGAAAACATTAAAAACCACTGTTGTATTTCTTAAGTCAAGTACAGTTTAGTCTGTACTGTTGAAATGTAATTTCTTCTATCCTGGGCACTGCTTACTCCACGTGGCTGTGGGTGCTGGAGCAGGGAAGAGTAATTAGAGGGGGAACTGCTTTTCTAATAGCCTTGCCAATGTTTGTTGGCAAATCCTAGGAGTAGTGCAAGGCAGCTGGTTTCATTGTGAGCCCTTCCTTCTTCTTTGTTTTTTAGAGCTGATTGTTTAAGATGGCTGTTCCTCAGCGTATTCTACTTCCCTTTCACCAACCCTTATTTGCCCCTTATTTTTAGCCAGTACACGTGACAAATTTACATCAGTTTTAGTTATTCTATCCATGTGCTTGCTCGTGGATAATTTTTGCAACTAAGCTAGGTGCATCATGTAAACACATCTCCTTAGAAACAACATGAAAATCAGTCATGCTAACAGAATTCACTTAAATCAGTCATAAGTGACAGCATTTCAGTAAAGTAAAAATCAATTCAATTCTGTCAATTGAAGAAGAAGCAAAAAGGGAAACTTTTTTGATTGATAATGGATAGTAAAATTTAAACTGATCGTATGATAATCACGTATTTACATCTTATTCGTAATAAAATATTCTTATTTAAATAACTGAATAAATCATTTGCACTGTTTGCACAATTATTTTTAAGCAAGTGAGTATTTTGACCATATCATAATTTTTATGCATTTATTCCAACTCAAAGCTGTATGAACTTGAATACTATTGGATTTAAGCAGATCAGGTGATTTGTATTTGTGTAATGAAGGGTGTGGCCTAAAGAGATCAACACCCTGTATCAAGATGTGCATCATTATTAGGCAGTTTCTTTTCCTCAATCAAAATGAGCCAAAAAAGAGATGTAATGGACTCTGAATCTTCAAAATTTGTAAAAAAGAAAAGTCTTGGATGCAGCACTCTTGAAATTGCTGAGATATTGCAGCATGATCACAGAACCATCAAATGGTTTGTTGCAAAAAGTCAACAGGATATCAAAAAACGTTGAAATAAAAAGACACAAATGAACTGCCAAAGATTTGAGAAGAATCAAACTTGAAGCTACAAGGAACTCATGATCCTCCAGTGCTGTCATATTTATATGTCATCATATGTATATGCAACCTACCTGTTTGGTTCTGGTATGGGCTGGTATTATTCAGGATGAACTAGTTGGACCTTTTCTGGAAAGTTTTCATTCACTTAGTTCAGTTAATTTAGCGTAATAATTGTCCACTAATAGTGTCCTTTATAATTGTGCACACACATGTATTCCCCTGAGTATGTTCGCACTCACATTTCCTTTGTCAAACATTCAGGTTTCAGGGTTTTACCATTTCAAACTGACTGATAGCACTGTTTGTTCCATATTAAAGATAATCTTCAAAATACTCACTTGCCTAAAAACTGTGCACACTGTACTTATAATGTCATTTGGGTTTGTGGTTTTAGTGCTCTAAGACGTGTGAATTTGCATTCTTAGGTGGTTGTGCCCTATCTTTCTGCCCATCTGTCCTTTATTTCATCATTTCTTTTTTCTTCCTATGTGGTAATTTGAAAAAATGAAAACTAGCTGTGTTGGTAAAATATCACATAAGAATATTACACCTGTGTTCATCCTGACCCCTGTGTTCAGAGCTTTCCATTTCAGAGTCTGATCCATTCAGTGTTTGTGTGAGTCTGTGTTGTTGTCTAGCATTAAACCCATATTTGCATCTGCTTCATTTCAGCCAATCCCTTCATTACCATCCGCTGCTAAGCACACTCATTTGAGCACACCAGATGCTCAGAAAACAGAGAAGGATGGAGAAAGTAAAGGAAAGGGTGAGTGTCTGGTCTGGATGTCATCATACTACCTGGGCACTTTTTGAGCGACATGACAAATAGAATTATAAAATAACTTGTCAAGTTAAAAACTTGAAGTCCCTAATTTGTCATTTATTGGACCATTCTGTAGTGGTGAAATGGCTCCAGGTTATGATACTGAAATTATTTTGTTTATTAGTTCACTAAATAATATGACTGTAGATCTTCAGAGTTTAAGTTGTACTTCCTTAAGGCATTCTGGTACTTAGTTAATCATAATCAGGAAGAACAAGCTACTCCCATGAAATCTAGTAACATTATTTTTAGTTCCGGGCGGTCATCATAAAATACTTCTTTATTGTCACTGTTGTGCTTGTGTCATTATATTTTACATTAACATCATTCCATCTGTCAGTTTCAGTTCATACAGTTAGGTCCATAAATATTTGCACAGAGACAACTTTTTTCTAATTATTTTTCTGTACATTATCACAATGAATTTTAAATGAAACAACTCTGTTGCAGTTGAAGTGCAGACTTGGAGGTTTTATTCAGTGGGTTGAACAAAATGATTGCATAAAAATGTGAGGTACTAAAGCACACTGAAAAGTAATTGGACAAATTAAATAACTGAAAATAAAATGTTTGTTTCTAATGCTGGGTTGAAAACCCTTTGCTGGCAATGACAGCCTGAAGTCTTGAACTCATGGACGTCACCAGGTGCTGGGTTTCCTCCTTTTTAATGCTCTGCCAGGCCTTTACTGCAGCGGCTTTCAGTTGCTGTTTGTTTGCGGGCCTTTCTGTCTGAAGTTTAGTCTTCAACAAGTGAAATGGAGCTCAACTGGGTTCAGATCCGGTGACTGACTTGGCCATTCAAGAATATTCCACTTCTTTGCTTTAATAAACTCCTGGGTTGCTTCTGCTGTATGTTTTGGGTCATTGTCCATCTGTATTATGAAACATCGCCCAGTCAGTTTGACTGCATTTAGCTGGATTTGAGCAGACAGTATGTCTTTGAACACCTCAGAATTAATTCAGCTGCTTCTGTCCTGTGTCACATCATCGATAAACACTAGTGTCCCAGTGCCACTGGCAGCTATACATGCCCAAGCCATCGCACTGCCTCCGCCGTGTTTTACAGATGATGTGGATCATGAGCTGTTCCACGCCTTTTCCATACTTTTTTCTTGCCATCACTCTGGTAAAGGTTGATCTTGGTTTAATCTGTCCAAAGAATGTTTTTCCAGAACTGTGCTGGCTCTTTAAAGATGTGGGTTTTGTTTTGTGTTTTTTTTTTTTTTTTTTTTTTTTTTGAGCAAAGTCCTATCTATTCTTAAGGCTTATGAGTGGCTGCACCTTGCAGTGCACCCTCTGTATTTACTTTCATGCAGTCTTCTCTTAAAGGTAGACTTGGATATCGATATGCCTGCCTCCTTGTGATGTTCACTTGGTTGGCTGTTGTGAAGGGGTTTTTTCTTCACCATGGAAATGATTCTGTGATCATCCACCACTGTTGTCTTCTGTGGACGTCCAGGTCTTTTTGCATTGCTGAGTTCACCAGTGCTTTCTTTTTTTCTTTCTCAGGATGTATCAAACTAGATTTTGCCACTCCTAATATTGAAGCAATTTCTCAGATGGGCAAGGTATCGTCCCCGTCACTGCTCCTTGGGCACTTTAAATAGCTGCCCCCTGCTGCTACATGTGTGTATGGGTGAAACGCAGAGTTTGAATTACGTTGTGTTGTGCTGTGCTGCGTTTCACAATGACAAGGTTGTCACTTTCACTTTTCACTTTGAGTCAATTGTCCAATTACTTTTGGTCCCTTTATAAAGAGTGTGGCACAGGTTAAGGATGCCCTCAAATGAAAGCTGAGAATCTACACATTAGGTCCATGTCCATTATATAAATATAATTGGAATATGTTTCAGTAAACAGGTACAAAAACAAAACTTGTATCAGTGTATATATCAAATATATATGGACCTAACTGTATACAACACAATAGTACAATAATGTTCCTGCCATTTTAGTGTTTTACATTTTTACTACATACATCATTTCCTCAGTTAGTTCAATACAAAGCATTTCCCATGAAGTACATAATAAATGATTTAAAAAATTTTAATTACTCTGTAGACCTAAGATTTATTATGAAACTAAATATCTGCCCTATATAAACATTTTATAATGGTTTTTATGCACAGCTTGTTTTTCCTTATATACTGTCATGAAATTGTAACTTTTGACGTGGTTATCATAACATGTCTTTTATAATTACTGAATTAGCAATTCATTAATTTAAATGATCTGCCTTCTTGTGATGTCAGGCTTTTACATATGATGGCAGTTTTATTTTGTGTGTGCTTATGAGGTTTTTTTTTGTTTTGTTTTGTTTTTTGTCATACCGTTTACAGTAAAGGAATACTGCAAGGCCACCTTTTCTTATGAAGCTACAAATGTGGATGAACTGGACTTTAAGGAAGGTGACATTATTAATTTACTGAGCAAGGTCAGTTTAACAGACATGATATGAACTTTTCATTCATTTCACCTGATTATTATATAGGAAATCACTCAGGACATATATCTGTAGATTTGAGAAAGCATGTTGTTGACTTCAGACACTGGTATAATGATCATTATAATGAAGTCCTAGTTATTTTCAAAATGTTTAAATGCTCATGATTTATTAGTTGCTTCAATGGTGCTTGAAAGTTTGTGTGCAATTTACCGATCGGATTTTCATAGCCAAAACGTAGAAAAAGAGAACCTAATGAAACAATTCCTTCTATTAATTCCTTAATTCAATAGGAAGAATGTAGGTGAGTAGAAAGTGGGGTAACAACAACCCCACTCTTGCATTAACTCTTGGGCGCAGGAGTGGGGATTCACTACCGTGTCTGTATCTGGCGGGAGTGGGTGCTGTTGTATTTAAAGAGTGGAATTTTTTGAGTCTGAACTTCACCAAACTTTTTTTTGCTGAAGTGTTTAATGAAAACCGCAAGGGAGCTTTCTATGTACCTCAGAAAAAGCTGTCAGTGTTCATCAGACTGAAAAAGGTTGAAAAATCATCTCTGAAGAGTTTGGACTCCACCAATCCACAGTAAAACAGATTGTGTTCAGAAAGATTACATTGAACTCCATTGTAATCCTTTCGAAGTAGCTGACCAACAAAGATCACTCCAAGAGCAAGGCGTGGAAATGTGTGTGAAGTCACAAAGAGAGCCAGGGTTACTTCATAAGCATCTGTTTTGTTAAATATGGGGGCAGATTGTTGGGAAAAATGCACTTTAATATAGCAGTGAAGCATTTTCAAAAGGAAAACAACTGTCTGTGAACAGAATTTCCCAAGATGGGGTGTCCGCAAGATAATGCTCCTAAGCATCTAAGTTGTTCTACCAGAGAATCGTGAAAGACTAATATTAGGGTCTTTTGGAATGATCAGATCCTCATCTTAAGCTTAAAGATATGTTGAGGGAGGACCAATGATAATGATAATGTGAGAAAATCCCCCAACAACCCAGAGCTAACGTTGTTCTGCATTCTTAAATGCTGGACTGATCAGCAGTTACTGAGAGCACTTTGTTAAATGTATTGCAACACTAAGCAACAGCATTTGAAATCCATATCTCTGCTTTCAGTACTTTTGCACCCATTTATTTAATTGGGTTCTCTTAATCTGTTGATGTTCTGGTTGGCAAAGCATAACGGGTACATAAAATTTCAAGCACAGCTATAAGCCATATGCTTTATGTGCTGTAATGCCACTGACCACGCTTTTAAACAGGAAGGATGCATCAAAGAATGTTAAAGCAGACCATTGGTTTTGCTACATGATGTAGCCTTCAATGGTGCTGTTGTAGTAACATCAAAAGTAAAACCGACTTATTTGTAAAAGGTAGCAAACTTCTCGGTAAACAGTAGCGGTGGGAGGAAGGTGTGACTGTTTTTAATTTAATACTTCTTGTCAGTGTAAACCTTCTCAGACTTTTTGGTTCTGTCAAGTCTGTCAAGACATAGGTGTTGGTGGTGCTTTGGACCAAATGCCAGTAGATGGGCATTATGAAAGTGGATTTGTATTTTAATTATTGTTATTAATCAAATGTGTGCATATAGGATGGGATTGACATTTGTAAATGACTCAACACTGTAACGTTAAAGAAAAATGTCGAAGAAAGTTGTGCCAGTCTAATAACTTACACTTTATCTCCACCTAGTGGGTAGTCTTGGAACAGGTGCTCTAGTTTTAGTTTTAGAACACATTCCAGCTTTAGGATAGAATTGAATGTGGTCATCACTAGTAGATTAAATGGGCTATTTTCTTGTTATATTTATACAGAAGTCCTCTAATTTCATCAGCATTTATTTAATGGCTCGAAACAGTGATTCTGAAATGTTTGTTAACACTGTTATTTTGTCTGTTTCAGGACACAGGAGAGCTAGGCTGGTGGAAAGGAGAACTGAACGGCAAAGAGGGAGTGTTCCCTGACAACTTTGTGGCGCTAATTTCAGACCCAGATAAAGAGGTAAAGGGCTCGTAATGAGTGAAGGATCATATGTTCTCCCCTGACAGCTAATTAGCACATCTGTAGTGGTCTTCTTGATATCTTTATAACGCTTTAGCCTATAGAATGCTTTCGTGGTATGGTACTTGACTTGGACCAAGGTTTGGTTTTTTTGGGTTTTTTTTTTTTAATTATTATTGATCTGGCTGGGCTGATGCATACTCTTTATAAGATGCACTTGCATTTCATACTCTCCACTTATGCATGTATCTTATTGTTCCATCATGAAGTTATGATTTATGATTTACAGACTGTAGTCCATTTATTTCTCTGTGTAATATTTCTTCAGCTCTTTCATCAGTAATTAAGACCCCCAAAGGAGCACCACTTAGCAGGTTTTATTTTGGTGGTGAATCATTCTCAGCACAGCTGTCACACTCACATGTTTGTGGCACCTGCAAAGTGGACACTATAGCAGTGCATTGCATAGTATAATGTTAATAATGGTAACTCGTCTGTGTTAATCATCCTCTATTCGTCACTGGCCAGTTTCTTTGCCCCGTATGCTTTTGGCTGAACATTTTTGGTTGTCGGATAATTCTTCACTGTGTGGTTCAGTTGCTTAAAGTGAAAGTGACCATTCTTGTCATTGTGAAACACAGCACAACACACAAATGCAACAAAGTTACACCTCCGCATTTTACCCATACACTCTCACACACGTGTAGCAGGGTGCAGCTATTGAAAGCGCCCGGGGAGCAGTGACATGGATGGTACCTTGGTCAGGGGTACCTCAGGGCTAACCTACTAGTAAGGGTTGAACTAGTTAAGATTGAACCCTCAATCTTCTGATCCGGGGGTCAACTCCCTAACCACTAGGCTACCGCTGCCTTAAGTTACTGTGTGTTACTGCTGTGCTAAGAATAGCTACACTACCCATAATGCCTGCTCAGCAGGGGTCTTTCAGGGTCCTAAATAGGATGAACAAAGAAAGTTTAACGAATGACGACTACAGCCTGAAGCTGAAAATGCACAAAGTGCACCTATATACTAGGAGAAGCTAATTCAATGAACAGTAAGTGTAGAAATAGGTTTGTATTTAAGTGGGCCGTGAATGTTTATTACAGTTACAAGTTTTGTAAATTTTTTTTTTTGTTGTTTTTTTTTTTGTGGTTTTTAATGTTATTTTCTTGGGGAATATGTCTTATGTTTTGAGTCTTCATTAAATCCATGTTTTATCTTTTTGTTGTTTAGGCACTCCTATCCAAAGGCTCCATTAAGCAATCTCCCAAACCAGAGCTAGATGATGTAAGAAAATGTTTACCTTTCACACCATTTCATTTACCAGAAATACATAAAGATTAATTTTGCTCCATGATGCACTGATAATAATCAAATATTAGCTGCCTTGTCAGTAAAATTAGAGTCTTTTGAATCAATGTGATGACATTGTATGTGTCCTCTTTTGTTGAAAGAACATTGATCAATCAAAGTCTGATTTCACAAAAAACATTTGTGGAAATGTATCACACCAAAAAAATAAATAAAAATCCAGGAACCTCTGGGAAAGATGTCCTTTTTGAAGATATGGGACACCACTAGTCAACATTCAGACCGATTGCATACAGACTGAGGAAATCTTTTTCAAAGATATGTGTTGGTGAGATAGGTTAGTTTTGTTTTTTTGATATGATGAGTATTTGAACATCTTGTCTCCTGTATGTGGGGTTGGTTGTTATGCAGTATCTATCCTTTTGAATTTATTGAAAAAATACAACAATGCAAGAATTATAATCTGTGTATAAACTACAAACGGGGTGTAAAATTGTATGTGGGAATTACTGCCTGTTCAGTTAGGGACTGGCATTAATTCACTTTTCTTTTTATTGTAAATTATTAAACAGCAGTGGTAAATCCGGCATTACTATTTTTACACACTTTTTGTTTTTCTGTGCTCAACTGTTGCCTTTCCTTGTTTATAATGAAGTGTTAGTGTTATTAGACAGTGGTCTCAGCATCATATGATCTGCAAACCATAGCCTTGATCTCCACAGTTAATTTTTCAGGCCAATGAGGTCATGGCCATAGGGGCTCAACCAGTGCCGGAGCATTGGATGTACCCGACTTTTGTCGGCAGCAGTTATTGTTACAAAGTAGTGAATCTCTTCATCCATAGAACAACTGGAAGGATTGTGTTTACTGTGCTCCTTCGTATCCTTTTAGCAGAGAGATTGCAGAAACCCTACCCAACACTCACGGGTCACGAGGTGATATGCTCATGGGTGAAAAAGGGTGGCGACTTTCACCCTAATCAGCCTGAATGTGTGCCTTTGTGCAGCCTTGGCTGCATCAAGTGGGAATGTGACGAGCTGATGCTCATGTGATGGCAAATGACAGCAGGGCTCGCAGTTCACAGAGCCCAGAGAAATGCTCAGTGCTGCCGAAAAGAATGCGGAAAGCAGACAGACGTATCTCTGCTAGCTCTAAATAAAGGCATGTGACGAGGGAGCTCGTAAAAGAAAGTATTGTCTTTAGTGAAAAAAGTCAGCTGTAGTGTATAAACAGTATTATCATGACTCATTGAGATGCCGATGAAGTGTTTTAGTTAGATTGCCACCTTACACAGCAAATGGTGTAGGCTGAAGGGAATGAATGATTAATGCATAATTAATAACAATAAGAAGAATAACTGAGGGTGTATTGATACTGTAAGAGGAAGTCAGGTGTGGCAGAGAAGCAGTATGTCAGAGTGGTATAGTCTATGAATGAGGGCAATGCGACAGTGGTGAGCTTTGTACTGAGATTAAGGAGGAGCTTGAGGAAACGCTAGAGAGGTGGAGATATGTTCTAGAGGGGAAGAATGAAAGTGTTTTGGAATAAGACAGAATACATGAGCGTGAATGAAAGGGAGCACATTGGAATGATTAGGATGCAGAGTAGAGTAGAGGTGTCAAAGGTGGGAGATTTAAAATTCTTGATTGTCATCCGTTCAGAGTAAGAGGAAAAGAATGAATAGGCTTAGGAATGAGTACATAAGAGGGGACAGCTCAGCAAGAATGTGTTGGTTTGGACATATGCAGGGAAGAGAAGAAGAGTATAGCAGGAGAAGGATGTTGATGGAGCTGGCAGGTGAGAAGAGGAAAGAAGTCCAATTGGAGGTTTATGGATGTTGTGCGAGAGGACATACAGGCAGATAGTGTATAAGAAAAAGGTGCAGAGCACAGGAAGAAGTTGATGAATGATCGGCTTTGGTGTCTCCTAACAGGCCCAGCCAAAAGAAGGAGAAGGGTGAATTCATGCCCTCAACTCGATTACATTTAGATTCACAAATCCGTATCCATGGCCTTGCACACATACTATACTTTTTAGTCCAGTTTTGAGGTTATAATGTGACACACATGATTGAACATACGGGCGTAGCTCGTAGCTCAGGATTAGTGCCACCTATGCTGTTCCCATGCAGTGCATTTGTCTTGAATGGCATAATTAATATTATGCAACTGATGTTGACCTGTGGTATCCATTGCAGATACATTTTGCATCAAAAAGCACTGTTAGGGATCTAATGTTGACTCTTATTTTTTATTGCCATTTAAAAACAAAAAAAAAATGGAAAAAAATTGAAAGTGAGTAGTTTTAAAAAGGAAAAAAGTTTTTAAATCATTTGTGTTAATGATTTTAAATTGAAATTAAGTTCATATATAACATGCTTCATTTGCACGAGAACGTGAAATTAGTTTGCATTCTCTCTTAAATGCTTCATGTTTCTTTCAGCTGAATTTGTTGAGTGCCTTACATTACTTCCCTGCATTTTTATGAGCACTAGAAGCAACATTTTGTTTTCAGCTGGAGCTGTGAAACTCACTTTGTTTGGATTTTCCAAAATGGCCTAAGGAGGAGCTTTCTGATAAAATGCTTTACTCAGTATCAGCTCATGAAAGAGGTTATCGGTAATGGGCGACAACCCTTGGTGACCACATTGTTGATCTTACATAACTTCATAATTAGTCTCTCAGAAATTGTTGCACACTCTTCAGATTTGTTGTTGCTTTAAAAGAGTTGTTTGTTTGTTTGTTTAAATTGAATTTAGTCAGATATTTTAAAGATATCTGGAAAAGAGGATTAATTGTTTAAAAGGTCACTTGCTTATTTGACTCTTTCTTAATAGTCAGGTCAGAAGTGGATCACCTCCAGGGAACTTAAGGCGAACTGATAAGCTATTATCTTGTATTCAGATGATCTGCATTGTTATGGAAATGATCATTTTTAATGAGGAAGAAGAGTTGTGTGACACTGCAGGCCTTTGAGTTCTTCTTTATGCTGTGATCAGTCCACAAAATTTTTTCACACTCCTTTTTGAAATTGTGGGCATCTGAATATTGCTTGTGCTATAAGATCTAACCTTGTTAAAAGTGTACACTCTAACAAACATTTTGTCTTTTTTTGTTTCCTCAAAGAAACCAAAGAAGCCACCACCACCATCCAAATCTACAGGTAGGATGTTGCTATTAATGTTCACATGTCAGAGCTAGAAAGCTCTGATGAGTCTTAAATATTGGTCTGAGGAAAGTTTGACCCAGTCCTCAGAGCAGAATTCTTTAACCCAATAGCATTTCAATGGGATTAAGATCTTTGACTCGGCCACTCCAGGACTCTCCATTTCTTAGTTTTCAGCCAGTCCTTGGTGGATTTACTGGTATGTTTTGGGTCATTGTCATGTTGCAGGGTCCATTTCCACTTCAGCGTTAATGTTCTTACGGATGGTGTTTCATGTTTCGCAAGCACCCTCTGATACACGGTAGAATTCATGGTAGATTCTGTGATGGTGAGCTGGCCAGGTCCTGCTGCAGCAAAGCATCTCCAAACCATGACCCTTCCACCTCCATGCTTCACAGTTGGCATGATGTTCTTTTCCTGGAATGCTGTATTTGATTTATGCCAGATATGTCCTCTGTTCTGGTGTCCATAAAAACTCAATTTCAGACTCATCTGTCCAAAGAACATTATTCCAGAAGTTCTGGTCTTTGTTTGGGTTCTCTCTGGCAAGCTTCGGTCTGGCCTTCATGTTTCTCTTAGAGAGCAAAGGTTTCCACTTTGCACACCTCCCATGCAAGATAAAGTTGTGCAGTCTCTTTCTGATTGTAGAGGCACTTTCACATCAACAGTAGCAAGACCCTGCTCTAGGTCCAGTGATGACATTTTAGGGTTTTTGGAGACTACTTTTAGCTTCTTGCAGTCTGCTCTCGGGGTGAACTTGCTTGAACGGCCAGACCTGGTCATTTTTGTTTTGAAAGTCCTCCACTTGTAGACTGTTTTCCGGACAGTGGAATGGCTGATCGCAAATTCTTTTGAGAACTTTTTAAGTTCCTTACCAGACTTATTAACTGCAACGGTCTTATTTCTGAAGGCCTCAGACAGCTCTTTTGATTTCACCACAGTGTTCACTCTCAACTCAACAGTCAGGAGCACCAAACTAAATGTCTACGGTTTAAATAGGGCAAACATTTTCAAAATGCTGAGTAGCAGTATGTGTGTGATTTGAGCCATTTTTATTGGGAATAAAGTTGGGAGTGTCCTAATTTATTGGTCACCAGAAATCACATTTTTGTGGAATTACATTTTACTTTCAAAAAGATTTTGAAAATTGTTTTAATTGTTGAGTTATTTTACTTGATTATCCCAGTGTTCAAATTGAGATTAAATATCCATATGTCCAAGAATGTTACAAAAACATTTTTTCATATATTTCATATATTTTTTCATAACACATTAAACATATTTTCTGTGACACTTCAGACATGCCATCATTTTAATTTTCTGCTGATAGAAATTCTTTATTAACCAAATTCTTTGGTTTCAGCAGTGCCCAGCTTTAGCCTTGGAGGTTGGTTAGTTGCAGTTTGCATTTGGTGCATCATAGTTTAGGTTTCTGCTCTACTGTATGCTTGCAGAGGCTTGACTTGATTTTTGGCCCGTCTCCTCTGCCCACACAGGAAGCAGAGTCACCGCCTGCACCTTTCCTGATATGTTTCTTGAGTGTGCTTTTTTTCTTCTTTTGTCTGTTGCGTGCATGCACTTGGGCCTGAGAGAGTGAAGGGAGGCCAGGTAACACATCATGTTTCGTTTTTCAGGGCTGAAGGCTGAGGTCCACAGCGCTGACAAGAAAGCTCCACAGCCACGACCTGAGGACAAAGGTAAGAGAGGTTAGCCATTAGCCCAGACCACCCCACTTTACCAAAACAGCATTACTGTATAGTGTGGAGAGTTCCCTTAATATAACATTTCTTGTTGCGATGTTGAAGGTGCCAGCATTAGTTTCTGTAAACTAGTATGTGCCTTATTGTTCTCTGATATGTAGTTTTTCTCAGAATAATTTATCCACAATCTAATAGTTGGATTTTGATGTATTTTAGGTCATTTATTTATTTATTTATTTTTAACCAGGATTTTGTTATTTTAAGAGTTAAGGCTCATTTTATGAAGTAAACACTTTCCTCATGTCAGAGGTGTCCAGTATAAAATAAGCCATCAATTGTCAGATTTTTAGTTTTGAAATTCTCATTCTATTCTCTGTCGGGGAGAGGGGATGACTGAAGGCATGTCAGTCTAGAACTAGTAGCGTCTTCTTCTGAAGTCATGTGGTTTTGCATTGTCTTGTTGAACAACAGATGGGCTTCCTGAAAAATGTCATCTTGAGTGTAGCATATATTGCCTCAGAAGTGTACATTTACTTTGCCAAGGGCACTGACCTAAGCACACACCATAGCACACCTTGGCTTTTGGACATGTCTGGATGGTCCTTTATATGTTTGGTTGGGAGCTCACAGTGTCAGACTGTGAAGAAATGCAAAAACAGATGTGGAATACTGATTCATCACCAATACACATGTTCACCTTGGATATCCCAGGTGCCTCCATGCCCAGAGAATATGACAGTGCTTCTGGACTTGGTTAACATAAAGCTTCTTTTTTTTTTTTTTTTTTATTATAAAGAGAAATTTTTAAATGTTATTCAGCATTGTAGTACTCAACAACAGTTAGCCAACGTAATCACTTGCTTCAATCAGCCATCAGGGAATGATGGTTCTTAATGCAGTGTCGCAATGTCGTCTGAGGAATCGATCATGCCTGTTAAGCTTTTGTGCCTTGCCAAATTATACTATTTTTACACATTAATGGTGTTCCTCATGATTACTTGGTTCATTTAATAGTGGTAGGGTACTTGCCTACGGACCTATGGCTCAAGAGGTCCCAGGTTTGAATCCCACCTCTGGCACTACCATCACTGGGACCCTGAGCAAGACCCTTAACCCTGAGTTGCTCCAGGGGGACTGTCCCTGTAATTAGGACATGAAAGTCGCTGTGGATAAGAGCGTCTGCTAAATGCCGTAAATGTACACATGTTGATAACCCATCTGTACCCAAAGTCTTTGTTTGGATTTTGATTTTAAACCAAATCATCATTTAAATTACCTGCTTTAAATCACATGTATTTTTTTTGTTTACCTTACTAGCCCTTAATTAGGCCTGAATCAGCCCGAACTCTGTGGTATGTTTTGCCAGCTTCAATGCCAAAAAGGATGCTTTTTCAGATTTTTTGGATTAAAGGTTTTAGTTTCAAAACTGCAACTACAGTTTGCAAAAATTTACCATTTTAAATGTGCTGCTAAGTGTGTGGAGAAAGAACTGTTTATTTGAACAAAATTCAGCATATTATCCATTTGAAATTAAATAATGCAAGTTAAAACTTGTTTTATTTAGTAGTAGCAGATTTTTATTGTTCTTTAATAGTAGTTTTGCATCTTCATCTTTAGGCTGGATTTGAAGGATAATGTTAAAAAATGAAAGGGCTTTGCTTACTGCACTTTTAGTACTTTCAATATATTTGTATTTAATGTTCACTGTTTATAAACAATTTTTAAAGGATGTTTTCTTAAGGGAAAGCAGTAGTGGAAGATTTGACTGTTTAACGGTCAGTTCTTTTTGCCATTTTGTACATTAAAATATTTATTATATATTTCAGTTGTTAAATGTGGTTATATTTGAACTAATTAGCTACTGTTATACTACAATACAGCATGTAGTTTTCAAATAATATTTTAATTACTTCAAAAAAAGATTTTTAAAAATTGCAGTTAGGCCCATAGAATCCATTAGATTAAGAAAGGCAAAATCTGAGGTGTTTGTGTTTTTATTGCTTTTATTTATTTATTAAGGATATGGGGAAAGGTGTTACATGCTTTATTAAGACCTAAGTATTGTTGTGTTTTGTTTGCTGTTGCAATGCATACTAGGAATGTGTTTAGGAACAAAAGCTTGGGGTGTTTTTGTAAATAATGAGTTATTCAGAAAGTAGAGGAGGTGGTGCATGGTGCAAGCATCCTGTAAGGGTTTCTGCTGCTGTAGTTAAGCATGTTTGGCCATATTTAGTATTTGTTAAACAAGGTCAGGTGAAACGATTCACCTGACTTGCTTGAAGAAGTGATTAAAGAAAACCTACATTCATTTAGGATGGATGGTATCTATGCAGTTGCAAAGGACTCTCTGACTATATTTTGTCTTTGAGACTGTAGTTATACCAGAAGTGCAGAAACAGTGAAAGTGTAAAATTAACTCTGGCATTGAGGGCCGTTAGGAGTATAAACAACACATTAAGACAAGGCTTATTTGTTTTTTGCGGAAGGCCCTACAGCATTGTGAGAGAGTACTCTGCAGGTCTGGATTATCTTGTTTATCAGTTGTTTATTGTTTATTGATTTATCATTTAGCCTTGGCTAATGGGAAGGAGCACTGGTGGTCCAAATTGTCTGCCCTGCCTTTTAAAACTGTACAGTGTGTGGAGTTGTTTGATGATTTGCTGGCATATTAAATAATGCAAGGAAAACCTGCACCTGACACAGTGAAGCGGTGCTCACACTGTGACTCTTTGTGATTGGCTCATACTGCTGTGGATGACAGTCGTAAAGTGGGTTTCAATTTTGTGTCATTGTGTGAACATGGCATATTTTTTGCCACTTAAAATGTCATTTGTCCAGTAAGTGCCAAAATGTCTTAGGCCATTAAGAAAACTGCATGTCCTTTGGTGCTACAGGGGGGAAAGACAGGTCAAGAGTTTGTCAGCACCGTGACACCTTTCAAATAAATAATAAATAAAATATTCACCCCTAAAGGATTCACTCACCTTTTTAAATGCGTTTTGTGTAACTTTTCACCATTGCCTATTATTAGAAATATTTTGCATGAACAGAACAATGATCACTGAGCCGAAACTGATTAAACTCCGTGTAGTTGACAGGGCTGTGCCAGAAAGGCCCGCCAAACCTGCTGCTCCCCTCGTGCCCCCCAAAAAGCCTGTCCCTCCTCCTGGACTGCGCCCAGGAACAAAACGACTCGACAAACCTCTGGCTCCATCTGCAGTAGCAAAGTAATCCATTCTAAATTTTACAACATTTACATTTTTTTCTTTTACCATACTTTTGACTTGTTGGTGGATAACGTGTCCTAAGCCATACATTTCCGTGTATGAATTAATGATGGGTAATTTACGTCTTTTCTTTTCACAGGCATAATGGAGAGGTGGCTCTCCCACGACCAAAGTCAGATTCCGAACAAGCGTTATCCAGCAAACCAAAAACACTCTCAGGAGACTCTGCAGAAAAGACCCCCTCTGACATGGGCACAGGTACATTGGTTTCTTAAACACATTTAAACACACCTGATTTGATATCAGTAATTTGGGGCCAGATCAAGTCTTAAGGGCCTTTTCTTTTTTCTTCTCTCCTTTCCCCTCTTTCTCTTTCTCTTCTTACATGAAATTGTGAAACTGTGTTCTAAATGCACTCTAGTTCTGGAGTTATCTCCTGCTAGCAAGCTGTTCTACTTGCTGGAGTCTATGCTTTGGACTGCAGTGCTAACGAAAGAAGTACTTTTTAAATGTTTATATTTTTGGTTTAGAGTTGGTTCACCATCACTAAGCAATTACTTAGAGAAGCCGCAGAGAAGGCCAGAATGCCTGCCTGTGCTGTCTTGTTGTCTCTTTTTGTCCTCTGCTGTTCTCCAGCTATATCCAGTCCTGTTACACAGTAGCAGATTTTTGCAATAATTTGTAGAACACATCTGCAATTCAGCTACTGCTGTATCCTTTATTGTCTAGCACATTATCTTTTTGTATTTTTTTTTTTAAAAACCCATGGTGGTGTAGTTGTTTAATAAAATTACTTGAAATGGGCACATATTTCATAATAGCAGGTTACTGTTTTACAGTACAGTCTAGAAGCACTTGAACAGTGATGCAGATTTAGCTTGCATTTGGCAAGTGTTTATCCTTATATTTGCATCTGGGGTTTTTGTCATCAGTGTTTTGTTTTGGATGGTAATTTACATGTAAGTGATTTTGCTGGTTCATCAGCATAATATATTCAGTGCATTGCTTAAGACTGAGGAGATTTCTCAGAACAGCTGTCGGCCAATTAACTCCTCCAAGCATCGAGGGCTCTCTGAGAGCTAGAAGAAACATGAAAGCTGCTAAAAGCACATCATGCCTAAAGGTCACCATCTTGGCACAGCACATTTCTACACTGTAGTTCAGCAGATATCTTCCCTTGTGCTTTGGATTTACACCGCAACTTTGTTTAGGTTTTCTGACTGACACAGCTGTCAGATGCCAGATCTTAGATGTGAGATTACAGCACTTGACTTGCATGATTGTTCACTCTGTGGTCAGTGCATCTAATATATGCCGATTAAACACATCCTAATCCATTCTCATCTCTAATGCAGTTTCCTTGCTCATCAGCATCCTTTCTGCTAACAGCACTGTTCTGCAGATAATGTGCTAAACTGTGTTGTGTAGCTGAAGTTTGATTGTTTCTGAACATATATAATGTAGGTTTAAGACGTGGTTAAAAAAAACAGTCTGAGTGTTGTGTTAGAAAAACCATTTCAAAACAGTTAACATTTAAAAGTGTGCTCTATGGATTAATGCTTCATTTTAAGGTTAAATGTATTAAGATCTTTTGCATGTTTTTTTGTCAAATTAAGAACAAATAAAAATGATTGATTTCAGTTTTAACAGCTTCACCATTAGCAAATATGATTCTATTACAGCACATTTTGTCATCTTTAGTTTTGCCCATAGCAGCTCAGTATGTTCTGCTTTTTCTGTACAGTTGTTCGTTCACCTTTCTATCTTCATTATATGTTTAAAATGTAATTTAGTCAAAAATAGTGTCCCTGTGTAACTGAACCTCTTGTATTGCCCCTCTAGATCTCATGAGTTTCGATGATGTTTCCTCTACCTCAGAAAAGCTGTCTCATCCAACAGCAAACAGACCAAGAGTGCTTGGTAGGCGACCACCAACCCAATTCCACACTGTGAGTAATATCAGGATTTTTGATAACACGTAACAGACATTAGCTTGTAGGAAAACATGCTAATGTAGGATTAAATTACACAGTTACACAACATGGACAAAATATTAGTGTTGCAATGAAATATATATCGCAATTGTGATCATTCATGCAGCCCATATATTGAAAATTAAGCTTGGAAAACCAGGAAAAAACATCAATGTACATATGTCTATGCCTTAGAATTAAGAGAGCATCTTTTAGTCAGTGACATAAGTTTGGAAATGGTCATGTAAAAATTTTTTTTTTGGGTTAAATTCTTTTTGGTACCTGAACCCACACGAGTAAAGTTAATAGAGAGAAAATGTTTGAGAATTAGAACACCCATTATGGTATGGTTGGCTTGAGGCTCATTTGCATTAAGGCTGAATGGTTTGGGGAAAGTATTTAATTATGATTTTTATCTGTATATGAATTGCATGTTAAATCCAGATATTCTCTTTAAATTATACTTCTGCTTAGGCCCCTGTTTTTATTGATTTTTTAAATATAATGCATGAAACCCTTATTCTTATTAATCAATGCATTAATTAGTTTTCTGAAATCCATTTTTCAATATATCACCCACCTCTTTTCATTTGCTACTTAGATTTGTTGTTGTTGTTTTGGTCTTTTAAGATGAAGCTTCCAGGTTGATAAACAGAGGAATTAGGGGAGCAGCAAGGGCCAGCTTAGCAGCAGATGGACAAGTTGTCAGGAATAGCAGGGTTTCCTTGAACCCAGTTTGAGGTACATGCTTTGTGGTCTTTTACAGCCAAGCAAGGAGGTCACTGAGAAACCTCAGAAACCAGAGGAGGAGGAGGTTCTGAAACAAAAGCCATCAGAAACTTGGAAGGTACACCAGTGCTTACAGTGTTCTTGGTCCATGAATGCAACTTTTGTCATGTGTTTTTGTTGGTGTGTTTGAAAAGTCTTGTGGTATGTCCAAGTCAGTAATTTTCTTTGTGTGTATGATGTAAGAGTATGTATAATGCAAGCACTTACATGCTTATGCATTATGTTTTAGGTGTTTTTTGATAGCGTTGAAAAGCCACGGGGAAGAATCATGTAGTTTTACATTGTTTAGACCTAATCATTAGCCTTTAGAATGGAAGGTCCTAGCAGATTGCCTGTTTCAGACTTGCAGAGTGACCTACCTGCATCAACCAGTCAAGTAATGAAAAGCCTGTAGGTTAAAATGTGATCAATGTTATAATAGTTATTTCTTGATGAGAAGGTAGGCTGTTTGTGTTTTCTTTTGTTGACAGACCAATAGAGTTACCTGTCTTTATGCCCCAACTACTTTGTATGTTTACTCATTGGCAATTTAATCAGGTAAAGAACCATAGGTGCATGCTTTAAGCTTATTGACTATAGCCCACCTGCATCATTTATCCATTTCTTCTACCCAATCCATCAGTGGAAAAAAAGAACCACTTTAGGACCACCACTAATCAGGAATTGTTTGGATAATGGAGCATTCTTTACACATAAGAGGGCAATTTGGTGTGCATTGGTGTATCAGGCTTGGTGCAGAAAAAAATAAGCAACTATGTGGAAATAAGAGGAAAAAAAATATTTAAATTCTTCTGGGAACAGGTTTTTTTGTATTATTCTTACCATTCATTAAAATTGTTCTTATGAATCTAGCCATAAGGAGAATGTTTAATGAAGTCTCAACAAATGCATGTCTTTGTGTAGCCATCCCACTCCACAGCATCATCTGCTGTGCATAATAAAGTGGCCAGCACACCCACTCCTGAGCCCAAACCAAAAACTGAGGTGGAGGAAGAGAAAGGAGGTGAGCTGGAGGAGCTCAGGTCTCAGCTTAAGGAGCTGGTGCTCTCCATAGAGTTACTGAAGACACAGCAAACGTAAGCAGATCTTCCAGTTTCCTCACTTAACTCCGAGGTCTAAAATTGCTCCTGTTCATCACAACTTATTTGAAACTTTCCTCAAGTATTTTTTCCTAAAAAGCCAGTTTTGCCAACATTGTGTAAAAAATATATATGTCTGTTTATACTTTAGACATCATTAGAAAAAATAATTATAATATATTGTAAAGCAAAGACCTAAAATTTTCTTTTACTGCAGGAGAGAACTTGCTGAACTGAGATGTGAGCTGGATGAGGAGCGAAAGAAACGGGTGGCCCTTCAGGTAAATTAATCTTTATCACATGCCTTTTTTTTTATAGTATTTTAGCACTGTGGGCTTATGCCATGGGAGACAAAGGTACTGCTTCTAAGCAGAGAAGCTGCTTCGTTATCTGCTTCACACTGAGACCCTGACCAGGCCAGGCTCCTGCTGTGCCCAACTCCTCTCTTCCACCTGTGCAAATTCAGATAGCAGCTCAAGAGAAGTACCTCCTGCTGTCCTTTCAGTTGGAGTAAAGACAGAATCTGTGCATCAACAGCTTCTGTGAGGAATGTTTCTCTTTCATTTCCTCCCCATCACTGTCTTTGTTAACTTTTTTACCCTTTACTTCTGTAGTCTCTGTAATGTGTAGCCCGCAAAGTAGTGAGTAGGGTTATTTTATAAATTTGTTGCCCAATTTATGTAGCTTGAGTAAAACTTATTTACACTTTTTCTTTGTAGCTACTTAAGTCAGATATTTAATTCTCTGGGAAAAAATTACATGTTTAGACAAAGAAATCTTCATATGAGCACTCATGTCGCAGCTTTGTGTGCTTGAAATTCATAATAGACCCCGCATATCAGAAGAGGAAGAGTTTGAAGAAAAGTGTGAAGTTTGCTAATTTCCTACATCAAAAATAAAAGAGAACATTTGTGGAATGTGGATGTTTATATAAAGGAAGCCTTGAGTTGAAAACCATAGACATTGAAACAGGCAGGCTTTTTTGGGGAATGGACAACCTGTTCCTGGATGCATACATCACATGCATCGTAAATATTACCAGACCGAACCTCATAGCTATAACATTACCAACCCTGCTGATGAGATGAGATTGGTACAAAATGGGTATGAACATGCATCAGCCACAATATTAACCCCACTAACTGTTGACTTGAACAACATTGTTTATCTTGTTATAGTGGTTCCTGTCAAGGGCATGGGATTTTCTAGGCAGCAGGTGAACAATCAGTTCATGAAGTTGATGTGTTAGAAGTAGTAAAAACATGCAAGCTTTAGAATCTGAGTGAATTACAAGAGCAGAACAGGGATGACTAGATGACTGGTTCAGGACTAGCCAAAATGCTGTCTTGATTGCTTTTTCCTGGATGCAGTAATTAGTCCCTACCAAAAGTGGTCCAAGAAAGGACAATTTGTTAACCTAGTGACAGACTAATGGGCACCCAAGTTTCACTGATTTGAACTAAGGCTAGCTAGATCCCGCAGAAGACTTTCTTTAGCACACATTACTGAAAAGTAAATCCTGGTTATGATGGAAAGGTGTTAGAACCCACAGTGGATCTCAGCTTTTTGCCTCTTAATCGATGGGAGCTTCAGAACTAGACCATGGATCAATGTTAGAAGCTGGCCTAGTCTGATGGATAATGCCATGTGGGTTTTAATGTTGTGGCTCCATCGGTTTGTCAGATATAAATAGGAGTGAATTTTATTTTTTATATGTTGCTATTATTTTAGTAAGTCTAAATTAGTTTCCACATCATCCACTTTTACAAAATTCGTTCTCATGCATTTATAACTTTATGCATATAGTTGAAGGACATTTCCAGAACAAGCACACTACATTTGCTGAAAAATATCCGTCTGGGATGAATAAAAGAGCTTCTTCAAGACTGCTGCAGAAAGCTGATCAATCGTAGTTAACGAGTAGATTATATCTCCAAACTCAACTGCTGTTGCTAGTTTTGGTACATTATACTGAAAGCATTTTTGCTGATCCAGACAGTTTTTTTTTTTTTTTTTAATTGTTGCCAACCCCTGGCCTATGCTAAGGTATAGTTGTGACTGGAGATCAGATCCAGCCACATTGCAAGCTATATAGATTGCTCAAACTGTTATACTTTCAAAGTTCAAGTGAGGTACTGTAAGTAATGGTTCTGACATAGATTTAATAGAATTACAGTATCTCAGATTACGTGCTTGTTAAAGAAGGATTGTTGTTTACATACATGAGTCACGTTAGACGTTGACATAACTGAAGTTGCAGGCTCAGCACTAAATGTTTCATAACAAAAGAGAATTGGGACATCACTGACATTCATTTTCAAGGACTTAAAGCATTTGTTCTGTCATTAAAAGATCAAGTTTTCCTTGCTTCATCAGAGGAATGGATGGCTGTGGTATTTGAAATAGATTTAAGGTAAAAGAGCAGAGCCAGTAATTACATTTATATCTGCAAGTGCAAAAGTTGGAAGCGCAATTGGGGGGAAAAGCTGGAGTCTCGAATCGCCTGATGCAGAATATGAATTGATTTGAAATGCATTTTATAGCATGAAAAATAAATTTCACAATTAAATTTTATGACATAATGAAAGTCATGAATTGTGTTGTCCAAATTTAGGTAGAGGGATTTTTGTTGTTTAAAGTAAACTTTTTTTCTTTTCTTGACTTCCAGCTGGACATAGAGAAATTAAAAAAGCTGGTCCAGTCAACGTGATTGCATATATCAGACCAGTCATTGGAAAGCCTTCCTGTAGTTCCATCGCCAATGGAATGACCCCCCAGGAGGGACGGATGTCATTCCTATATCTCCTATTGTCACTGACCTGTTCCACAAATTGTAAAATTTACATTTGCACATAATGAGGCTTTTGAGGTATGGAAACGTTCATTAAGACAGATTGTATTGCCTCTCTCTATATATTCTCTTTTTGTTTGCCAACAACAATGAGGCCTTATTATGTACTACTGTGCTGGATATGCAGTCTCCACACTCATTCGAAAGTGTGGCAGAATCTGCAAATGTTATACTACTGAAGATGTATAAAGTAATGGAGGGGATTCTTTTGTTTTATAACATGGGGTAGATATATTTTCTTTTTTTATTTTTAAAGCTATTATGATTGCAGCAATAATCTTTCCATACTAGCCTCTTTAGATGACTATGGAATATATGACATACTCTGGTTTCTATAGTTAAAATGTATTCTGTTGCTATGTCAAAAGGGAGATAGGCCTACACTTTTTGTGTTGTACTTTTTTTTGTTTTTTTGTTTGTTTTCTAACATTCCTATCCAGGGTGACACTATTGTGCCTGTTTTACAAGTGTTAATACTGGGAGCTTTCATTTGTATCCTTAGATTTACAATGAGAAATATATATATAAATAATTATATATAAATATATATTTTTATGGTCTGTTGATTGCAGAAAATGGGGGAATAACTGCATGTGGAATATGGTACATTGACCTTGGCTGAGTTTTAAAAAAAGCTCCATCCTCATGATAGTTCTGTGAACAGAAGGTGATTCAATATTAAAAAGAAGGCGCTGCTGGCTTAATGAAACACTCCTTCCCTTCCCCTAAATAATCTCCATCTGCCCCCTTTTCCTTTCCCCTCGCAGATTTTTAGTTTAGGCAAGTCAACATTGTTTG
The DNA here is from genome assembly GCA_017165825.1 of Hepsetus odoe. Lineage (NCBI taxonomy): Eukaryota > Metazoa > Chordata > Actinopteri > Characiformes > Hepsetidae > Hepsetus > Hepsetus odoe. The sequence continues at coordinate 12,868,662 of CM029370.1, read as the reverse complement.
AATCTACGTCTAGAACCAGTCCAGAGCATCAGGTGTTTCTGATAGCTGGAAAAGATCTGCGTGAGCTTCTACATCGGCAACACTGCAGCATTTTGAACAGTGACTGCTTAACCGAAGCAGGAAATGGCCAGTTGTCAAAAGACTGCCATCCTCAGATGCTTCAAACATCCACACTTTTGTTATCTTTTGCTTCACTCCAGTTCTGCTCACATCTGCACAAACCATGACAAAACTCGGTTTACACATTCATCCCAAAATATTACTGTTAAGTGCTTTCGCTTGTTGCACAACCCCTCGTTTAAGTGATGGCTTTTTCTCTTGAAATCAGATTGAAAATCTCATCTCTCTTGTAATTGCCAAACACGGTGGATGGCCTTCCGAACAGATGCTCCGTGGAGTAAAACTACCTTTTAATTGGAACCGCCTCCATGTTAGGCCATATTAGTGCACGTTGGAATATCTGTCACCACACTCACATTTGTCTTACTAACAATCAGGAAATACAACCTTGTTCTTCATTCAAGTGCACTAAAAGTGTACCCTCTCCTCAGGCTTCATTACTCCTGCAAGAAAGAGCTATGTAAAGCATTCCACATCAGGGACCATGGGACTGTGTGTGTGTGTGTGTGTGTGTGTGTGTGTGTGTGTGTGTATGTATGTGTGTGTGTGTGTGAGCGAGAGAGAGAGAGAGATTGTTAACTGCTTACTGTCAAAGAATGACATCATAATCCCTACAGCAATAAACAAATTAAATCTAATCGGTGTCCAATCCAGGTTAAATCAAAGTTCTGGTGTTCCAGTGTTTTATGAAAACTTAAAGCAAATTTATTAATTCAGTCTTAAAATTCCCTGAACACGTTCCTTGCTTTTTTTTTGTTTTGTTTTTTTGTTGGGTTTTTTTTTTTACATTTTTTTTAAAGAATGTTGAAAATGACTGCACACATTCAGCATCTCTCCAAGTGATCTTGTTTACATGATTCTGAAAGGAAATGCATGAAATGAGATTTTTTTTTCTCAAACTGAATAAATATCTTTTATTTACAGAATTAATTTTTTTTTCTGGCTTATTCATTTTTAGCAAAAACGTGATTTTTCCTAATGCTTTCATGAGCATGGGATCTAAGATAAGCATGTATTTGTATTATATACATATACATTTCATTCCTGGAAAAAAAGAAAAATATTTGTTTAAATGTTTTTCCAACTTAAGTCTCATTTACAAAACGGATCTTTTCATCCATTGAAAATCTGTTTTTGGAATTTAGGCAATCAGGAGAATCATGGCTGAAAGGGATATGAAGATTACAAAGATTACTATACAAATATTGTAAACATAAATAAAGACAATACAAATAAATAGAGGTTACGAGATATGAATGTATTCTCTTTGTATAATGGCTTTTAAAAGTATTTGCACCCCTTCTTTTTTGTAAAAAGACAACCTGATTAAGGGTTATAACACGTTTTCCCACACCAGCTGCCATTTGTGAATTGGGTAACCCTCTCAGTTATGCAAAGAACCAATTAGAGCTGATAATTGGGATTAATTAGGGTCACACTCAGGCTTGTTTACTTCCAGTCATTACTTAAATTGAGCCTTTCCAGCAAAGTATGCTAAAGGATTTCTATAAGCAGTACAGTATGCTTTGATCTATGATATTCCAGGAGGATCCTGATAGTTGATATCCTGATACTTGTTGAATATCTCAGCCCGGAAAGAGTTGCAAAGCTGAACTTCACTGATGCCTTTCTAACCCACAACAAAAGTCATTGTTTACCCGGAGAGAGAACCTGAAGCAGTGATGAGTCTTTCAACCCCACTTTAATGATTCTGTCATTTGAAACACTGCATAAAATGGTATCTGCGAGAGAACCGCAAGTCAAAACCACAAACGAAGCTAAGCCTCGTTTCACTTTTGCACCTCATTGAACCTCTTGCCTTTTGAAATAACTGACTTTGGACTGATGAGTTTTAAGGGGAACTTTCTGGAAGACAGACCATGTTATGTTGCAAGCTAACACAATATTATGCAAAAAAAAAAAAAAAACAGTTAAAACTGGTTGTAGTAAATGGTTTGCTGCTTCAGGGCCAGAGCAACCTGCCTTTACTGAAAACTCTGAATTCTGGGCTTGATCTGATAAATCCAGCAGTAGTGTGTATACATTGTCATAGAGTTGCTGCAAAGATCAATAAAAATAAGAAATGCACATCTCTGTATCTGAAGCAAACATCATCTGAACGAGGATTGTGCCCCTGGCAGAACGTTTATAGAGTTCTTAGGTTCAAGTGCTACCGTGACTCATCTTTATTGGCTGATGGAACTGGCTGAAGTGAAGCTTGACATATAAAAGTGGACAGCAGTGCCTGCAGGAGGTCCTCTCCCACCTCTGTATGCACACACCTCCACTGGCCTGTCACAGCCAGTTTTCATTACCCCCTACTTTAACAGCGAAAAGTCTGCTTGCTTTACCTCCATCACTAGCTGGAAAGTGGCACCAAGAGGCTTGGCTTCATAATATGCCTTCCTCAAGAATAAAACACCATTTAAGACTTCAGCTTCTAAAAATTGTGCTAACAAGAGTAGATACCCAACTAGCTTTTAGATTGGTCATGCAAGGCTTTTTGGAATGGTATAAACTGCGGCCACGTCACTATTGTGCAACCTTCTCTTCAGTAGTAGGAAACAAATATGATCTCAAGGGAACATTAAGCTTAAAACCAGGCTTTTAGGTCTGATTGATTCTGAGGTGCGTTGTTTCCTTCCAAAGTGATGAAAGCTCTTGATTATTTAACTTGTTCTATGGCTGAATAAAGCTGGTGAGATGATCTTGCGTGTTTTCTAAGATGCAGATTGTGTAAGGAGCATGACTTGCGAAAGGTTGTCATTAGAGTGATTGCTGGTCAGGCTTAAGCCTCGCCAGATTTGTATGATTAACTACAGCCAGGGAGGAAGACATTATCTGCACATAACACCTGTTCATTAAATCAGCAGTGCAAGACCCTCATCTCCACAAACACGCACGTTATTCATAATTGGTTATTGTTTTTAATTGTTTTTAAACCAACAGACTCATACGAATAAAGGTTTGAACATGGTGTTCTGCTGTTTAAAACACTGAACCTTGAAGCATTATATAAAAGTGAAAGTGACTATTTGTCATTGTGTCAAACACAGCACTTTGAGACACAACAAAATTTAGTTTCTGCATTTCATCCATACACACCATGCAGCAGGGGGCAGCTATGTGGATGGTACCTTGCTTGGTACAACCTACTGGTCTGGGATTCAAACCCAAGAACTTCTGATCCTGGGGCCAACTCCCTAACCACTAGGCCTAGTGGTTAGGGTGTTGGTCACGTGATCGGAGGATTTGGGGTTTGAACCCCTTCCCAATGGGTTGCCCTGAGGTACCCTTGAGCAAGGTGCCGTCCCCGTCACGCTCCTCCCTGTGATGGGCTGGTGACCTGTCCTTCGCCCTGTGTGAGCTGGAATGGACTCCAGCACTCCCCCGTGAGCCCACTTGGGACAAGCGGCAGAAAATGAATGAATGAATGAATGAATGATTTCTTTTCAGTGGTACCATTAAGGGGTGGATTATATTAGGCCACAAGTTTATTAATGTGATAGAAGCAAATTGGTAAGCTCAAGGATCTGACTGACTGGCCTGACCACTGATTCAGAGCATCAGAGCATCACTGATTTTGGAGCAGAGCTCCAAAACTACAGGTGTTGTAAGGTGTTCTTCGGATTCAGTAGTTCACACTGATCTTAAGTAGTCCTACAAAGGACAGCAGGTGAATCAGCAACAGGATGGACTCACAGGGCTCATTGGTGAGAGCAATGGCTAGCTTGTCTGGTCTGAGCCTCTAGAAGAGCTACTGTAGCAAAAACTGCTGAAGAAGTTAATGCTATGACAGAATTGGAACATGGAGCAATGGCAGAAGGTGGCCTGGTCTGTGTATGTGGATGTTGCTTTGACACTTACCACCTACTTAAACTTAGCTGAAGGACACCATGGCTATATTGACCATAACCTCTTTCAGAAGGATAATGCACCCTGCCACATCACCCTGTTGTTAATTAGTCCTGTAAATTCAATTGACCTTGTCTGCATTTTTAAGAACTGTGACGAGAATGCCTCATTTTACAAAGCCAGATTGACTACCCCTTGTTATCCTTCAGAAAGCTAAGTGGTTAGGAGCTAGGTCCCAAGATCAGAAGGTCATGGCAAAAGCCTCATGGATGTGTATGGGTAAAATGCGGAGGATGCATTTTGTTGAGTTTCACGCTGTGCTGTGTTTCACAATGGCAAATAGTCACTTTCACTTTATAAAACATAAATAAAAGATAAACGGTAATAAAAAAAATACACTGCAAAAGGAACGTGCATGTTTTTCCCTCATCCAAGAATCTGAGACACCAAGCACACCTTCATATTCTTATGGAGTCCATGCGTTTATGGGTCAGTTTTGGCAGCAGGAGGGGGATCTGCACAATATGTTTTTGGTTTTATGTGATTATGTATGTACTGTGATCATTTGATCAATAGATTGCTAAAATATTTAATGGTGCAAGCCTTAATTTTGATGTAAAAAGTACAGGGCATCTAAAAACAGAACTGCTGCTTGGCTGAAGTGTTTTGTTTCCACATTCACTTTTACTGGCTAAAGTAGGCTTAGACATTTTTATCCACCATGGCATTAACCATCCTCTCCCTCTTTTTCCGTTTTCGACTAAAGGCATGTTTTGGAAGGTAGACCACTAGCCGTAACAGCGCTGTCCCTGATACACTCAAGACAAGTTGCTCTTGTTTAAGAACGTTCATATTTCAAAAATATCTAACAAGTAAACTCAGTTTCTTAATAATGGCCTGGGTCGACGTTTCCTCCGTTTTACGCACTGACTTTGGTGAAGATGAGGAAGGTCAATTGAACTACTGTATGATGATCTGCTGTCACATCGGAAGAGTTCCTAGTATTCCTTCGTATTGCAGGAAAAGGAGTCATCTGACAAGCAATGAACCTCTTGTATGTTTCGGGATCATCCGCAGTAGAGCCAGTCTCTCTGGCACTTTCATAGGCTTGTTTTGTTCTCTGTCCTAGAATGTTTTCCCAGAAAACGCGCTCATGTGAGTTCCACTGATGTTTCTGTGAATTGATTCAGTGCTGTGTGACCCTTGCCCAATTCGTCCGTGGCCAATTTTATGTTGGCCATGGTTTATGGGGGTATTTGATATATCAACTCTTAAGTATTGCTAGTTTTTAAATAGCTAGATGCCAAATCTACGCTAAAACGTTGGTTGAAAACCCACTTGTTAAGACAATTCAAAGACAACAGTCTCTCCCACAGGAATGCTATGCTTCACAACAATTGCTTTGTTCCTCGCTTCAAAATGCACATCTAAGGGTTTGTGGGAATGCAGAATGCAAAAACATTTCAATCCTCTTATCTCCTGTACATAAAACAGGATTAACGATAAAGTTGACTTTGAATTATTTCATTTTGAATTTGTGATTTTTTTGTACATTTTTTTTACACTTGCTTTGAATGTGCATCCAGTAAATAAACAATAAAGAAAACACATGAAGACATAAATAATTTGATGGGTTCTGTGTTGTACTTCTGCCTAAGCGCTGATAATTAAGTTTTTTACCACTGTAGCTTACTCTGCGGAAAAGCATCCCAAGGCTACCCATTCCCAATGGACTTTAGACACAACACCAAGAATGACTTGATGATGTACAGGTAGGCCAGAATACATATATATTGGTGTTTTGAAAGTTTTAGAACATTTCTGCATGAATATGACCTAAAACATCCTAATGGGGGCAGCGGTGGCCTAGTGGTTAGGGATTTGCCCCTGGATCGGAAGATTGTGGGTTCGATTCCCTCCCCAGTGGGTTGCCCTGAAGTACCCTTGAGCAAGGTACTGTCCCCGTCACTGCTCCCCGGGCGCTTTCAATAGCTGCCCACTGCTGCACGTGTGTGTATGGGTTAAGGATTATTATTAAAAGTCCTTTATTTATATATTATTGTGTGGGAGCTGCTAATGTATGTCAGCATGTGACCCCTTAGTGCAACAATAGATCAGTTCAATCAGTTTAACTTTTTGTCATGAATCTGAGCCACAAATGCAACACATGTTGATATACAGTACTGTGCAAAAGTTTTAGGCAGGTGTGGAAAAACAAAGAATGTTTCCAAAAATGGAAATGTTAATCATTTATTTTCATCAATCAACAAAATGCAGTGAATGAACAAAAGAGAATCAAATCAATATTTGGTGTGACCACCCATTTGCCTTCAAAACAGCATCAATTCTTCTAGGTACACTTGCACACAGTTTTTGAAGGAACTCAGCTGGTAGGTTGTTCCAAACATCTTGGAGAACTAACCACAGATCTTCTGTGGATGTAGGCTTCCTCACATCCTTCTGTCTCTTCATGTAATCCAGACACACTGGATGATGTTGAGATCAGGGCTCTGTGGGGGCCAGAAGAACTGATGCTGGTTTGAAGGCAAACGGTAGTAACACCAAATATTGATCTGATTTACATTTTTCTTTTGTTCGCTCACTTTGCATTTTGTAAATTGATAAAAATAAACAATCATTATTTATATTTCTGAAAGAATTCTTTGTTTACAGTACATTTTGTTACATATTACATTCCAGATTGTAAGGTGGAGATGAACCACTATTTCCTACTTTCCAAATCACCTGATTTCCTTCGCTGCATTCGCTGCTGACAGCTCCAGTGTATGACATTTAGGAATTCAACAGAAGTGACAATCTAAAAACAGTGAGCTGTAATTCTAGTCTGCACACTTTCCAAAGGAATCTATAGCCTTGCCAAACCTAAGACCACTTTTAACACAACCTAAGTTTGACTAACGAAAAAAAGTTTTGCATTCAACTCATCATGAGGATTATTATATTTCTTGTCTTTTTTGTACGTCATAATTAGCTCCATCATGTGCGCTAAGTTCTCTAATCCTACAAACTACTTTAGGTCGCTTAACATGCAGAATGTTTCTCTTGCCCGCACGCCGATGGACAAAAATTGAAAGAGCTTTACACAGAACAATGGAATGGCCCAAAACCCCACTGTTCAGTGCTGTGGCTGAACTTTGCTGTGAACGGTCGTTCCAAGGTACCTCAGGATATTCTGCTGGGCCAGGATTCCAACCCTCAACCTTTAGAATCTGGGGCCTACTCCCTAATCACAAACCCACCGCTGACCCAAGGTTCTATAATGTATCTATGTCTCCACCTACCTGTTCTCTGCATCAAATGAATGTCTTTGGTAATAGATGAGGTAGCAAGTTCTGTGTAACCATGCCTGTTACACAGAAAATTGATCAATATTCATAGACATGTTACAGATTTACCACAGTAGCATCATCCCCTGAGTATTTAGTATTTAGCCCCCTGCTGCATGGTGTGTATGGATGAAATGCAGAAACTGAATTTTGTTGTGTCTCAAAGTGCTGTGTTTGACACAATGACAAAGAGTCACTTTCACTTTTCATATAATGCTTCAATCAAACTGACTACAGCTCCAACTCACTTCTACCTCAAACTGAACCACATCTATTAAGAATAAGGAGCACTCGTCTAACTGGCCTATTCAAAAACACAATGACTTCACACATTTTATTTTAGCTGAATCGCCAGTTTTAAACCCTTTAAAACTGACAGCCTAAGCTAATTTTTTATATAAATGGCTCAGTGGAGGTTTATGGCAGGAAATCATCTCACTCACTCACTACATCACCCACTCACTTATTATGTGAAACAGTTATCCTGAGTAGGGATCTGGGTGGTACTGGAGCCTATCCCAGCACACACAAGCTGAACAGCAAACATAAAGCCTGGATTGGGCACCAGTCCATCACAGAGCAAGCGCACAAACATACATTCATTAAGTGGCCAATTTAGCATCTCCAGTCCATTAAACATGATTGTTGGAGGAAACAGGAACACACAGAAAGCACCTAGGCCACCCTGCTTAAGAATTAATCCCAGGACCTTCTTATTGTGAGTTGATAGTGCTGGCAAGAAAGCATATAAAACTTTTATGAAATGTCAAGGGACCTAATTCCTCACTTTGCCCTTGGATGAATAACACTTACACCTACTACATTTATAAAAATGTAAGTATTTTGAACCAGTACCTTTCCTTCTGGAGTCCCTTAAAAGAAAGTATAGCATTAAACTTTACTCTTTATTTATTATTATTTGTTTGTTACTAATACTCCGGTGGAGATAAACGCATTTTACTCTGGTCCCTTCAGTGTGTCCTGGGGATTAATGACAGTAGGGTTCATTCATTAGTTTACTGTGTGCTGTGGTGTGTTTAAATGAGGTGAGTGTGCTTTATGCTGGAATCAGACAGCTCAGTATCTTTAACAATGGTCAACATGTCAGATTAGGCATCAAAGTGCCATACATTTTTTCAGGAACTTGAAAGGGAGACTAGCAACACTACAAGTGTGACTCCAACCAATCAAGCTTGATGAAAGCACCTTGTGTGCTTTCATAGGTATTAGTGGAGAAGGGTCAGAAAATTGTCAATCAAGGCTATAAAAGCGTCATGTAATGGTAAGGGTCTTGTGCTCTGAAAATAAAGGTAAAAACTATTGTGGACCCCTATGCTGATATGCTAAAGAGGAAAGAAACGACCATCCTTCAAAGAGAAACTGAGGTCACGATTAGGTTGCAATGACAAGAACATTGCAGAAATTCTCTTGAATTCACTCCATGTAAAAGCATGATCATTTGAAGACTAGCCTTTCATTCTACCTCTAGGAGACATCAGAGAGACAGAGGGAATGTTGCCACAGGTCAGTGAAACTGTCCCCAATTTCTTTGTTCCAAGCAGCCACAGCAGGATCGCTCTTCTTCATGTTTATTTACATGTGCAAACTATTGCTGCTAGTACAAACCCTGTGCAAAAGTGCAAACCCTCTCGTCCTACTGGCCAAAGGCAAGGAATAAATCAGGGAAATCAAGCTAGGCAGGAAAGTAGTCTGACATGCTAGAGGTTTCTTTGGGGCTGTCATGTAACGTCCAGCATGATTAAACAAGTTCATATTATGTCACACTATGACAAAGTCACCAGTTATTTGTCCCTGTCATACTCGGGCCCAACACTGAAATTTTGCCTGTGACAGGAAAATTGCTTTCAAATTGGACTTAATGTGTAGACTTTAAAAGACTTTTTCGTGTCTGAACATTACATTTTTACTAACGATTGTCAAAGAAAACACACACAAGCGCAGCAAATCTGCTCTTTAGAACGGTTATTTAACCAGCCTTTTTAAAAACCCCGGAAACTCAAACATGCATCTTTGGTATAAAAAGGCCACATTAAAACCTATTTCTGTGTAAAATATGCTGTGCTATATTTTGCTGCATTTTATTATAATTTAAAGACTATTACATTTAAAGTCTAAAAACGTGATCAAAGATGTATCATTAATATTTAAATAAATTTGCAGGGGGCACCTCCAGACCACTTTTATCACACAAACCAATGTCAAAAATACAGATCATGGAATGAAAAGCGCAAAAAGCATGATGTGTAAATGTCAGAAAATGTTCATTTCTGAGCCATTGATATAAAACGATGCAAACATGACAACAACCATACATGGAGTCTTTGTAGAACTCTAGACAGTTCTGTCACTGTGGATTGTAAAAGGACATCTGTAATTAAGTAAATACATGAAAATGGTGACACATTTGTTGCTACCATTACAACTCACCCTTATACACACTCACCCTTATAACCCATGCTTTATTACCCCTGAAAAGTGATTAAATTAAAAGCAATTATCACATATTTAGATCCTTGCCTGTAGTATGTGTCAGAGTACTGTTTAATTTTCATGTTCCTGTGACTGCAGTTGAACACATTATAAAGTAATGAGAAATGTCCTTGGGACTGTAGCTAACTTCACAGGACATCACTGCAAGAGGAAAAGCTAATGTAGGTTGATCAGAAGGAGCCAAGAAAAGGCATATCAAACTGAGGAATATTAAAAGAAAAAAAAAGAGTCAGACTGGAACTTACTAAAAGGCATGATGACAAGCCACAAAGTGTCCTTTTGGACTGATGAGACAAGACTTGAGCTTTTGGCAAGTCAAATCAACTCTGTGTTCACAGATGGAAAAATGAAGCTTTCAGATGCAGACGTCTCACTGAGAGCTACAGAGATTGCTTGTTGACCATGTATGCTGCTTAAAGCTTGAGGTGTATAAAGAAAGAGGTGCATGTTTGTCCAAGCAACATTCAAGTTTTACTGGGTAAAATATTCTACTGAATCAAAAATCAAAAGCAAATCTTTTTCTTTTTTTTGTTGCTAAAAATAGAAACATAATAACGGATGACATTACATTGTGTCAGTTTTAGAGATCGTTGCGGGTTTTTCTTTCCCCTGGCAGGGTAGCAACAAATTTGTCCATGTCTTTATGAACAGAGGAGGCTAAAAACTGCAGAAAGTCCTGGAACAAAGAGACTTTGGAAGCGGCGCTCTAGATGTGGCTGTTTGTGTGCTTTTCACCTTGAAAGAAAGTAAAAAAAAAAAACAACAAAAAAAAAACCTTTCAATTAACTGTTCTGAACCACATAATCAAACATTTCCTATAAAATATGTAGTCATTACAAATCAGCCTGTTTTGCCTCTTCTCTCAGCTTGACATTCTCATTCCTCTCACACTCTGATTGATCAGATGACAATTATAGGCACAGCATTTCTCCTTTAGTGATAAGATTCATGTTCATTACCTGGAAAATTCCAATCAACTCAGAATCATTCCAACGGCAAATTAATTTACTGCTTAATCCTTTTCAGTCCAGCCCCTCTAAAAAGCCAAAAAGAGCAAGCTGCATTAACATCCATTTAAAAACAGTGCTCCTGTTTATGTTCACTTCTTTTCATTAATTATTATAGGAGTTTTATATTTTCTTCTAAATTGTCTTTTTTAGGCACTTTGTGTTTGTCATACATCCATGCACTTGTATACTTTTGAATACATTTGTATAATTAGACCTGTTTATAAGCCTATTAGAACTGTTTTTAAGCCTATTCACCAGTTTGAAGACCACCATATGGGGTCATCACAGGGCCAGTCTATCTGTAGATACTAACTCTAAGTTGCACTTTGTAGCAAAAAGGTGTAAATGGATACTCTGGGTGGGAGATGCAGCAAAGTGCTCATGTCAAAAAATGAGCCTCCACACCCCTGCACATTCAGTGATATACTAGAATTGTCTCTGGAGGAACAGTATAGCATCGTTGGCGCTAATGTGACTCTTCATCATGGACAGATAAAAGCATTTGTTGGATAACCAAGTGCCCTTGCTCTCATTCCAGCTCCAAAATACACTGGGCTTTCAATTTATTAGGTTTACCAACCAGACACTTACATTCCATTAGTTTAATAAAATATAGAATCCTTTTATTTAACGAAATCAAATTAACATTTTTTCAGGCTCAAGAAAAAGGCAGCAAGCTTTTATTTGGCAGGAAACTACATACCTCCAACAACTGAATACAATTTTTCAGTATTTCAGTAATTTCAGTTTCAGTTTTTTTAGAATTTAGTCCAAACTTTGTTTATAATACTAGAGAAATAGGCTTTGTCCTAATGGTTAGAGGTGGAGACTTGCAATTGGAGGGTTGCAGGTTCATTCCCCTGGACAGGAAGGAAAAAAGTTGAGGGTGTATTCACAACACTTTTCCTTTCCTCTACTAATTGCTGAAGTGCCCTGCACTCCAAGTGCAAGTATTGCAGCCCACCGCTCCTGTTATATGTTCACTACCAGGTGTAGCTGCATGGAGTGAGACCATAGGACAAATTCACTGTTCACAGCATGCAAGCCATTTTTTTTGTCAAGTTTCAGTCTCTCTCTCTCTCTCTCTCTCACGAGCTGTGGCAAGTGGCAGAATGTGTAAATATATATATTTTTTACCTTCCCCCAAAGTCAGTGGGCATACCGCTGGAGGTACACTCCGCATTTTGTGATACCGCAAGGAAAGTGTTATTTGGACTTCAAAACTCCTTACTGAAAAATGCCCAGTGGTGCACATTTGTTCCACATTAGGGATGCCATTATTGCATGTGTGAAAATGACAAATAAACCCCAAAAGTAAATGCTGAGCAGAGCGCCATCAGTCATACTCTGTTTGTCAAGTGGGACTCACATAACAAAACTAATAACTCAGACTAGCCTAGGAATGCTACAAAATTTTTTGCACATAAATGATTTAGAAATCGGAAAGGATGAAAGAGGACTGCAGTTATTCGCCACAAAGAAAAGAGTTTGTACTAAATCTAAACTCGAAGTGGGAAGATCAGAGGTTGTCTGAATGATGAAAGAATTGCCACATCCAATCATGGTCAGAAAGAAAGGTCAAGAACCAATATAAGACCAAAGGCAGATGTAAGATCAATGTGAGGCTAGGACCTAAACCAATATAGAGAAATAGGAGAATGCATCAGTTCACTTTTGGAAGTTTCCTTACATAAAAAAACAACATAATAGACAATGCTGACTAAAAAAGACTATTCAACAATTCCAAACAATTCAAACTTTTGCATGCTGGTTAGTTTAAATGTTGTTTCCCAGCTAAAATGGAGTGAAAGAAGGTTATGAGAGACCTACTTTTTGCAGTCTTGTTTTAAAATATTGTCCGTGCTTTGTCATTACATAACATAAAGCTAGGTAGATACACTCTTGTGTTTCAGAGTATCCATCCATCTATGTTCTAAAATGCTAATCCCAACAAGGATTTGGAAGGATGCAAGAGCCTTTCAATGGCAGACAGCATTATGAAGGATGCATCCTGTCCAGCCATGGACTTTTTACCCTTCTCTACACCGCAAGGCTCAGGAAGAGCTTCTTCCCTGAGGCCATGACCCTATTCAACTGATCACAGCACTGTGATTATGGCACACATTGCTAAACCTTTGTATTTGCACAGTCCATTCCTGTTTAGATTGTCACTCAATTTGCACTGAATATTATTATTTATTTCCACTGTTCGAACAACCAACTGTATATCCCCACTATCAACTCTATATTTATACAACCATTTACCCTCATACACTCGGCCAATTTTACTTCCTAGTATAACATATTTATAATCTGTATATACTGTTCCATTCTCAACAACACTGTATACACATTGTAACATATAACATCACTTGTGCTGCACTTCACTGTAATGTATACTGCTTACTGCTTACTGCTTATATGTATTATATGTAATGTATACTGCTTACTGTTAGATGTAAACTACACACATTTGAGACATTTTTCAGATTTAGAAATGTAGAAATATTAAAAAAAATGTATCTATGAAAAAATAAGTTTCACTAAGGTAACCCAATTACTAAAAATTCAACACTTGTACAGTCTTAAAAATCAGAAGGAAGACTTTTTAGTTTCCTACTATTTTTATATAATCATTTATATAATCACTGTGTCCAAAATTGCACACCACCTTGCTATATAGTGTGTAACGAGGAGAACACCACCATTAGAACTGGATTGCCTGGTGTAGAATATTAAGTACTAAAGTGTGTAATTTGGGATGCAGCTCAAGGTTGTTAGAGTCAGGTCATTAGTTCAAAAATATGGAAAAAAAACACCTATGCACAAAAAAATGAACTCGCATGGGGCAGTGCAGTGGTGCAGTGGGTAGTGCTGTCGCCTTATAGCAAGAACATCTTGTGAAAGTGAGTGAGTGAAAGGGAACACAGACATCTGGAGCTTGCTGTATTTAACATTTGATGCTTGTAATGGACATATTCGGCTTGTATATCTTGCTATTTACTGTCTAGGAAGTCTGAGAAATGTAAATCACTGGGAAAACCAAAACCAGGGGGGGGGGGGTGCTGGAGTCCAACCCAGCGCACACAGGGTGAAGGATGGGGGACACACCCTGGACAGGTCGCCAGCCCATCGCAGGGAGGAGCGAGACTGGGACAGCACCTTGCTCAAGGGTACCTCAGGGCACCCTATTGGGAAGGGGCTCGAACCCCTGATCCTCCGATCATGTGGCCAACGCCCAACCACTAGGCCACCGCTGCCCCACTGGGAAAACCAACTGCAGCCAAAACAAGTGAATTTTTTTAGATGGTGAACAGCAGCAGCTGGAGTATTTTACTGAACTTCAGATGGACTTTTTCTGAAGTTCTGAGTTGGCTGAGTTAATTCCGCTTCCTAATCATGCTCGTGGTTAATCTGACACATTAGAGCTTCAAACCAGAATCTGAGAGCCTAACCAATGATAGTGCAGGGTATTGCAGGGGGAAAAAAATACTGGCTCATTTTCCATTGGCTGTTTTAAAAATGTTGTTCTTCTGATTTCAAGCTAGATTTAACAATAATCTAAGAGCTGTACTGACTTGAGTTGAAAACTGAAAACAACAGATGTATTTTCTGTGGCCAGGAATAAGTGACCTCTTCTGAAGGCATTAGATTCTATTCCGTTGCTGCCCATCCTGTTCTGTGCGATGATGGTCTTTGTTGTTCTTGCTTCTGGCCTCTCATTTCTTCGTAAATTTTTCAAGCTGGCGCAGACAGCTGAATGCCTGCACCACGACGGCAACAATTTAAATCACTAATTCAAGAGGGTGTCTTGATACTTTGGATCATTTGAATGTGTGCACCACTTTGTTCAGGGTGAAGACACATCTCCGAACACTGACACACTTATTGTTTTTTCCACAAGGCATAAAAGCCTTTTATCATAAAAGCCTTTTTTTAAGATTGGGTGCAGGAGAATTGGGTTAGCAGTCACATTAGGTGTGCTTGTCAATTAGGAAAACTAACTGAAGTGATTAAATAACAATTACATGTTCACAAATCATGTGGGCGAGTGATTATTCCACAAGAACAGTCTCCTTTGTGCACTTTTGCATGTGGAAGCTCCTTATACTCCAAGCCAGTAAAAAACAACACCTTCAGTCAATCAACAGCAATATATATATATATATATATATATATATATATATATATATATATATATTGGGCTGGCGACCTGTCCAGGGTGCGTCCCCCGTCCTCGCCCTGTGTGCGCTGGGTTGGACACCAGCACTCCCCCGCGACCCCGTTTGGGACAAGTGGCAGAAAATTCAGTAAAAAAGCAAAAGTCAGTCGATAGGCAGTCAGTTTCATCTATTAGTGACTATTTTTTGTCATTGTGAAACACGGCACAGCAGACAGTGAAACAATAAAATGAAACCTCTGCTTTTCACCCATACACACTGTGCAGCAGGGTGCAGCTATTTAAAGCACCCAGGGAGCAGTGATGGGGACAGAACCTTGCTCAAGGGTACCTCAGGGTGAGCCTCTGGTCTGAAATTTGAACCCATGACTCTATAGATGGAATTCAGTGTTTCTATAAACGCAGAATGCCCTTAGACATGTCCACCTACCCGCCCAACAGCAGTTCAGATCAGTCCATTCACTTTGAAGTTATTAGGTGGTTCCAGGCCCAACATCTTTTTAAGGAGGGAAAATGCACACACACACACATATATATGTGTGTGTGTGTGTGTGTGTGTTCTATATAGAACAGACGTCAATAGCTTTGGCTAACATTACTGCCACTGCCACACCTTAGTGACGCTGTTTGGTTGTTTTCCAGTTTTGCACTGCCAGGTCTGTTCTACTTGCACTCTTGCTGTATGTTCACAGTGGGGCACTGAGATCATCATAATTCACTCAGGCCAGACTGGCCATCATTGAACTGTCAAGACCCTTTGTAACATGAACAGACATCGGACATCAACTGTACTGGTTACGGTTATGGCCACAAAAACCACACTGATGTTACCAGTATATTAATGCAATGTTATGTATTAAACACATTATTAACAACTACTGCAAGATTTGTTTGGTGTTGAATCATGACTGATACACTAGATCCATCCATCCATCCATTTTCTGCCGCTTGTCCCAAACGGGGTCGCGGGGGGTGGGGTGGGAGGGGGTGGGGGGGTGCTGGTGTCCAACCCAGCGCACACAGGGCGAGGACGGGGGACGCACCCTGGACAGGTCGCCAGCCCATCGCAGGGAGGAGCGGGACAGGGACAGCACCTTGCTCAAGGGTACCTCAGGGCAACCCATTGGGAAGGGGTTCGAACCCATACACTAGATCCTGTTTGTGAAATGTTTTATGTTTAATATTTGGCCACTGTCCAATAGGAAAAAGACCGTGAGAGGTTCCTGATGGGGGGGCAGTGGGTAGCGGTGTTGCCTCCCAGCGAAAAGGTCCTGGGTTCGATTCCCGGGCGGTGCATGCACGTCAGGTGGTTTAGAGAGGCTAAAATGCCTCCTAGGGCAATCTGAGTGTCTACCCTGTGATGGACCGGCGACCTGTCCAGGGTGTTTCCGCGCCTTTTGCCCTGAGAGAAATGGGAAAGACTCCAGCACTGCCCGCGAGCCTGATCAGGGCAAGCGGCTCAGAAAATGAAAGAGCAAGTGAGAGAGAGAGCTCTAGGCTGAGATGAGGCTAGGCTGACGATCCTACTGGAAGATCCTCTTCCTAAATTATTCTGGCAACTCTGAAATCCCGCTTTATGGAAAAACCCCCCTAAACAGATGAACGAAATCTGTGGAATTCCTGTAGGATGTCGCTGATTGGTGATTCAAATGACCACACCCACCTGCCCGCCTGACCAATCGCGTGGCTGCGTGGGGCTCGCGGGAGCGTTTGTTAATGAAGCGCGCTCCCGCGGTCCTGCTGCACTCGCGCGCAGGAGAACATGCGCTCAGCAGACTGAACCCTGGAGGAGGAAGAGGAGGAGGAAGGAAGGAAAGTAGCCTAAAGCAACGGACGGAGATTATGGAGAACCGGACAGCTCGGCTGTAGGAAAAAGTTCAGCCGAGCAGCGGGATGCCGGGAAACTCTTAGGCAAGTCTTACTGTAAAGAAAAACCCGGGACATGTCCATTAGCAGCTTTATTCCTGTCCTGTCTCTGTCCACATTTGCTTCTTCCTCATTTCATCCAGGCTGGTTGGTGAGAGTGGCTTTGCAGCTTGCGTAACTGTTTATGTCTGTTTTTTGCACAGGTGGCCACTAGGCTGGGCTTTTCTTTAGTACAGTTCTCCAGATGTGAATAAATGTGTTCCCCTGCACAGCTGGGACACTGCAGTGATAAATGAACACAGTTTTGATGAAGGGACCCTCTTTCTTTCTTTCTCAATGCCAGGCTGAGACTTTAGACCAATAACCAATATGAACCTCCCTCTGCTCTTTTCCTATTGGTCTGATCTGACTTTAGGATTAAGTAATCTGGTTAAACTGAGAAATCCTGCTCAGTGCCAGTCCTCAAGGGCTCCATGTCCATACGGAAAAAATTAGAGGGACGTGTTTTGCTGGACAGTTCTTAATTTATCTGGCCACCGGAGAGATCCTGCTTTGTGAAATTTTCCCCAAGAACTGTTCTAGAAAGCAGGATTTCTCAGTTAGCCAGATAACTTGAGCCCAGCCTTGTCCAATAGTAAGAGAGTTGTGAGATGTTCCCGTTTGACAATTAGCTTTTTGATTTGTGAAATACCAGCTATGAGCCAGGTTTAGGTGTAGGTTTGCGGGGTGCTTGAGCTTGGGAAACACTCAAACAATACAGAGTACAGAGTAGATCTGGCTTAGGTTGTCATTTGTGTAGAGCTGGTCTTGTTGTTCATTATTGTGGTGTTCAGTTGTGATGGCATGTAGACACACACACACACACACACACACACACAGTGTGAGGTCATGTTGGCTGTGTACTCTTTCCTGTAGACTGGAGAGTTTGTGTCTACCTTCAGATGATCTAAAGTGAAGTGCTTCCAAAACAGCTAATTTAAAAGCTAAGTTGCTTTCAGTGTATAATGGAGGTGGATGTTTATATGCATGACAATATATGTGTGTGTGTGTGTGTATACAGTACAGTGCAAAAGTTTTAGGCAGGTGTGAAAAAATGCTGGAAACAATGCTTTCAGAAACAGCACTTTAACTAAATATTTCTGAAATTCACTGAAAAAAGCAGACACATTTCAGCACACAGCCTTCCTTTTTTATTCTGAGTAAATAAACACTTAGCCATTTACAGATGCTGCCCAGTTCCTTTTGCCTTATTTATAAAAAAAAAACAAAAAAACCTTTGCATTGGTCAAACAAACCCTTCAAGGCATGGACTCCACAAGAACTCTGAATGTGTGCCATGGCATTTGATGCCATTACATTAGCTGCAGATTATTCCATTCTTTATATGGGGCATCTGTGGTTCTAGGACTCCAGCACAGTCCACATATCTTTGATCAGGTTGTGATCTGAGGAATTCAGTACATTAAAGATTTTTTTGGTTTCTCAAAATGCTGTGCAGCATTAAATCCTGCTGAAAGTGGCCACAGCTAGTGGGGAATATCATGTAGGTATTATGTATCAAATTAACATACAAATGAATGTGAGCAGAAATTGCTCAGAGCATCACACTGCTTTCACTGGCTTTCCCTCTTCCCACACAGCATCCTCTTGTCATCTCCTCCATTGGTAAGGGACACACTCTTATGCGCCTGTCCACATGATGTAAAATAAAATGTGCTTCATTAGACCAGATCATCTTCCATTGCTTCATGGTCCAGTTCTGATGCTCACATGTCCATTATTGGCTTTGTTGCTGGTAGACAGATATCAGCATTGGCACTCAAGCAGGGCCACGGCGACACACCGGCATGTGCAGCAAGCTTTTTTGTTTCCTTTCTATCATAGCCAGCAATAGCAGACAGGATAGAATCTAGCCATCCCAGTTTGGTGCTCTTCAAAGTTGCTCTAATCTTCACTCTTGCCTAGTTTTCCAGCTTCGCATTACATCTACTTAATGAATGTACAGGTAATTTTCTGCTTATTGTATTTGACACCTTTGGCAGGTGACATAATCATTGTTGCTCACTTCGCGTGAGTCATAAATCTTTATATTTATAGATAATTTTTAAGCAAAATGATGTTGTGGGTAACGCTGTTGCTTCAGAGTAAGAAGGTCATGGGTTTAGAATCCATGTGTGGAGTTTGCATGTTCACGCTGTGTCTTCAAGGGTTTCTACCAGGTGCTCAGGTTTTCTTTTCAGAGTCCAAAGACATGTTTGTCAGGTGGATTGGAGATGCTGATTAAATGCACTAGGTGTGAGTGTGTGTGTGTGTGAGTGTGTCTACCCAGTGATGGACTGGCAACTTGTCCTGGGTGTCTCCTTGCCTTTTGTGAAAGCTGGCACAGACTCCACCACTCCCGCGACCCTACTAAGGATAAGCGGTCAAGAAAATGTGTGAATGAGACTGAGTAATGTTGTGCCTTGTCAGATTGAATGAATTAGGATTAAAAGTGCATTTTTTATATATTCTAGTTTACACTTACACTAACATTTGCACTGATCAGATGCTGGTGTTACAGATTGTCAATGAACCTTTAAGAAATATGTACTTACTGTGGTGGCAAGGATGAGTACAGGATTTATTGTAGTAGGGATTAGTCAAGTGCTAATCTGATGTAAACTGATTTGGGGAGAATTGAATGAATAGCATACGTGGGTTTGCTGGCAGGAGATAAATCATTTGATGATAATACACGTACAGGGCAAGTGAGTGGCAGTTATCCAAAACTGTGCCCACTTATCTGCTGAATACAGAAAGCATGATTGGTTTAAATTGCTTGATTTGATATTTGTACTGTGCATGCATGCTAAAATGCACAATTTTTGGCTTTGTATGGGAGGGAGGAAATATGCAAGCTGTGGAACTTGGGTATGCAAAGTTATGGTGAAGAATCAAAGTGGACTTTTAAGAAGGTGTCCTCCTTTTTTTTTTAATGAAAGTCTGTTGTGAAATGCTGGGAACTATAGAAACCTACCGAACCAGAACTGCTCACAGTGTGGTGAGAACCACAGGCTGCTTAAAGCAACCTCACAGGAAGACTTCACAGGAAATGGTTAAAAATACACTGCCTGATTCCTAAGACACTGAAAAGAAAGTGAAACTCCTGCGCTTGGACGAACACTGAACAGTGAGCAGTGAATTTGTTATCAGTAGTTAACCATCCTACACACACCAGGAGCAGGTGGCTGCAGTGCCTGCACCCGGGGGACTGTTGTTGTGGGACTGTTGCCTAAGGGCATTTCAGCCGTGGTTGCAGAAGTGGGACCCATATTTTGTCCATCCATCCATCCATTCTTTTCCGCTTATCCGAGGTCGGGTCGCGGGGGCAGCAGCTCCAGCAGGGATGCCCAGACTTCCCTCTCTCCAGCCACTTCTTCCAGCTCCTCCGGGCTTACACATTTTATAACATTTTTAAAACCTTGTATTATTTTCTGAAATGTTTAATGAATATTTTTGAAAACATATTCTTGAGTAAATGGTACATGTTGGGTAGAGTAAACTAAACAGTACCATTTCACATCCAAGCCTTCTGAATGATGGGTTAGAAATTGTTAAGAGTTGTTAAAAGAAGAGCATAATATGTTCTTAACACATTCAACATCCTTCCCTTTGTCTGGCTGGTGAAGAGATCACCATTATTTTCTGATTAGTAATATAGTAATTCCACCCAGCATGGCTGTTAATTCAATCTTAGATTTGTCACACTGATGTCGAGTGATGGTCATGAGCTAGCGTCTCTGACTATGGCTGTCTTCATATTTTTCCCAGGTTAATATTTTCAGAGCCATGCAAGCGGTGTATTTATTAAGTAGAATAACAGAGTGATCCACCTCCTGACCTCGGCCCTCCAGGGAAATTATAAGAAAGTTTGAGCATCGCCAGAAAGCACAGCAGGAAAGATTATTAGTGTTATCTGTCCAAGAACCCACAAGAGGCTTTTAAGAAACAAACAAACCATCTATTGATAGACACAGTGTCATGTATATTATTGACCACTGCTAGTGGTGAATGCTCATCTGTTAAAGATGTGGGTTAGGCCAAACAAACCATTTAATAACAGGCCAACAACAGAGGTGATTCATTACCACATTTAATCATTAAAGATGATTAAACGAGAGAGCATGAAGTGTCCCAACAGTTCTGGACTTTGCCTTTGCAGGACTAGAGTTCATCTGAAAGGAATAGTTCATTTGAACAGCTTTCCACAGTTCATTTTTTTTTCTGCCAAATTTGATTTATCAGTAAAGCCACAAGGTTAATGTTGCTCACAGTCACTAAAAATAAATAGTCACCCAAAATCTTCTGGAAAACCATTCCTAAAACTTTGCTCAGCCTGCTCACACCTGATCTAGCTCCTCAGATTTGTGGATGTGGGTTAGGAAACACATACTTTGAGCTATTTGAATTCTATTTACAGAAAGATTTTGTTAAGATTTAATATTGACTTAGGTGAATTAGGATTTTCCACCAACTGTTTAAAGCCTGTATTTTAGTTTGATAGCAATTTTCACTGGGAAAAAGGAAAAGTGTTTTTCCAGTAAACCGATGTAGCGTTGTAAGATGAAGTTGTTTCTATTAATTAAGCATTTCTTAATTGTGTGCTGGGCCCCTCTCCTAACTTGTTTGAGAAGTTTGGTCAGAGAAAACGTGGTTGGAGAGGGGACTTTGGATCAATGAATTCATTTTTGTTTTATATTATTTTAATATTAAAGGGCTGAACTGCATGGTTGTTGGCCTGCGAGTTTTTCTTTGGCTGTACATTTGGTTTCCCAGTCAGTGTGCGTCAGCCCTTCCCCAGACTGGAATTAGACCTTTTAAAATATGGCAGAACCAGGTAGACTTTTTTACAGAAGGGAAAGATCATTGCGTTTGAGGAAATAGATTTGTCTCATCACAGCAGGCCATAAATAGCAAGAACCTCCCATCTTTCTTTTGTGCCGGTGGGGGAGAATCAAGAAACACTGCTTCTAAATCTCCCACTGCTTTTTCATGATTTTTAGAAAATCCTGCCTTGGTGTAGGAGAGGGAGAATTTCTTTTATTTCATTTGCTTTCTAGCTGCTCTCTACATATAAAAAAGCTTTGCTCATCATCACTCCAGCTTGAAGCAGCTCAAGAAAATCAATGTTCATTGTAGACATTCAGAATTCTAAGATTTTTATGATTTACAGAGTTTTTAAATGAAGAGAGAAATATCTTCAGCTTCATTTTAATATTTGGGAAAGATTGTGTATAGCAGTTCCTTTTAAAAGCATTCATAAGATGATTTTATAGCAGGATATCTGCACATTAGCATTAAAGCCACATCAAGCCATATCAACCATATCATTAAAGCCTCCTGCCTAATATTGGAATGTTATCTCTTATAACACAAGACATCTGAAAGTGTGCTGGTGTATCTGGCATGAAAACTTTAGCAGCAGATCCGTTATGTTCTTTAAGTTTGGAGGTGTGACCTCCATGGACTATTTTATCTAGCATATTCAAAAGACTCTTAAACAGACTGAGATCTGGGGAATTTGGAAATACCTTGAACTCTTTCTCATGATCCTTTACCTATTCTTGAACAGATTTTACAGCATGGTAGTGTGCATCATCATACTGATAGAGGTCAGCTACAATTAGAGAATATTGTTTAACATGAATGCATTGGAATGCATTGGTCTGCAACAATGTTTAGTTGTTTTACATTTAAACCCTTCTATCATAGCCAGTTTTAAAATTGTAAGCATTTTGTGCCACAGTAACTCTGCTATGGGATTAACCTTCACTTCCGTGTGCAGCAGGGAGCCTTGGGTGCTCAGGACCCTGTCGCCTGTTCACAGGTTGTCATTTCTGGGGCCAGTTAAAGTAGTTGCTAACCACTGTATACCGGGAACATCCAAAACACAACCCATGCAGTTTATTATGAGATGGTACCAAGTAACAGGTAGTTAGTTGAGATGCTGTGATCCAGTTGTCTAGCCATTAATATCTGACTTTTGTTAAAGTCACCAAGGTCATGCTTCATAGATTGACTGTTCACTTGCTACCAAATATATTTTACACTCCTTGACAGGTTTGTTTGCAGTGAGATTAATAAGTCAATGTAATTCCCTTTATTTACTTATTAATTAATATTAATTAATTAATTAATTAATAATAATTTACTTATTATTACTGACCGTTACTTATTTATTTAATATTGTGGCTGTTAGGTGTATAATGTCCTGATAATAAACTCAAAATAAATATTATCCAGGTCATACTTATGGGTGCTCATGGTAGAGGTGCAGTGGGGCTCTCCTGCCTCAACCATTTAACCATTTTGTGGCAGTTTTTGCCCCTCAATATGGAGATGTTTCCTTTTTTAACAAAAGTGCTTTTCAGATGCATGTATCTTTGGAATGGTATTACCTAGCGACCTGAAAAAAACTGCCAATATTTACTTAGCTCGTAGCATGTACCCAACTTAAGATAAAAAATCTGAAACATCCATTTTCTGCCGCTTGTCCCAAACGGGGTCGCGCTGGTGTCCAACCCAACGCACACAGAGCGAGGACGGGGGACGCACCCTGGACAGGTCGCCAGCCCATCGCAGGGAGGAGCAGGACGGGGACGGCACCTTGCTCAAGGGTACCTCAGGGCAACCCATTGGGAAGGGGTTCGAACCCCCGATCCGCCAATCATGTGGCCAACACCCTACCCACTCGGCCACCGCTGCCCCAATCTGAAACATGTCCATATTTAACAGATATTCCAAAGACTGAATCTCTGTTAGTGCTGTAAGAATGGTCACCATTTTTCTGATTGGCATTTGAAAGTCCTAGGTTTCCTATACAATTTGCAAAAAACAGAATCGTGTTTGAAGGGCTTTATTGACCTTCAATAAAAAAAACTCATGATCATTATGAACTTGACTGGAGACAATATGGATTTTTAATTTTGGCCCTGGGAAAAGCAGTATGCCACAAAATCATTAAATTCTAATATGGTCCAGTGACGATAATGTGATATGTTTGTCGCATTGAGCCACACCGACCCTGGGTTAAAAATGTCATAAAGTGTTTGGGAAGAATAATGTCACACTGAAAATAATTAATTTTAGAATTGTATTTAAATTAGAATTGAAAAACCAGTTTATTGAAATAGTTAGGATTATCTACAATCTCAGTTTTTGCCCCATCTGAATTTAGAACCTAGTTCCAGCACAGTAACATCTTGTGGTCTCCAGATGCAGATCATGTGTTCCAAATCTGGTATTTGATCCCTGACTGTGCTACTACTATTAATGGACATGAGTCTCTAAGTGAGTCTGTTAGTTGACCTAACAGGGTTGACTGTTAGATTTACTCATAACGTGTTTACATCAGAATTGTTGACTTAACAGCCATAGCAGTCATATGAGCACCATTAAGCTAGAATTTCAACTTTCTTTGTGGCAGCAGGATGTACATTGTTTTAGATGTTTTATAAATCCCTGTGTTCTTTTTAAAGGCAAATAGAGAATTCCCCACCTTGATTGCTCTGCTTGGTGTTTAGCCTCAGGCTGAATGTGTTCTTAATTAAGAATTGCTGAAGTCATTGCCCAAAGGTTGGGCTACATTAAGGAGTGAGAGTGATTTTAAAAATGGCTCAGGGACAGAGCTGTGGAGCTCCCAGTATCTTTTGATGCAGTGCCATGTTTTTATTCTTATCCATAGTTGAATACACTTTTGAGAAACTGCATATCAGGGTCTTAGATTCAATTTACTCCGGGGTGCTTTCTGTGTTCTCCCCATGTCTGCGTGCGAAATCTTTCTGAGTGCTTCAGTTTTATTGCACAGTTCCAAGACATGTCAGTTCAGTTGGAGATGTTATATTGACCCCTAAGTGTGAGTGTGTGTGAGAGGGAGTCTGTTTGTCTGTTGTTCTTCCCTTTGATGAACCTGTGCAAACCGTGTTTTTCTTGCCTTTCACCCAATGTGCGCTGGGATAGGCTCCAGCACACCTGCTACTCTACCCAGGATAAGCACTCGTAAAAAAAAATGAATGAATGCATATCACTGTGCTCTTAGTAACGCTTGCTGTAATGAATATATCACTGACAGTACTTAACTGCTCTTAGTGTCTCATTATTTCTTCAGTTTTCATTATTTATTCCACAGGAAGCTGACCATACTTCAGAGCCCACATGGAGAACGAGACTTCAGTGCACTCGGGCTACATTCCCCCTTTTCTCCTCCAAGGGGACCCCTTTGCCTCTAAACTTTCCAAAGAGGGAGACATAGTGGCAGCCTTATACATCCTTGTCATTGGTAAGTGTCCAGGCTGAATGTCTATATACTCTTGGAAAGTCTCTGAGAGTTCCAATAGCTCCAGACTGGTTCTTCAGTTTTGGATCCAACACTCTGATCGAACACTCTGAACACTCTGAAGCTGAAATCAACTGAGCAGGACAACGATATAAATAAAAAGCAAAAGGCAAAAGCTAATGATAATAATAGCTTAATAAATAGTTTAATACTGATAATAATTTTCTCAGTACGTCACATATGTAACCACATGGAAAGAAGTAATTTGTTTTAGTAGTGTGTATAAATTTTTGCTGCAGTTCAGTAAAAGACTTGCTTTGTTAATGCGTCGCAGAATTCATGTTTCATGTTATAGCTTCATACTCCTCCCTTTTTGACAAAGAAAGAATCTTGGTTGAGTGTTCAGATTGAGTTGAGTTTATTTATTTTGTCTGAATTAAATTTAAATTGTTTTTCTCTGTAGAACATATTTTAACTTATTACTTTGTGTTTTTGCACCCAGCTTCTTGTATGAACATTGTATGAAATAATTCATATGAAATTAAATGTGAAAATGAAATTTCCAAGGAAAGATGATGCTCTGATGTTCTTCTAAATGGCACAGAGAGCTGTGATTGCATCTTATTATACATGCATATTGCGGATCATATAGGATCATGCGGTCATGTTTTGATGTGGACTATAATGTCAGTTGCCACTTCAAAGATGCAGTGCATTTGTCATTTACTGACTGACAAGTGTACCTAAAACGTTTGCACAGTACTATGTATATAATATATATATATATATATATATATATATATATATATATATATATATATATGTGTGTGTGTGTGTGTGTGTGTGTGTGTGTGTGTAATAAAACCTATATGTACAATACTGTGCAAAAGTAATATATATATATATATATATATATATATATATATTTTTTTTTTTTTTCTGTGTAAGCAACAAAGTAAATGAAACATTTTTTCATGTAGCAAAACTGACCACGATCTTTAAAATGCTATGTGATATGACCACAATTTATAATAAAACCTCCCTGTTTATGGCTTGTTTCTCCTCTAAAACACATAAAATTGACCTCTGAACATGCGCAAGGGAATGTGGGTAGCTTTACCCACACAGCTTAAACAATCTGGGTTCATTTGAGTCTTACTGTTTGAGTTAGAAATGAATAGCCTGGGCTAGTCACTTACCAGGAACTCAGATGCTTTCTGAACGCATTTTCAGTGGTGAATTAAGAAAATAATAATATTAAAAGCTGGATCATGTTCTTAGTGAGTCATGTTCACAGCAAGGATAATCTACAACATGACCCGCAAAAACTCAGATACCTACTGTTTATAGAGTCTGTCTGATTTTTCTGCTTCAGTGAAGGTTCAGAATAGGTCTGTTTGACTGAGGACTGACCAACATATATGCAAAATGTAAATTATCGCATTCAGGTCAAATGTAAAGCCCTTTTATAAAAGTGAGTCAACGTTTCACTATAAAAAATGACCGTCAGGGTTTGCAGTGCTCTGCCCTGACTAGGTTCACCCAGTGCCTCGTTAGGATGTCAGGTGTGTGTCATTGGCTCTAGGGTCTAAAGATCCCAATGAGTCAGAGCAGAGCATCAGTCATTCTGGTTTCCACGTTGGGTGACTGTGAAAGTAAACACGTTGGTTTAGTATCTGCATGAGTGCACGTTTATGTTCATGGTTAGTACAGTTCAGTTGCAGACTCCCGGCTCCGCATTTACCTCCTGTCAAACCTACCTAACCGTTACAGATACTAAATGAATGAAGATTTAAATCAAGAACAAACAGAGACCTGTGTATTTGCATTATGCAACTAAGTTGAACTTTGCCAACACGCAAAATAGCTTGCGAAACCCTTTGTAATCTTTGAATGAATTTATCCAAAATTTCCAAAATTTATCCAAAATTTTCAAAATTTATCCAAAATTTCCATTAGAGAACAGGTCTCTAGTATATGTTTAAATATTACATACATGTTATTGTGATCTAAAAGATGAATGATCACCATCAATGAAGGAAAAGCCTCATCACACACTGATCCATGTAGATGGTGAAAGTAATAAGGGATCAGCATTTATCACACTTCAGAGAATTAAAGCTGTGATTTTTGCTATGTTATTTGGATGTTCAGGAATAGACCACACATTCACGTTGATTCAGTACCTTAGAGGAGATGTGCCAAGGTTTATCCCAAAAGAAAGCCACTACAAAATGCAGTTTCTGTAAAAGGTTTTGTAAGCCATCAAACTTATTCATAAATAATTTTAATGGAATCAAATAATTGTCAGGTCTTATTAACATCTAAAGTTTGTTCATGTACATATATTAACCTAACTAAGATAAGCTAAATTACGCAAGCTTATTTTACAAAAGATCCAGTGTGGCATGCCCTGAAGCGAAACATGACTCATAACCAAGAATACATTTGTGTATGAACACTCATTAAGAGAACAGCAGTTCTGTCCATTCACACTGATGCGATGATTACTTAAATATTTTCTTTTATGCATGTAATTGTAGTTACAATGGTCCTCCTGGTAAAGTTTAGTACAAAGGAAGAACATACCTCACACTGAGAAAAATGAAAAACAAAAAAACAGTCTCTGAATTGAAATACATGTTTTATTCAGAGAAGAAAAAATCATCACAAAATAATTATTTCAGACAAAGATTATTATGTTATAAAATGCTGTTATATGTGACAACAATTGGTACCTCTGCGAGTGATTGTGAACACAGTGTTGGAATGTAGCTATAA
The DNA here is from genome assembly GCA_017165825.1 of Hepsetus odoe. Taxonomy (NCBI): domain Eukaryota; kingdom Metazoa; phylum Chordata; class Actinopteri; order Characiformes; family Hepsetidae; genus Hepsetus; species Hepsetus odoe. Next base: position 12,840,678 of record CM029370.1, on the reverse strand, counting down.
TCCATGATGTCCTGATTAAATGGGGTACAAAAAAGGAGGTGACCATATAAAAGGGTGATTTTAAAAATAACAACTTACCTGAAAGTGAATAGGGCAAAAAAAGGGACAGGAACTGAAACCAGGTTTATGTTACCCCACATACAGTGAGGAGGATGGTAACAGAGAATAAATCTCTAAAACAGTCTTTAAATGCCACGTCTCTGTCAACAGATTATTGGAACCATATGCTGGAAAAAAAGCCTTTTCTCTCAGATAACACAAACATAAGCACCTGGAGTTTGTTCAATGCTACTACAATCATGAACAGAACCCTGTGTTGATGTCTGAGGAATCAAAAATGTAGCTTTTTGACAATAAACACTTGATTGGTTTGACATCAAAAGATGGCTAGTTAAATTGGAAAGAACATTATTCCAGCTATAAATATGCTGGAATTTCTGTGACATGAGGCTGTTTTTTCCTCCAAAGGCCCTTATTAGAACCTTTGCTTCAAATCAGGGTCCTACTGGAAGATCAATTGACAACCCAGTTTTAGTGTCCTAACAAACACCTTATGGAGCCCATGATGATGTTAATTAGGACACTAAAACTGGGTTGTCAGTGTATCTTGTAATAGAACCCTGATTTGAATCATAGGTCCAAATCACCACAACAGTGCCAAACTGACCACAACATCAGGCTTTTGCCATTGTAGTCACCTCACCTGAACCCCATGGCAGACCTGTTTGATGCATTCCTCTGTATTCTTTTGAAATTTTTTATGGTTTCATAAAAACATCAGCACACTTGGCAAAGGAAGTGAAATGGTGAAATGCTTGGGAGCCAATAATTGTAACAAAAGTGATGAAAACTATGGCAGTGGTGGCCTAGTTGTTAAGGCGTCGGCCACATGATCGGCGGATTGGGGGTTCGAACCCCTTCCCAATGGGTTGCCCTGAGGTACCCTTGAGCAAGGTGCCGTCCCTGTCCCGCTCCTCCCTGCGATGGGCTGGCGACCTGTCCAGGGTGCGTCCCCTGTCCTTGCCCTGTGTGCGCTGGGTTGGACACCAGTGCGGCCCCGTTTGGGACAAGTGGCAGATAAGGGATGGTGATGAAAACTGTATATATAAATCTCACTGAGATTACAAGTCCCTTTTACAGGAGTCTTGTGGACAGACATACAAAGGTCACACGGATTAAGAAAGGAAAAAAAAGTCTTTCATTGTCAAACCATAATTATTTACAGTTTAACCCTCTTTTGCTCTTTAATATCTGAATTAAATCTGTCCATCCATCCATTATCTGCCACTTGACCCAAACGGGGTTGCGGGGGAGTGCTGGTGTCCAACCCAGCGCACACAGGGCAAGGACAGGGGACGCACCCTGGACAGGTCGCCAGCCCATCGCAGGGAGGAGCAGGACGGGGACGGCACCTCGCTCAAGGGTACCTCAGGGCAACCCATTGGGAAGGAGTTCGAACCCCCGATCCGCCGATCATGTGGCCAACACCCTACCCACTAGGCCACCGCTGCCCCTAAAGCTGTCCAAGAAACAGAAAATATGCATCATCACACATTCCTGAAGAGGCTACCGAGCATCCCCGCCTATTTATGTAACATCTCATAAGCTCCTCCCACTTTAGTTCCACGATCTTCCTTAACTTTCTTTCAGTTAACTTCAGGTGTTAAAGGCACCCCTATTGCAAGAGGTGTATAAAACAAAGCATCCACAACATCCACAGCAGTCAGTATTCTCAGGCCAAACTTCAGACTTTTTTGGTGTACATGACTCTCGGCAGGAGTTGCATTTCAGAGTTTGGTACACTATAGACCACATTCAGCCAAGATTCAAGCAAGTACTGTATTCATGAAGAGGAAAAAAAAACTTAATCAGTTCATAAACAGTGCTGTGCTTATTTCTTTCTGGGTGCTTTTTCCAAGGGGTGTCATATGACTTATGATTTGGATGAAAGAGTTTATTCATTTCTTTTTTGATAAGCGATTACTCATAGCAAGCGAGTTGATGTCTGACTGATTTTTGACTTAGTCAGCTGACACAAGTCAGATTGATGCTAAAGGCCTGAAATCCTTTGGATAAACATAGAGTGGAGACACTTAAACAGTGTGAGTATATTTAGCTAGACAAGTCAAAATCCTTCCTGTAGGTCATGATTCTTAATGCCGAAACAAAAATCACTATTTGTGGATTTGTTTGGACTTCTCTTCTTTAATAATGTATATTGTTAAGGCTGAAGGTTATTTTCTAATGTAAAAAAAAAAACTACCAAGTAAAACAAAAAGTAAGCATTTGTACAATAAAACAAATACATCATTAACTTTTACTCTGATTTAACCATACATTAATATGCCTCTAGTTACACAAAGTCCATACTAAATGTTTTGCACACTCATGTATAGACCATTGTGCATGTAGACATTCTTGACTTAGTTGATGGAATCATCTCCTCATTCAAAAAGTCATGCAGCAAAATTTAACCATGCTAAATGAAGTTCTCCAAGCTGGGACACTGGTAGGTGCAGCGATGCTCTAGTGGTTAGGGAGTTGGCCCCAGGATCAGAAGTTTATGGCTTCGGATCCCCGATCAGCCCTGAGGTACGCTTCAGCAAGGTACCGTCCCTGTCACTGCTCCCCAGGTGTTTTCAAATAGCTGCCCCTGCTGCATGTATGTTTGTGTATGAGTAAAATGCAGAGGTTGAATTTCTTTGTGTCTCACTGTGTGCTGTGCTGTTTCACAACGATTAGTCACTTTCACTGTGATTACACAAATAGTGCTACACATTAAAGGTTGTGTGGTGGAATAAACTTCCTTGATCTTTTTCTTTTTCTTTTTCTGGTCAAATTTAAAATCATACCTGTGTTTCCCAAAGATTCTTCAAAATCTCCCTCAAGCCTTTTGCTCATGTTGACTCTCTCCTTATTACCAGGAAAGTGGAAAACAACATTATATTAGTAAAGCCAATACTTTAACAAACTACTTTCAAAGTGTCACCCTGCTGTGTAATGACATAATTTGACCATTACATTATAATTTGACCATCTAGATATACTACCTTGGAGCCTTTGTAAGTATCACTGGCCTTGATTCTGTTTTACAGCTCTTTTTGTAGTGGATGTTGCAGAATGTTATAATATCCGAATCACTGTTGGAAAGAATAATGCTGACTGATAAAAAATTCTTGTGAGCTGTGGTTGCGGGTGCAGTGTGGTGTAGACATCCATGATAGAGGTTTTATTTGGATCTATTCAGCGTCCTCTGTAGGGTTTTGCATTCTGACAGGGTGCAGTTCCCTTCCTAGTTATTAATATCCATCAATATTCAGTTGAAATTAACCACACTGAGGTCTCCTGAAGTAAACAATCATTGTCATCAATCACATCATCATCATTTTGTTGTTTACACTGATCAGACCAGCAATCCTCAATTCACTGGTGAACTTACTGATGTAGTAAGAGTTTTGCATTGCTCATAGTCATGGGTCATCATGTGAACAGCAGTGGACTGAGCACACAGCCTTGAGGTACCCCTCTTGCTCATTGTGGAAGTGCTCAACATGTTTCTCCCAATTCTGAATGAGGTTTCATTGTCATGATCCAGATGCAGAGGGAGCTGTTCAGGACAAACAGTCTCAGTTTTTCTGTTAAATCAAAGTGAAAGTGACTAATTGTCATTATGAAACACAGCACACACACAATGCTTCCTCTGCATTTCAGCCATACACATATGTGCAGCAGGAGGCAGCTATTTAAAGCATCCTGGGGAGCAGTGATGGGGACAGTACCTTTCTCAAGGGTACCTCAGGGCAATCTACTTGGCTGGGCTTCAAACCCACAATCTTCTGTTCCTGGGGCCTAGTCCCACACCACTAGGCCACCGCTGCTCAGGAATGCTGAGGAATGATGGTGTTGAATATTGAACTTTTTTATTGAATCTCATTAGCTTTCTGACAGTGTTGTGGCTCCATTTAAATGCAGAATTTGCTCAATGTCAGCTCTTTTTTTTTGTATTCTTTTTTGTATTAAATTATTTTCAGATTGGAAAGGCTTTGGTTATTGCCACGGTTTTTAAGGAATAAAAAATTAAGTTACTTAGTTACTTAAGTAACATAGTTATGTAAATACAGATTAACTTATACCATATGTAACCTATTTTTCTTTTCTCATTCACAGGGATCCTCTCAACTTTCGGCAATGGCTATGTCATCTACATGACCATTAAACGGAAGACAAAGTTAAAGCCGCCTGAATTCATGACTCTGAATTTAGCCATATTTGACTTTGGCATATCAAGTAAGACTTGGTTTAGTTATTCTTCAGTAATTGCTTAATTTAGTCACTCCTTACACAGCTACGGAATGGTGGCATGTAGCTAGTATGTATTTTTTTTGCAACACTTTGTGTCTCAAATACTATGTTAATGGTTTTCAAAAAGGTTCTCAGATGATCCACATTTATGCTCAGTTTCCAAATGTCAGAGAAAATGGGCCAAATTGTGCACAGTCTGGCGATACCTGAGGAGCAGTTTGAGAACCACTGGTGTAAGTTACATCTAAGCTGTCTAATTTTTATTTCAGTTATATATCCCATAAAACATAAAGGTACTAAAAATTGTTCTTTGTGTGATGCTTTAGGTGTTAAATGCTTTGTTTTTTAACCAACCATTCACTAAATGGTTCCTTGGAGATTTATTTGTGCCCAAGAGATCTGTGAATGCAATGGACCTTTGTAAGGTTTAAAGAACCTTTAAGTATTGAAAAGGCCCTGGAGATGATGATCAAATGCAGAAGAACCCTTTATTGTCTGAATCTTTTTTACATTTTTGTACGATTCTTCACAAAGAACCAAAAGTTGTTTTTTTTTAATGGCATTGCTTGAAAAACAATGTGGCTTCAAATTGGATACATGAGCACATGCATGCTTAAGGGAAGGTGTTGAATTGGTTGATGTGCAAGGTCTTGTTTTTGTAATGTTGCTTTGTAGCAGGAATGGTGATGGTTGCACTGCTTTCAGCAGGAGTCACGCTGAAGTCAAGATGTTAAGAAATACTTAAGGACACTTTTGCCCAACTTCCCTGTGCATGGTAGCTCAATATAGGTGGAAGGAACACACCTAAATGGCCACCATGTTTCTGCAACAGTTGCAAGTCTACTGCAGGTGCATGCTCTAAATTTTAGGTTTCATTCCATGCTGATCTGAATGTAATGACTCCCCACTAGGGAATGTGCATTACTTGAATGTTAATCAAATGTAAATCTTTGAGAAACAGACTTAGACAAAAATTAGACTTCTGCTGGGATTTAAATAATGTTATTCACAGGATCCAAAATTGAGAAGGCTCTTCATCTCAGATAAGAAACGTCCATACTGAGGTTCTTGGATTTACTTTAGTTGCAGATAAACATGAGGGTTATTGTCTGGCAAATCAGAGAACACTGAGATATTACTAAAACTAAGACATGTGAGATTACAGGCTTCTTTTGCTCAGGAGAAACATCTGAGCAGGAGAAGACTTTAACAAAGGTCTCCTCTTCCCTTTTCATCAGATCTAATTGTTGTCTAGGAGAAACTACACAGATATAAAGAGCTATCTTTTGATTTTTTTTGTGTGTGAATCATTTGATAATGGATTTGATGAGTTTATAGTCACCTTTGTAAAGAACAAAGAAAAATTAATGAAGAAGGCAGCAGAATGTGTTTTTCTGGAATGTCACTCTGTAATTCAAAGGCTTCCATTCATAAATGTGCGTGCTCCACCATGTGGATTGCTGTGCACTTACAGGGTCATCTGTGGAGCACATGCTGTAATGCAGCAGAAGAAAAGCAGTGGCAGAAACAGTTGTCAGTTGTATAAATGTAATAAAATACAACTACAGTGACTTTAAATCCTTTATAAGTCTTTATATCCTTTTAATCTTTACATGCTAATTCTTCTAATGAAGAACTATTTTCTCCTTTTTATCATTACTTTGATTTTTATTCTCATCTTGGTTAGTCAAAAAAAAATGGTTCTTTACTAATCAAATGTGAGATAAAATTAGACTTTTGCTTAAAGGGGAATTCCACAGATCTTATAGAGTCTCTGTATAACTGCATGTGAACAGTTTCATAGGAATTATCACAGAAAATAATCATGCACCTGCTTTTGCAATAACTTTGAGGCATAAAATGTATTTTTTTTTAATTCAGGGCGCTGTTAGAAAAATTTTATTTATAAAAGATTTTCTGATTTTCATTGCTTCAAGACTGAATAAAAACGTAAAGGATGTGTGCTAACATCTAATTTTAGATAACAATGAAGTAGGACTGTATTTCCAGAATAATAATTTTTAAAAAAAGACATGACGGTCCCTGGTTCCAATCACCATGACTGAAAAGAAAGAAAGAAGTAAGAATTGCCAAGTTTTTGTAATTTCATATCAAACAAATGACTCCCAACAATTTAACCTTAACATTCTTGGGTGGGATTTCCCTTTAAAGCAACAAAAATCTAAAGTTTCCATTTTTTCTCATTAGTCACACAATTAACACAATCCTTCGTAATCTTTCCATCTTTTTCTCTGGCTTGTTTCTGGCAGTTGCTGCATCAGAGTGTGATTTCTACCTGTCTGTATCTCAGAGATCCTTGTTTCAAAGCTGTGGTTGAATTTATTGCCATTCTTTTTCACCACCATGAGGAAAGAACTGTAGTTCCTCAAGGACATTGTGCTGCATTTATCACTGGGTTCCCTCTCTTTTTCAAACCATCTTGTCTGTGTTCCTTTCACAGTTTATGCAGTTTACACTTCTTCCTCTTTGAAAGAATATACTAGAACACAGTTCAGATGCACATGCATGTTAGTTATGTGAGACACATGCTTACATCTTTCTTTTGTTCCTGCAGTCACAGGGAAACCCTTCTTTGTGATCTCCAGTTTTGTGCACCGCTGGCCCTTTGGCTGGAGGGGATGCAGCTTCTACGGCTGGGCCGGTTTCTTCTTCGGCTGCGGCAGCCTCATCACCATGACTGTGGTCAGCTTTGACCGATATCTGAAAATCTGCCATTTAAGATACGGTGTGTTCAGAGTTCTTTAAAAGCACAACTGTGATCATTAATGCAGCTCAGAAGTTTGGTCAGTTTTGCAGTATTGAAGCGCTGCACTTGCATTTTACAGTCTTTTTCAACCAGATTAGTTTCAAGTGTAAAAACTGACCCCAGACTTCTGTCTGGTTATATAGTCATATAACCAACATTTCATCGCTTTCAGAACAAAAAGAGAAGCATGTCTATGGGTTGGAGACTGAAGTGGCAGAATTTGCTTTGGTTCTGCCAAAACAGGGGCCTTTGAATGACATTGCTGAAGTCCCTTCTCTGAAATATTCTCGATTACCTGTTACTTTCAGTAAATCAGTGCACACTTTCCTCCTTGGTTACACCTGTTACAGGCTATTCATTCAGCCCGTTTCTAAACGAAGTTTCAAAAAACCATATCGTGGGGCTGGCTTGCCTATTGGCAGAACTGATTTAGCATAATGCAGTACTGAAACTGAAAAAAGCTTTTGTTACAAATACTCAGCTGTCTCAAGACATTTTGATTTGCCAGGCATGAATTCAGGAATAAATGTTCAGTTGGATTTATTTGTATGCCAAAAGGGTTTTTAAATTAAGCCTAGGCATGAACTAAACGTGATTCTCAATAGAGATTCTCAATCGAAAGGAAACTGTAGTCCAGGACTAGGTTACTACCTGAAAATCCATCCATTGTGTTTTACAAGCAAAACACACTTAAAATAAATAAACACATTTGTTTGGCTAGGCAGTGGTGGCCTAGTGGTTAGGGCGTCGGCCACATGATCAGAGGCTTGGGGGTTCGAACCCCTTCCCAATGAATAGCCCTGAGGTACCCTTGAGCAAGGTGCCGTCCCTGTCCCGCTCCTCCCTGCGATGGGCTGGCAACCTGTCCAGGGTGCGTCCCCCGTCCTCGCCCTGTGTGTGCTGGGTTGGACACCGGCGCGACCCTGTTTGGGACAAGCGGCAGAAAATGGATGGATTCATTTGGATGTCTAAGGCCAGCCAATAATTTCGTTTTCATGACTTGCTCAAAGCAGCTAATAACTCAATATGTAGGAAACATTTTTATAGCTCTCTTCAATTTGCAGGTACATGGATTAAGCGGCACCATGCCATACTGAGCCTTCTTTTCATCTGGCTGTATGCAGCCTTTTGGGCCACCATGCCGCTAGTGGGCTGGGGAAGTTACGCACCAGAACCATTCGGGACCTCCTGCACACTCAACTGGTGGCTGGCTCAGGCCTCTGTGGGTGGCCAGAGCTTCGTCATGTCCATCCTCTTCTTCTGCCTCATCTTGCCCACAGGCATCATCGTCTTCTCCTATGTCAAGATTATCATCAAGGTGAAGGCATCCGCTAAGGAAGTCTCCTACTTTGACTCACGGAACAAGAGCAACCACAGTCTGGAGATTAAGTTAACTAAGGTGCTTAGGGGATTCATTATTTTACCACATATTTCTATATCATGCCTTGAAATGGGTTATATAATCATACATTTTTGTGATCACTTTGTGTTTTCATGATTTTTTTGCATTTTTTTTGTCATGTAGTCTTCTTTTCTATAAAATCATATGTGGAAAAAATTGTCAGGATTGCAGAAATGAAAAAGAATTGTTTTAAGGAACATTATCACATATATTTCTTTTTAGGAACAAATACTGAGCTCAGAACAGAATTTTAGGGAACTAAAAAAGTGATCAGTGTCATTCTGCTTGTCTTCTACAGGTGGCAATGTTGATCTGTGCTGGATTTTTGTTAGCATGGATTCCATATGCAGTGGTGTCAGTGGTCTCTGCGTTTGGGGAACCTGATTCAGTGCCAATTCCAGCCTCTGTTATACCTACCTTACTTGCCAAGTCCTCCGCCATGTACAATCCAATCATATACCAAGTCATTGGCTGCAAGAACAGCTGCTCTCAGTCCTGCTGCTTTAAAGCCTTCAGCAAAAAGAAACATTATAAAAGCACAAGGTAAGACTTGAACAGTTTGTTGCATTAGCACTATTTCTGGCATCCTCTGGCCCTTGTTCATTGGTCAGTTTCTGACTACAGAGTCACTTAGCTTGATACATTTGGGAAGTGGACTATTCTCTAGGCAGTGACAAAAATCACTGCTGTGCCTGACACAGTTGTAATAGCACCACACACACTACCAGGCCAGAGTCACTGCTGTGCCGAGAATGATCCACCACTCCTGTAATATGTGTTCAGCAGTGGTCCTGTGGTCAAAAACGGTTGTAAAGTTGTAAACTGCGTGACTCCAGTAGATGCAGTTTCTATTTGTGCAACACTATAGTGATGGATCATTGGAGAAAAGAGTGGAAATGTTTACTTGTGAAATGACAGATATTGTAATATTTGTGTATTTACATACAAATGTATTTAAACAGGATTTTAACAAACAAAAGCAAATCTGACTAGTCTCCATTTGAATGAAGTTTGAAATAAGGAAAGCTATTAAAATGTTGTTTATGTAATAAACAATATCTCATGAAACTAGGCCTATTATGTGGCTAATTCAAAGCAGCTGTTGGAACTGACCGACCCATTATGAGTCTGATTATAATAAACACACAATGTAGCTTCTTCATCAAGTTTGCATATGGTCCAGTCTAAAGTGAATTCTTCAGTATTCACCATCTGAAGTATCATCTGTCATTCTTTTTGAGAACGGCTGGCTGTGGGACTCATGAATTTGAGCTTACATTTTTACAAATATACATGATAATATAATATAATATAATATGATATAATTTAACTCTTTTTCTTAGGCTCTTTCTTTGTGCCCTTCCACAAGCATGTGGAGATCAAACCATGATAGATCTCTATTACTAAAATTGGATGGGTGGCCACTCATAGTTGATTTTCATCCAATTGATTCAAAACGTGGGCGGCACGGTGGCACACTGTGTACCGCTGTTGCTTTACAGTAAGAAGATCCTTCCATTCCCAAGTGGTACAGTCAAGGTCCTTTCTGTGTGGAGTTTGGATGTTCACCCCATGTCTGTGTGGGATTCCTCTAGGAGCTCTGGTTTCCTCCCACCATCCAAAGACATGAATGTCAAGTGGATTGGAGCAGCTAAATTGCTCGTTTGTCTGTATGTCTGCTCTGCTATGGACTGGTGAGCACTCCAGGGTGTTTCCCTCCCTTTTGCCCTGTGAGAGCAGGGTTAGGCTCCAGTACCTATAATTTTACCTTCATATTAATCCTGGAGACTCACAGAATTTTGCTAGTCACAGTTTTAAATCAATGGGCAAGTATATATATAATTTTCATTTGTTTAACAGGGTTCTGTTTATCTACTTTTAAGATTGGAAAATCTGTGTGAAAATATGATGTTCATATTTGTGCATAAATACAGTCCTAAAGGAATTCCCGAGGGCTCCCAAACATTCAAGTAACACTATACAAAAGTAAATGTAATGGATAAGTGACAAGTTTTATTGTGGATGTAGTGGATTTAAGCCGAATAAAACTGGAATAATTTGTCCCACAGACATAAATTAGCATTATGATGGGCAGTTTCATTTTACAGTGATATCTTTGCTGTTAAGGCTGGATTAAGGCTCCAGACTCTTTGGGGGGTGTGGGTTCAAATTCTATAGGCATGGGCAGCGCTGGATTAGGGGTCAAGGACTAGGTCCCGTCATTGAGTGATGATGATGATACCACCATCTGGATATGGCTGCCCACTGCTGCACTGTGTGTATGGTTTAAATTGAGAGATCTTCACAATGACAATAGTGACTTTCACTAAAGTTTAAAAAAATAAATGAAATGCACAAGGACACAAATAATAGGGATGAAAAAAGGATGTCTCACAGCCTTTAAGTAATTTGATGGTACAAAATAAACGTTAGGAGTAAAAAGTTTTTGGTTTTTTTTTCTCTCTTGAAATGCAGTATTGGAGCATATTTACATTTCTATGAAACTTTGCTACATGATGTGTGTGAGAAATGGTCTCAAAGACTCAAAGATGGTTACAGGATAAGAATGAGATTTTACAACAGCACTGTACTACTTCATCACACCAGTGCTCTTGCTTTTCACAGGTTTTATTCCATCTCTGCTGCCATTAAACAAAGACCAGAAAATGAAACTCAAATTGAGATGTGAGAAGAACCTTTCAGATGACTCAGATTCTACACTGGACATGTCCCGTCTGTTTGTGTCCTCCTAATCATCAGATACCGATAACTGACTCATAGCTGAATCACCTTGCTCCAGTGCTGTTGACTTTCCATGATGTCTTTATGGAATCCCTGTATGTGCAGACAGATCCTGTGTTAAAGATAAAGTCTTTTTAGAATTTGTACAGTCACTACCTATAACATACAGATTTTCTCACACATTTAAAGTGGATTGCTTTAAATTGCTTATATTGTTGTGTCTCAAAGCAAATTTTGTTTTGTTGCCATCAGAACAAAACCTTGTATCTTCTAAACTTTTTTTTAATGAAGGAAGATCCATTCTTAGGTTAATGTAAAATAAATAAATCACTAAAATAAAAAAAGGAAATTTGAGGCATAGTTCCAAAAATAGGGACTCTACTTCTAAAACTGGTTTGAACAATATAAAAAAGGTAAAAAAGGTTTTGTCCTGATTCAGATGATATGAAAGCATGTGTTAAGCTTAATGGTATGGTTAAAATGAAAAGAATTACTACATTCGATCAGTTGTTACAGGAATATAGCAACTGCCCCATTATTATTATTATTATTATTATTATTTGGTGGGGACCAATCAAGCGTTTTTTTTAATTTTTCTAATGCTGATAGGTTTGAACACACCATCCATTTTCAGGTGTGCACTAAACAGCTAATCCTAGGTGGCCCAGAACTCATGGATGTTTGCAATCCCACATCCAAGCAAATACTAGAAAAGTTCACTGACGGTTGGAAGACTTCAAGATTTTCTTCAGAAAAGTGAAAACATCAGAGAATGCTTTCTCACTGTACACCAGCACTGTACTGTCTTTTTTATTATTTTTTTTTTTTGTTGCCTGTTTTAAAATATCACTCTTCACAGGTGTAAAGTGCTTATAGCTTTTTTTGCAGCACAATCTGCTGTTTCTGAAAATAACAGCACAGAAGCAATAGCAAATTATTTATTTTTGGGCCAATGAGTTTGTTTTTGAGCAACCTGATGACCTGAAAATCAAGTTAATGCAAAACTAAACCAGTCATAAATACAAGGTAAAGTAAGGTTTATTTTTATTATCCTGGTTATGAGAAGTGTAAAATGTATCTGTCTGTTGTTAACATGTCATGGATGTAAGGGGTTTAAATGGGTGATGTCACATTTGATTAGTATATATTCGAGGGATATGTGATAGTAAGAATTAGACTGATAATGAGAGTTCAAATAAAAGGACTGTATTTCCTGGAGGAAAATGGTAGAGTAAGAGAGCACCTTCATCACCCTCGCTATCATGTTCCAGACTAATCGGTGAGCCCCCACGTGTATAAAACATGGTGCACTTTAGCTATTGCAATCAAAAAGAAGAACCAAATGAGTTTTAAAAAACCTAATCTGTGGTTCGGATAAACAGGTGTGAACGCAACCTGAAATAATGGAATGTCCTTAAATGCCGGAGCATACAAATGATCCAAAAGAAATTCTAATCAGCACGAATAATTGGCCTCAAATAGGCTGATAAAACACAGTGCACTGATCAAACATAGTTAGTTTGTATTTGAATATTTATGACAAATCAGACTTGCTGTGGGTAATGTGCAATTGTTATTTTAAAGGGATACTTTAATGATTTTATGAAACTTGTGCTAAATATTGTACATGTGATCTTGATCATATGCTGCACTGTTCTTTCTGCCTCTACAGTGACCTACTTAATGGTTTTAGTCTATAAATGAGAAAGTGGAAATATGTATTTTCTTGCACAGTCATCACAGAGCTATACTGGTTTAAATACATTTTCTACATGTTTCATTTTTTCTAAACTGATCTGCTTGGCGCATACCCATTTCAAACCAGTGAAGAAGCTGTTTTAAATGTTGCACTATACTCAAAAACCACACTTACCTGGTAATGTGGATAATTTATAATTATTTTCCCTCAAGACAAATTAAGCACTACATTGTGATTGTGTCAGCATAATAAAGTGACCAGACAACAGTGACATACATTTAATATCCAAACTTTTATCTTGCAATCATGCAAACATAAAAAACACGAACAAATGCTACTGTCAGGAAGATTTTCTAATGTATCAGTGTTTCAGGTGTTTGTACGTTTTTTGAAGGATTTTGGGTGATTTTTTTGAGAAGGTTTCGAGCGATATTTTAAAGCCGGTCTGAGATTTTTTAAGATAAGGAGTTTTGCTATGGTGCTAATAACCGATTGACTTTCTTATGCATTTGTTTTAGATGCTTCAAAAGTCAATTTTCATTAAAAGACTCTTAAAGTTACTTAAAGATGATTTATGTAAAACATAATAAATCATTCCATTGTTATAAATAAGTTGCAGATGGTTAAAAAAGTCATTTGTCATTGCAGCTCCTGTTGTTTCTAAAGTAGTTTTTTAAAAGTCCCGGCCGGTCCGGCTATCTTAATTTACTTGGGTGAGGCAGGCGTGTCTTGCACAAATGTGTGTATATTACAAATTCATAAAATGTAGGAGGACTGAGCCATCTTGGACACTGACACATGAAAATTTTAGACTGTGATGTCAACAAGAATGGTGGACTCAAAAAAAAGCAGAGAAACTGTTTACACTAAGTTCTACATAGCACTACTTTATTCTTTGCCATTTGTATGTTTTTTTTATTTATTTTTTTTATTTTAAGCTGTAACATTACCAGTGCTATTTTTTGTTCTTGTGTGTGTTTTCCAGACCCTGTTGACACAGTCAACATGATATAACATGATTCAAAATTCCATTAGTTTTCTCTTAATATACACCACAGGTGAGCGGTTTGGGCCCATCCTCGGATTTAAAAAAATAATAAGACACTGCTTTTTCAAAATTTTATTTCAAGAAAAAATTAAAAAACTTAAGACGTATCTGGTGTAGGCCAAAGAGCACAAACACTGGATAACACTGGACAAAATTTGTCCAGTCTTATGGACAAACAAATGTAAATTCAGTTACTTGAGAGTAACTGACGGGTTTATGTCAGGCGATTGCAGGGTAAAGGATGCATACAAAATGTTATGTTCCTATAGTAAAACATGGAGACCAAATTTAAGGGATCATGAAAAAAGAAAACTTAATTTTCAATTCTCCTGATCTTTCTCCCAGAGAACTGGCATGAGACGAGCTGAACTAAGCTTGAAAAGAGCAAAAAGCAAATAAGACTGAATGGCTTGCATGCTTGAAAAACTCCTGAGGGTTTAGGCTCAAGTTATTTCCAAAAATAGCTGGAAAAGATACCATGAATCTGTGCTGCTGTGATAAAGGCAAGCGGTGGTTATTTTGATGAAACTAGACACTTAAGTGCTCACATTCATTAAACTGCACGTACAATGTATTGTTAAATTCCACTTTGAAACCAGTCAGGTAGTTTTGTATTAAGTGTTTCCATTTTTGCGTTACTATTGAAAAAAGCAGTGGATTTAAAAAAAATCTTTTTTGGACACCTAATTCAGTATCAGATTTGTGCATTTTTTTTTGTGTGTCAGTTTATTGTTCATGCTTGTTAATTTGTTATTTACAGTTAAATGATGTGAAATCCTACTTCACTAACGCCACTGTATTCATTAATGCATATCACACACTATTTACTACAACGTATCAATAAAACAAAACAATACTATCATGAGAAGTCATTTGAATTTCATAGTTCCCATTGTTTCTTCTAATATCAAAGATATTAATAGGGAATTTATCCCTCTTGGCTGCAGTAACATCTAATCCTCTGGGAAGACAAAACATTACTATGAAGATTTAATTGCATTTATTCATGAGAACATTAATGAGGTTGGGTCATGAGAACTGATGATTAGTTCTAGATTACAAACACCACTTCATCCTTAAAGGATTGTTATAATGCTGTTCTAGTGCTTCACAACTAGGGTTGCAAAATTCCAGGAATATATATGGGATATATATGGGAACAGGAATATTGATATTGCAAATTTTGGCCTATAACAGGGAGCTTACATGTAATATAACAGAAACATCTTTCATCTTATTTTAGGTTAAAACAACTGGATTTCATGCAACCATCCATTGCTCCATCACATTCACTGATCATTTCAAGACTCCTGCACAACAGGTTTTTTTTTTATTATTGTATTAGAAATTTTAGAATTAATTCTAAACTCTTGATTCCTGCTATTTCACGTTACACATTCATTTCCATAGCAAGGCTCCAATATTCCAATATATCCAAAGTTCCCCATCTTAACTTTGCAGGAAAGGTTTCCAGTTTCCAGCAATTTACCTGAAATGTTCAGACCCAGTTCACAGCGGACTATTTCTGAACAGCCAGTGTAATGCTCAGAACAACTGGTCTGAAACCTACCCAATCTTAGGGGCTGTAATTTCTTTTCCCACACTCTAGAGGGAACAGCAGACCTATGTGTCACATGGGCTGTACTTTGTGTAACTGCAGTGGGTTTATTGTATCAGTGCAAGCTTGGTTGATGAACGGAAGTGGGAAGAGTAGGTGGAACACATTCAAAGGGAACTATTATTACAATGATGAAATAATGACTTGGGCAAATGTATTAGCACTGAATTCTCTCACTACTTGAGCACTGTGCTCTCTGTAGAACTGCAATTGAACTTATTAAATAAATGCAGCATTTTTCCACACAGGAATTGAACCCTTGCTATTCTATTCAAATTACATTAGGTCTTAGATAAGATGGTAAAGCATGAAGATGGAAGATGTGATCAACAGCAAGCAAGTACAGCAAAAAAGATAAAGGAGCAGAAAAAGATTTCAGATGCAGAAACAAGAAGAGATTGTAGAAAAGACGTAAAAGACCTCAACATCCTTTATCTCTGAAAATGTCTTGTACAGCTCTACCCATACGTATGGTACCCATAATGATTCCATCTTTGACCCCACCGCAGTTACTCATGCCCTCCCTCCTCAGACTTCAAACGGAAGAACAGTTTGCATTACTACTACTTGAAGATGGACATGCATGCATGGTGCTGCTTTCTCAAATGACCCTATAGCTGTAATTTTAGTATTTTCTTTGCTGTAATGGTGCTTCTGAAAAACCTTAAACTTAAGCTTACCACTTAGGGCAGCGGTGGCCTAGTGGTTAGGGAGTTGCCCCCCACGTTGGCGGATTGTGGGTTCGATTCCCCTCACCAGTAGGTTGCTCTGAGGTACCCTTGAGCAAGGTACTGTCCCTGTCACTGCTCCTCAGGTGCTTTCAATAGCTGCACGGTGTTTGCAGAGGTCCAATTTTGTTGTGGTGTGCTGTGCTGTGACCTCACAATGATAAGGGTAGTCACTTTCACTTTTTTTTTACATCTACAGTTATAAACATTTTGAGTGTTAAAATAAGAGGGGCTTCTCTGTAGGTTCTTGAGACTGTTCAGAATGTGTTATGTATCAAGAACCAGGGCATTCTGAGATATAGCAACACAGTAGACCATGCTAGCAAATGTACGCAAAAGAACATGTAAATAGCATTTCAATTTCTGTATGATTAGAGTGCCGTCCCCGTCCCGCTCCTCCCTGCGATGGGCTGGCGACCTGTCCAGGGTGCGTCCCCCGTCCTCGGCCTGTGTGCGCTGGGTTGGACACCGGCACTCCCCCGCGACCCCGTTTGGGACAAGCGGCAGATAATGGATGGATGGATGGATATGATTAGAGTGTGTAATTATATTGCATTTTAAAGAAAACAGAAGGTGCACCTGTACCTGCATCTGCAAAGCAACCAGCATTGTGGATGATCCCACTCACCCATCCCACACTCTCTTCTCCCTCATGCCATCAGGGAATAGGTTCCGCAGCATACGGGCCTCCACTACCCACTATCCCCTGGCCATCAGACTTTTGAACTGAAGTAAGTAGTAACTTCTGAAAGTAAGTTTTGTAAGAAAGTAACTTTTTGAAAGTAAGTAGTAACTTACCGCTGCTATACTTACTACTTACTATTTATTTTTTGCACCTGCACTTTAACCACAACATTGCTGCTTCATCACACTGCCAACAACATGTGCTTATGTTGTCTTATGTGCCGCACCAGGAGGAATGTTTTTTCGTTTCACTATGTATTGTGAATATGGTTGAAATGACAATAAGAACATACTTGACTTGACTACTTGACTAATGAATGGTTCCTCTTGGTACATGGCCAGCAATAAATGTTTGGCAGTGAGTGATGTTATTGATCTATCTTAGATGATTTATTGATCTAACAGATAAACCAGGGTCACCAGAGAAGGCAGAAATACACCCTGGACAGGTCAGTGGTCCATCATAGGCCAGACACACTAACAAACACACTCAGATCTAGGGGGCAATTTAGAATCTCCAATCCTTCTGACAGACATGTCTTTCGATTACGGGAGGAAACCAAAGCACCAGAACGGAAACCCATGCAAAAGCGTAAAGAGGCCAACTTCACAAAGAAGGCAGGAACTAAACCAAGGTTTCAGGTGAGGTGAGGGCTTGATTTTTATGAAGTGGGACCAAATTTAGGATAAAACATTGCCTCTCTATGATTGGAAAATGGCTGGAAAGATAAAAGATTGGAATTGGTGTGCCCCATTGATGGCTTGCTGCTAACATGGCAAATCCCATAAGCTCAGTAGCCAAAATGAACAGGCCTACATATGAAAAGGATAAAAATATTTAAACATTGTCAAACATTGTCATTTACCTTTGATGAAGGCATGCTGTGTACTGTCTACAATTCATTTAGAAACACACTTATTCATTTGGAATTTTTGAGATTTGAAGCCTGTGTTTAATGCCCAACCTAACCAGTCACAGCAACCCGGACGACTCTTTCTGGAATCTCCTCCCATCAGGTATTCTGCACCACAAAAATGACAATTAATCCCAGAACATGATGAAAAATAATTTAAAAAACGTTTTTTGGGCAAAATATGAAATGTACACAATTTTCTCTGTAACCCAGATTTAATTAATCATTCAAAACATTCTATAGTTTAAAACTGAAGAAACAAGATGAAATGCTAACACTTCCAAATAATTTCCATAAAATACAGTCCCAGAACTTCTCTCAACTTATATTTCATCCAGCAGTTTCATCCATCCAGTAATGAGGTATAGACTTGCTGGTGTGGTTTGGCTGAAAACTAAAAGCAGGTTTGCTTTATTCTGACTTGCTTTGATGTATGGTTGTGGGTGGTTACATTTCATTGCAGGTACAAATTATATGTATAAAATATATGGTGTATAAAAATACATGGTGTTCATAGTAGTTATAACAACTGAATGTTCAGTTGGGTCAGAAAATATAAAATTCCAAAGCCTTTTAAGAAAACCAAGAACTGTGGGCACATCAGTGCATGTCACACAGGCTGGTGGTCACTACAGAGTTGGAGATTTCTGTTCTTTCTAGTATTAAATATATAAACATCGTTTTAGCTTGGAAATTCAAGTTTCCCAGTTATTAACAGAAATGTATTCTTCAGCGTCTTCCTGCCTGCATGATCCAGGCTCATCAAGGATAAGTGAAAAAGTATGCAAATTAATTTTTCATCTGATTATTTTTTAAACACCAATTGACCCTTTGTTTAAAATCTTCCATTTAGGTCTCAAAACGCATGCAGGAAAAACTGTTTCTCAAGCCTGTTTATTATGTTGTTACTAAATCTACAAGTGTATCATCTTAGCTTTACCCTTTCAGCAGACTCCAGCACATCTTAGGATACACAAGGAACTGTTATGGACTGGAAATTCATTGCTTGAGATGTCTGTTGTTGGATCTCATGCTAACTGGCACTGCTGATTAGCCAGTTATCCTTTCAGTTGGTTGAAAATACATGGCTGATGCCAACTGGAGAGTTTCCTTTGATACAGTCTTGGAATGAATGTGGTTTGGGGCAATAAAACCAACTGCAATCTATTGGGCCCACAGTAAAATAACTAGTTAACAACTGTAGACTATATTCTATATGAGCTTACTCTGAACCGGAGCACTTCTACTAATGTAACAATGGTGGAGGTCATTTAACATGAATGGGTTTACTGGCCGTTTATTGTGAGGTCCAGCAAATTAATGGGCCCATAATGATTCCCATTACAGATATTTCAGGCCACTGCCATCCATTTGGTTAGATACATTTTTCAATTGTCATGTGATGTTAAGGTGGCCTATGGTAGGAACTGTGCTCTTGAAATAAACAGGAGTGGCTCAGGGGACACAAGCACATGAAAGGCAGCAAAAAATCCAGGTCTTCCATGAATATTTGATACCCTTGGAGCGCTGAGTATGAATAGTGGAAGCTGTGAGATTCTGCCAGACACAGCACAAACACAGATGAGATGGCAAGTACCTGGCTGTGGTGCCACATAGGCCATGATCTAATGAACCATTCTGACAATCTGGTAAGGCTTCCAATTAGTGCAAACAAGTCTCTTCAGAGTTGTGTTTTCTAAGCAGTTTGAAAAAAAATACTGTGTTTTAAGTAGTGAGGAATGTAAATCAGCTTTGACACTTTATATAAATGATGGTGCATGAAGTAAGGTGTTCTGAGCGATAGGGGAAAGGCCGTAGCAATACTGAGAAAAAAGGCTCAGTGACAATGCTACAATAGCTTTATCATCATTTTGCCTCCATAATGATGTTTTTGTGATTTAGCCATTCAGAAAATTGTTTAATTTTTAAAACAAAGGATGCACCATTCTCTTAATAAATTAGAACAGCAAGACATCACCCTAAAAGCTCTGAATATTATTGAAGTGAATGTAAAAACTTGTCATTGTGAGCACAGAGCACAGACAGTGGCAGTGAATCACAAGATTTTTTCTTTGCATTTTACCAATACACCATTTGCAGCTGGGGCAGCCATATATTATGTGCCAAGGGAGCATTGCTGGGACAGTACCACATGGCACATACTGGTCAAGGTTTCAAACCCATGACCATCTGATCCTGGAGCCTCGCCCCTGACCACTAGGCCACTGTTGCCCCTGAAGAGTATGCTGTATGTCAGTGGGATTGAAAATATTTATGAGAATCACAAAAGGCCCATATTATGGAAACCCATGTGTTTATCTCTTTTTGAAATAACAGGATTTGATGTACATAAACACTGTGTTTCATCACATTTCATTCACACCCTAGAACATCCAGTCCACACTTCTGTTGCAGCCACCATATCTGAGAGAGAATTTCTGCCATCACAGCAGAAAGTGAACCTGACTAGATGTGAAAGAAGACATTTCTTCACTTTGAAAGTTCATAAAATAAGCTATGGTTCTCTCACAGAGGCATGGGGTGAGGTAGGTTGCTAAATCATCCATATCTCCTTTAGATTTGGAATATGAATCATGTCTGTAAAAAAGGCCACCAAAAGAAGTGATGTGCTGCTGACTCTTGCTAGTTTGGTAGTGAAGGAATTTACTGTTTAATAATGTTACATATTATAATGTAAAAACACTTTACCTGGAGCAGCAGTGGCCTAGT
The DNA here is from genome assembly GCA_017165825.1 of Hepsetus odoe. NCBI lineage: Eukaryota > Metazoa > Chordata > Actinopteri > Characiformes > Hepsetidae > Hepsetus > Hepsetus odoe. The sequence continues at coordinate 12,820,044 of CM029370.1, read as the reverse complement.
GGTTAGGGAGGTGGACCTAGAATCAAAAACTTGTGGGTTCGAATCCCAGACTAGTAGGTTGCCATGAGGTACCCTTGAGCAAGGTACCATCCCCATCACTGCTCCCTGGGTGCTTTCAATAGCTGTCCGTTGCTGTATGGGTGAAACACAGAGGTTGAATTTTGCTGTGTTGTTCTGCATTTTACAATGACAAGACTAGTCACTTTCACTACAAGTGTCTTCACATCTCACTTAAATTATGAATGCAAGGGGTTTATTTTACATTGTGTAAAGCAATGTGTTTGGGACTGAAAACTGAAATATGTTTGATAAAGAGAGTGACGTGCACTTTATTAGCTAGCAGCTCTTGTAGCTGTTAACTACTTCAGAGTGATGCAATAAGTGTTAGATAACTAGCAGTGCAGATATGCAGTGATTATTGCAATCACTTTCTCAGTCCTCAAACTGACAGATGTTATTTAGTCTAACCACTGTCTAATGTCTAATTAACTGCTAGAGTCTATTTAAAAAAAGACATTTTGAACTGGTTGGGTTTATGATGTTTATATATGCATGCTATATATACAGTACTGTGCAAAAGTTTTAGGCAGGTGTGAAAAAATGCTGTAAATAAAGAATGCTTTCAGAAATATAAATAATGATTGTTTATTTTTATCAATTTACAAAATGCAAAGTGAGCGAACAAAAGAGAAATCTAAATCAAATCAATATTTGGTGTTACTACCTTTTGCCTTCAAACCAGCATCAGTTCTTCTAGGTACACTTAGACAAAGTCAGGGATTTTGTAGGATTATAGTCGGTGTATGATCAACCAATTTTACCAAACAGGTACTGATGATCATCAATGTCACACGGAGGTTGAAACACAGTCATGTTTGGAACAACCTACCAGCCGAGTTCCTTCAAACACCGTGTGCAAGTGTACCTAGAACAATTGATGCTGTTTTGAAGGCACAGGGTGGTCACACCAAATATTGATTTGATTTAGATTTCTCTTTTGTTCATTCAATGCATTTTGTTGATTGATGAAAATAAATGATTAACACTTCCATTTCTGAAAGCACTCTTTGTTTACAGCATTTTTTCACACCTGCCTAAAACTTTTGCACAGTACTGTATATACAGTATTGTGTAAAAAAAGTCTTAAGTCACCCATCATTTCTTTCATATCTTGCTAACAGTCGCAGACAATAAGAGCAGTGATTAATTTAATCACTTAAATTACATACATGTAAATGCAATACATGCCTAAGAGAGATTAATTCTATTCCTCAACACAACCAAGACAATTTGTCTTGTAATAGCTTTAAATAGTCTTCAGGAATAGGTCTCCAGGCTTCCTGAAGGACATTCCAAAGCTCTTATTTGGTCACTGGCTGCTTTTTGTTCTGTTTTCTTTCAAGATGATCCCACGCTGCTTCTGCCTCTGAAATTGTAAAGGTACTGGGCTGAAAATGAGAGCCAAAAACAGGGTCCTTCAGGAAAGCATAGTGAACTATTCCTCGACAATATATTTTTAAAAAATGGAATGTATGGAAACCAGTTATGGAGATATGAGTGGGAGTAGGACTTTCGTACAGTAATTTAAACCCAGCCTTTTACATATATTGTACCTAATCTCATCTTATTCATGTTATATGGAGTGTTTCAGCCAGGACTACTCTTTTAATCAGGAAAAATACAGAACAGCTAATCAGTACAGGTACCTTTACTATTTACATTACTCTTAAAGAAACTGTCACCTAAACACAGTCACATAAACACCACATAAGAGATAAAGGGAGGTCTGAAACTTTTCATGGTACATCTTTGCTGCAAAAACCCACACAAGGGAATGGACCGCTAATGGGAAAAATATTAAAGTATAATCAAATAACATGCAGGATGTAAGAGAATCTAGGCTATGAAAAAAACGTATCCCTTTAAACATCGTGCATTGACGTTTCACGGCTTCTTCAAACCATATATTCAGGGTTCCTTATGCCTTTAAATGAAGGGGATAATTATTCCAAGCCCCAGGCAAGACTTGTAAGTACACAGGCGAAGGGCTTGAAGCCTGGTCTCTGCAGAGGAGTGGTGAGAAATGGGGAGAGATCAACTTTGAGTTTCACTGTGCTTTCATCTTTCTCAGCACAAGAGTTTTAACATCATCCGTACAGCCGTCTTCAACAATCGGCCCCTTCATTTCCACATTGGCAAGCACAGACACAGCTAAGACTAAGATGACACTTAGGTGAACTATGCGCAAGACTTAAGACTAATCTGGCTCCTTTCAGTATGCGAAGGCATCAGTGCAAAATATACCTTGAGCTCTTTTAAGTTGGTTTCCTGGGCAAAGGGGAGGTATTTATGTGACCTTGTTTTGTCTGATTAGACTTAGTCTTTAGAGGAAAACAAAGCTGAAAATGGACTAGAAAAGACTTTGTAGAAACTGTGTGAAAGCTGGGAAGAGTTTTTTTCACTAATAGAACATTTAACATTGAAAATCATTGTAGGCTCTAACAGTAATGCCTTGGAATCAATAACCTTCAAAGTCACTGTTAACCCAACACAACTCGCTGTCTTGTCATCTTGAGTTTTTGTAGACGTTGGGGTTTACACACTATCCATCCATCCATTATCTGCCGCTTGTCCCAAACGGGGTCGCGGGGGAGTGCTGGCGTCCAACCCAGCGCACACAGGGCGAGGACGGGGGACGCTCCCCGGACAGGTCACCAGCCCATCGCAGGGTTTACACACTACATGACTTTTAATGGACAGGGGGTCCCATGTTAGAAGATATTTTACCAGAAGCAACTTCCCTCCAGTCTCCAAATTTGTTTGGTCATGAAAACACACAAGAGAAGTGACATGGGGTATGATGCGATACCGTATGATGAACAGGGGTTTATTGTCTTTCAAACGCATATCAGCAAGAAGTGAACGATCCAATCAATTAATGCAGTCATTGTGCTACAAAAACAGGGAAGAAATGCAAAAAAACAAACAAACAAAAAAACCAATAAGTTCCTTACACTCCCTGCTACAGGATTTAGACTCAGTGTCAGGTCCAGATATTTAAAGTGCAAGGTGCCTGGAAATTTTGCCACGTTAAACTTGATGATTGCAAATCAAAGTGACAACCCAGTCATAGCACAGCACACAGTGAACCACAACGAAATTGGACCTCTGCATTTAAAATGCACTCAAACACCATGCAGCAGCTATTGAAAGTGCCTGGGGAGCAGTGACAGGGACAGTACCTTGCTCAAGGGTACCTCAGGGAAACCTACTGGTAAGGGGTTCAAACCCACAATCTTCTGATCCTGTGGCCAACTCCCTAACCACTAGGCCACCACTGCCCATTTTTTGCATAAACCTTAGAGGATTCTGCTTAATGGACCTGGTAAATTCACAACATTACTTAAAATGTACCAGTCTTCATTACTGAGCCAGTCTAGCTACACAAAAATAATGAGCCGCCAGCTCACCATCTTTCAACTCTGAGATACATGCAAGCAAAAAAAAAAAAAAAAAAAATTAATATAATGCAAATAAACAAATAAACAAGTCAACATCTTTTCATTTGAAAGGCAAAGGAATTTCTGAGCGATCAAATGTGCCAAGTACCCACTGTGCCTTTAATATTATGCATATTAGCTAATTAAAACTAAATGTGAGCATACCATTGAAATAAATGGGCTTCCAGACATGATGTTTCTTAGACAAAGGCTTTTAATGAAAATTGCACCTGTTTTCATATAAAAAGAAAATGTACATCATCATAATATTTTTAGCTCCAACATAGCAGGCAGTAGAAAATAGTGTACAATGAAAATATTCATAGCATTCAAATGCATACCTCTAATAAATTCAGACTTAAACATTCCTTTACAGAATCATTTCACTATGGTCTCTATGGTCTTGTTTTTTGGCTATTTTGGTTCATGTTGCACGCTACAAATGTTTCTTTTTTCACATTGTATTTTCTGCAAATTTATTTATTCTATTGAAGCTGCATAACTGATTGTTGGAGGAAATGGACAGTGCTCTGGGGATCTTTGCTGCATGTCCAAAATAAAAAAAAACAAAAAAACAAAAAACAATTGCAGTAGTGGAAGACATGTTCATTAGTGTTTCCTTTTTATGGCCATTTGTACTGCAGTACTTATATTATGTTCTCTCTAATGTAGCAGTTATCTGAGTAATGCCTTTTGCTATAAGTTTTCAAACCTTGAAACCTTAGGTAGTAGTTTTCCAGTAATGAAAATTTCCATTGCATGTGCTCCAGAAGCAAAATAAACACAAGTACTATACAACAAACCAAATATGTCTAACCTACTTTCTCTGCCTTCTTTTTTCCTTAGTTTTGTTTGTATGTTCTCCCCTTTTCTTTCTCCTGTTCAGCGACCGCGAAAAGCAGGTAAACAGATTTTCATCATGCGCATCTGGCATGCTCGGGGTAAGCGGTGGGCCTGTTTTTGTTTGGTGCTGTGTTTTTTTTTGCTCCTCTTTTTTTCTTTCTGCAGCCTTTGAAGAACATTGAAGCAACCAAGAGCAAGAAAAATACAGACTTGCTGCAGATAAGTTATGTAACCCAATTGAGGCAGTTCATTGAATTAACAACCTGCAGTGACTGAGCGTCTGCACAGTAGTCAGTGACAAGGAAAAAAAAAAAGAACAAGGTGGAGGGGGAAGGGATCAAGAAAGAAGCTGCAGAAAGCCATGAAAGAACAGAGGCTGGATTATTGAACAAGGAAAAGAAGAAAGAAGCAAAAATAGCCCTGGAAAAAACAGCAGAATCCATAGACTCGTTTCTGCAATCGTCCTTGCATTTTTACTTCCTGGAATTTGTTTTTTGGCATCTCATCGTACATGAGCAACCCATCCCCAAGATAAAAATGACCACCAATTACATGTAGAAACAATGCAGATTGTATTGAAATCCTGTCTCTTTCGGAGTCTTATTTATTTAATAACTCTTTAAAAAAAAAAAAAAAAAACAAAAACAAAAAAAAAAAAAAAAAAAAAACAAACAAGGACACACAGTGTCACTGACGTGAAGCATCACTCTAATAAAGCACTAAAACCACTGAAGAACTAACAGTGCCCCCTTTTGGCAGAATCTCAACCTGCTCAACCTGAATGAGTGCATGAAATACCAGGTCCATGAGTCTTCTAAAAATCGAAAGATGGGTTTCATTAAATAGTACCAAGGCTATGCTGAGCCTTAATCAATTTTTAAATTCACCTTATACTAAACCTAAAAGCCTTAAAATGGATGCAGGACCAAATAAATTGCTGCAACTGCCCTAATCTTAGGCCATGTCCAGCCTTAGTTTCTGCAGGGTTGTCCATTTCTCCTCTTGATGATGATGATGATGATGAAGCGTTAGTCCTGTTTCCCTGCATCATTCACACCTCAAACTGGGGTTTACTTCAAGTGCTTCAGAGTAATGAATTACAGTGACAAGACCTGCCAGATGTACCTTACATTGAACCCGTCTTGTTATGACTACACTAGCAACATTTAAAATCAATGGCTTTGATCCCCCACAGACGTTTAATAAAACCTAATCATCATCACAGTGTTCTACAACCAACCACTCCACCACGCTTTGGTAACGAACAGAAAAAGAAATGCACGCTGTTAATGCACAACATGTGAGGCGACAGTAAAACTGATTTGAATAAACAAATACAGGGGGCAGCATTTCTCTAACCGGTCACAAGAAACACTGAAACTTCGTTTTAAATGAAATATTCAACATAGTGCCCTAGAGACTTATTATAAGGCTAAATATGCAAATTACTGAGTGGAATACAATATTCAACAATGTTAACACTTCAGCAAGTTTAGATTACCTTAAACACAATTATGATACTACATATTGCATATAACATGGCACAACTGAATGGTAATTCATGCTTGGAGCTGATGGTGATCTAGAGTAGATTGATATTACAGCAAGACTAATAGTACCAGATATTAAAAGGTGGTTTGACTGTTTCCACTGATCTCTGAAGCTGAAGACATTCAATGCTTACCTAAAACCAACTAGATAAGCGATCTATCTGTATACGGTAGCCTACACTTACTAGGTATTAGGACTTCATTTGAAATGATTTCGCTTAGATACAACAACTTCCTCAAAGTGCTTCTTGATAACAGACATTAATGATCATATTCTTACAAGGTACTTATAATGATTTACTGATAGCACTTATGTGTACACAAAACAAACACATATTTAATACTGGTCAGTATAACAGTAGCACTTTTTGAGTCGCACATTTTTCTAAGTGTTTGATCAGAATCATTTCTACATTTTAAAGGCTTTTTGGACGAGTACGTGTGCCGTTGTTCTGTCGTAGAACGAAACACACATATTGTTCATGCAAAGCACAGCAAATTAAATAGGCAAGGTCAATGATGAGTGTTTTCTACCTCTTACATTTGCATTATTATAATATGTAAATTAAAAATGACATGTAGTGAGTGTGGTTCTAGGAATTAAAAGCTAGGATTTCATTGTGGAAAATGAAAAAGCATGCAGTTGTAGTAAGCTGCTGTTTCAGCCACCTCTTTTAAAAAAGTGAAACGAAATCCAGCACAGTCCTTACTTATCGTATTGCTTTGTAGTGTGGATGACCTGATCATGGAAAAGTGTGCTGGTGTAAGGTTTGTACAGATTTATATCCTGAAGTTTGTTGAATGAGTTTTCCATATTAATCTTTCGTGATCTGAACTGTTTTCAAAATGAAACTATGTATTGCGTTGAAATCATCCTTGGCTATAGTCCTTCAATATTTAGACACACAGCTTAGCTGAAGGAAAGAAAAACCTTTATGCTCGTACAACTCAGGCTGGAACTGACATACAGCCAGTTTGAAATGACTCTGAGCCAGCTCTCCTGAAATAACTTCTCTTAAATGCTGCATACAAATCTTGCAATACTTCCCAGAGCATTTTTTTCCAAGCTACACAAAATATCTCTCCTCGTTCCCATTTACAATGTAATTAATTTTTATTCCTGGACGTCACTGGCACATGGCACAGCATCTTTACGGAACTATATTCAGAGTTACATTCAGTGGATATTTGATCAGCTATGCCTTCAATATAGGTGCACAGACTGTAGCACATCTGTTGCTGCATAATTTATCAGCCTTCCTCTACCCTTTCCATCAGTGGAAAGATGCCATCGTAAGACCATGGGAATTGCCAGAAATCTATGGTCATGATGGGGACATTTGAAAAGTAACGATGGTACATTTGAGAGGGGTGCATAGCACATATATGCAGCAAAAATAAAAAATAGTCATACCCACACATTAACAACAAAAAGGATAATTATATTACCAGGTCAAGTAAAACGTGGGGCAACATATCTACTGATCTGTCCTAAAGAGCCACCTGTTCAGGAGCACATCTAAAGGAGAGTCATTTCACAGCAAATCACCAAAAGACTGATAAGAAGATCTGGCAGCTGATTTATCTTTGAAGAATGTGGGGCCAAGCTTTGTGATGTTTAGCTCACTAAGTCCTGCAGCTTGTCCCTGCAGAACAGGGCAAAAAAATTAAATAAATAGTGGGTTTAGTGGATGAAGATTGGGTGGTGGGGCATCGCTGCACTAAATGACCCCCTGATGACAAGCCTGCATGAGGCCAGCAATGACATGATGATAGGGACTTTAGCCTGCACTCTTCTGCAGATGCGTAAATGTAATGCCTCGTCTTGTCACCATGGCATGCTTCTTTACAATAGCAGATACAATGGTTTGCCATATTTGTTAAAACATCAGCTTTATTTCACTTATTACAAATGAGTAAATTTCACTTTTGAATGCTATAAATTTGTAATTTTTTCCCTCTTCTGAAGGCATCATTAGGTACAGACAATCCCACTGTTCCGCTGTTGCTTAGTGACTTTGGATTCTACATTAACACAGATCAGTGACTGTAGCTTCCTCTCCAGCCACCAAAATATAAAATCCCTGTTACCTAGACAGTGCCATCCCAACATGGTAGCACTGTGCTGTGCTGCTACCAGCATTGCTGGGATTTGATTCCCACTGTGCACAATTAATGGCCTTGACACTGAATGACCAGTTGAAGACTATAACTGATTTCTTTTTCCATGCACACTTCATCAGAGCTTCTGACCACAGGATCATGTCTGTCTGGATAGTTTTGCTTGGTGAGCTATTTACAGCACAGCAGTGTCACAGACAGGTAAAACCCACAAGCAACTCTGCTGAACCTGGTGCACTGACACCAACATCACACACAATAACATCTAACACTATGGCAACATACACTTATTAACCTGTTGCTAGGTCTGCTGAGCTGAGTAAGGTCAGCACCCACATAATATCTGATCAGCAGCACCCTTGTACCCTTTTCTTTGCTTTAGGGTGATCATACATGTTTCCTGAGGACAGGTCACAAATAATGCTTGTGCTGTCCCCAAAATGTCAATTTTTAACAGGGAATTAAAAAAGAGTGAAAAGAAAGTCCTGATTGGACAGACATCTCACATTGTGCTTCTTTTGGGGAAAGAAAGGGGGTTGGCTGCTCCCTATAACAGCTTCATATAACTCTTCTTTTACCAACCACGTGTTTGCCTGGTTTTAGAGAAAACTGCTGGATAAAACACATATAAAACCCACCACAAATATCATTTCAAGCAAGGACATAGCCCAGGGCTTGAATGAGGGACAATGTTACAAGAAAGAAATTCTTCTACCAGGTAAAAGGCTGTCTGATTTGTAGACAATCTGCTTGATGTGGCCACCATGTAATCTACAAATATAATGCATCCAATTTAATTGAACATATTATGCTATACACAGTAGAATTATGTGTCTATTAGAATGGAGCCTTTAGAATGTCCCATTTTTTTTTTATTTGAATGTTATTTTGTTAATAACTTATAATAACTAATAGCTGTGAAGAGTCAATGGTTCACTTTCTACTTGGAGAATCATCTACCGCAAAGCCATTCAACACCCTATAACCTAGACAACAACTGTTTTTTTGCAGATGTTAAGGAAGTCCTTGGGTCTTATGTTGCTGCATTCTTGTTTAATCACAATATGTTTGCAATAGTTAACTGTAGAAAAGTTCAAGAATATTTCCAGATTATCACTAACTTACTATAATATAATGTAAGATCATATATGTATAGAATCAAATGGAGGATGATTGAAAAGTGTCTTACTGCAGTAGTTTTGTACAGGTGATTTTGATTTGTGGGATGTTGATAATGATGAAGCCTATATTAACAAAGCTGCAGCCGAGATTAATGGACTCGTAATGCGGACTACAAGGACTAACTCTTAACGCTTTCCTAATTATTTATATTTTTTCATAATATGAGCTAAAGTTGATCACATTTTTTCCTGAACTGACAACAGGATCATCTGGCAGATTTACTATATAATTCTGGGGTTTCTATTTTGTATTATTTTTATATCTCTCTATTTCTACCTTGTAAAAGAGGATTTTTTAGAAGTCAATTTCATTACTACTAAGTGTGCAAGGAATAAACCATCAATGCTATGACACCTTTAAGCAAATGAATGAAAATGTGGTTACATACTAATGGATCTATTTAATACTGAACATTGTTTGAGTAAAGAACTGATTTGAGTATGCAGCTGACATTCCAAAATGTTATTACTGGCCTACTCGGCATTGTGTTTCTTTATCTTTGCACTTTATTGCCTTTTTATAAGATTTCAGATTAAAAAATGTAAAAAAAAAACAAACAAAAAAAAAAAACTATAAAAACCTATATATTTATTTTACAGTTCATGTTTTTTTCTTCCTTTTTTCTGGTTGTTATAACAACAGAAAACACAGATAGCTCTTCAAGTTACTGACAAGGTGATTTCAATTATGCACTGGAAAACAAACCCCCCAGAACAGAGAACATTGTGTAGGACAGTTCTCAAAATGTGAATCCAAACAAAAATGCACACTAACTAAATGCATGCAAACATACATTACATGCGACAGACGATCTTTTTGGGAAGTATATGATTTTAGTATGCACTTATTTTCTTCATTTAGCCTATTGAATTTTCATGCCCTCTTCCTACACAAATACTTGCATGGCTCACTAAATGATGCCATCAGTTCTAGACATCAAGTGTATCAGCTGAGCTCATTTTCAGTGATGGATGTCTAGTTGTACTAGTTATAAGGTCTCTGTTTTCTTCCTTGTTTTTTAAACACGTTGCATCTCACATAGTATTTAACTGTTGGTTAGACATAGTGGACATTTATGTGAGTTTCAGAATGTCCCTGTTCTCCTAATACAGCCATTGTCCCATTAATTTCCAAACGCTACAGCATAGCACAAGGCCAGCCCAATAACACAGATTTACTGTGAGGTCTATACATCAAATGATATCCCTTCACTTCCATTTCCACAGAAGTACTGGATCTGGGATCTAGTCCCAAAATATGTTTTTCTACATTCTGTTTTTTCAAGCTTAGCTGCAACCTTTTTGTTCAAGGAACTCCACTGGCCTTGTAAACTCTGACCAACATGGTCTCCTGGAGAGGGACCACCTGTCTTTGGAATGACTCTCAAATAACTTCAGGATGGCCAAATTTGCAATCAACTCTATGCAACTCAATGCTATTTTCCTCAAACTGAATAAAAAAAAACAAAAAAAAAACAACAACAAAAAAAAACAATCAGATGTGAACAGTGGATTCAATTAACAGTGGATACATTAATGCAATGGTATTGTTAAAAGGAGAATAGTTTTAACAGCAAATGAACAGCTGGCCGATGCTAGCTATTAGCTAGCATTACACATTATAAAGCATAATACAACCTCATCTTTTAATCATGGATTTAGTCTGAAAAAAAAATGCAGTTGATAAATCCTGAAGTTTTTACCAACAAGCAAAAACATTGCTACGTGAAACTGATTACTGAACTGAAACTTTGCTTTTGAAAAAAAAACAAGATTCTTTCTGCATTAAACGAAGGCTGAAAAGAGTGTATCTCTGTTACAACGTTAATTTTAATTCCACACTGATATCTTTTCTGTCTCTTTCTATTATTTTGTACATCAAATGCGGCTGGGCCATATGACAGGATTTGTCTTGATTTGTCTTTTAAATAAATGTTTTATTACAGAGAAAGCAGTGTGAAATGTTGAATTAAATTTGATCTGATAGTTATCCCGTTAAAAGGAAAGAAAAATTCCTCGTTAAGCACTTGAAAAAAATCTTCAGCAGATTTCAAAAACACATTAAGATATTTTATTTTTGCCATATCGCCCATCCTTCCTATCATATGTATAACTTAGGTTTAATGAAAGTAGACAGATACACAAGCATCTGATGACATGTACCATTTGCTGTTAACTGTAGCAGATGGCCAATTATTGCCAAATTAATAGTTTATTAATTTGGCAAAAGAATCTGACTGTCGATCAGCTGGAATTCAACTTGCCTTAAATTCTCATTTGAAATGACTGAGCATGTCTAGTGCCTCTTGGTTTGGTTCTAATAATGACAACAGAATTAATAGAATTGTATACTATTTTGGAATCATAATTTTAAATGACCCTTCATTTAATAGTCTAAGAGTCAGTTACATGCTTGATGTTTCAATTATTACATCTCCAATATGCAACTAATGATATGAGAGCAGACAAACGTTTAGAAGAGAACAAAGAACACCTTGTTCCACTGAAACACACCTCTTCCTTTTCATTTGTGCAAAATGAACAGTGTATAACTTCTGCTTCGCCCACCAGTCTACCAGTAAAAGAACTCAAAAAGACATGCTACATTTATAGCCTGCTCATGTGCTTTAGCGCACAAGTGTCTATATTTTAATAACCGGTATTGCCATACTCCTGTACACTTCTACAATTCTTCAGTGATCTTGAACATAATCCTCATCACTGTATTCCCTTCAAAATGTATAGGCTCATTTAGGATACTCACTTATATCTGGGGGAGAATGAGAAGTGAAAAATGCATTACAGCCTCACTAAGGAATAGTATCCCCTAACAAGCTGTTTGAGAAATAATGAACAGAAACCAAATACACAGCTTTGTTCATGCTACAGTTAACAATGTTGCAATGTACTACAGGTTTTTGCTTTTGAAACATTTGATAGATTTCCAATTGTCTGTTGTTCTTACCCAAAAGGCTTTGGCAGCTTTTCAGGTACACTGGCAACAATGGCCAGGAAGCTGCAGATGCTATACACTGCTCTGGCTGAAGGGTGCACATTAAAAATACTTTCTACTCTACACATCGGGACTGCTGATTGCTGGAGCTGTTGAAGGTCATCCCATTCGAGAGGGCGTCTCCACTCGGACCCTCCTGGACCTGCTAAGTGCTACATGGCATCGCTTTCCCCGCTGAACTGGGCATGCACTACCTGTTTCAATCATGTGGCCAGACACACTACCACATCTCAGACGCTGGTCACATGGTCAGGATTTTCCCTGACCTCTATGCACTCAATCTCCTCCCTCTCCCGCTCCCTCTCCCTTTCCCGTTCTTTTCTCTTTGCCCGTTTCTTCTTCTTATGCCTCTTTTTGGAGGGGGGAAAGAAAGTCAAAAACACTGGGAGTATGACAAAACAGTGCAACACCGTGCAGCCGGTGGTGAGTAGTGAGCACTTGAACAGTGTGTAGGTCAGGTTGGAAGGCACAAAAAGCAGAGGCATTATCCCAATAACGAAGCACGAGGTGTTCTGCAAGATGGCCGCCCCATGCTCCTCGAGCGAGATCTTGATGCACTGAGTCCTGGTGTGTTCAGTGGCCAGTACAAATGTGTAAAGGTGGGGGGCACAGTGATCCATGGCGAAGTTGAGAGTATAAATAAGGCACAGGATAGAGATGCTGTCCATGTCTACATTCCAAAGCGTCATGAGGCCTAAGACGCCCAGCTCCACAGACGTGACGGTCAAGATCAACCAGAAGTTCCCCAGGGGATTGATGACGAGAAAGAAAGTAAGGATGAGGACAGTCAGGACACTGAAGCCTGAAGTTAGGATTGGCGAGACAACAGAGGAACTGTACCGGTCCATGAACACAAAAGTTGGGTTAAAGACAATAAACTTGATGCTGTTTATGAGGGAGAGCGGTCTGAGTCTCTCCAGCAGTTCCACTACCTCCTCCCTGGTTTTCTCTGTGGTTCTGGCAACCAGGTACATCCTGGAGGCAATAATATCATATTCTTCCCCATTTTTTGAGAAAATTATGTCCTCTGTGAAGTGCTGATACTCTGGGCTCTTCAAAAAAGAATTCTTTAGGATGTTTATAAAATCGCTTTTGGTGGAGGCGCTGATATTGGCAACCTTCAGAAAGTTAAAGTAATTGTCAATCCATGAAATCTTATTAAAGCCCTGACCTAGAGTCTTTAGGTGCTCCTGCACTGTGGAGTTCCAGTATTCAATGGGCTCATATATGTAGAATCCTATTACTGGGCTGTAGTTGCTGAACAGTTTCTGCTGGGTCAGGGCAAACGACACACTAGGAGAATTGCTGGCTAACAGATTAACTATATTGTAGCCATCGCTGATTTGTAAACATCCCATGAAGGAAAAAGAGGCATAAATCAAGTACAGGATAACCACAAACGGCTTGACGTAGGTGTTGGTAATCCACTCTGTGTAATGCTCTCTCAGGAAGTGCTGAATGAAGTGGTTCTGGTAGGGCACACTGTCATGATGTGTTGAGAGGTCATGGCCATCGCTCATCATGGTCTTGAACCATGTGGGCTGGCGGTCAAGGTACTCTACAGAGGGGATCTTGCAGCAGAACACGCTATGGTAGCGATTCTGCTCCAGCTGACCGGCAAACACCAGGCAGGAGCCGTAGAAAGAGAAGACGTAGAAGTAATTGACTAGGATGGCTACACACATGCTCTGACAGAACACCTTCACGGACTCAATGTTGGTGAAAGGACTGGCGCCCATGCCGAACGTGATGATGTACAGAGAGCTGGTCATCGTGTAGCACACCATCACATCAGCAAAGGCATCTGCCACTCGCTCTTTGAAGGGCAAGTTCTCCCGCGTTCTTCTCCAGCCAGCCAGGAGTTCAAACACTCCTTTGGTTCCATGACCTGAAAAGAGAAAAGAAGTCTAATTTTAGACAAGCTACAGTAATGCTTTATGAATACGTCAAATAAAAATGCATTTGTGCATAACAGTTAATCGTGAAAGAGAACAAATGTACTTAATATAGATTGAATTATGGCATTATACTAAAAATATTAGGACTATTAAAAATGTTGTTGTAATATAAAAGTTTTAAGTGATAACAGTATCCTTACATATTAACTCAACCAATGAATGCTATTCTGTGCAGCCAGGCTGTCATAGCTCTATGGAGCTGTGATGGACAGCAATACTGCTTCTGAGACACTGTGAATATTATTACCTTTGAAAATTTAAATAAATTTGACACTCATGCACCTACTACATATTTCACTGGCTGCTGAGGTCTCAGCACATCTTCATACTGCTCTTTACTGTTGAGAATATGTCTACCCCGTTACCTTGCCTAAGACACCTCTTTGTCGGACACTGAGTGGGGAAAGCTAATTAAGTATAAAGGATTATGCCAATACAATAGGCCTGATAGATTGACCTAGCTTGCTTTTGGTCTCATTACGCAATTGTATGAGTCTATTATTTTCTGTGAATTCATCTCAAAAGGCACATGGAAACCACATTATAATGCGGTTTGTTTTCAGTTATTAAAGGTATATGAAAATGTGGAGGTATAAAATGTTTCTACAAATTCTGTTTTATCTTTGAACAATCAACCCACACAATACTTTGTTAATGTCAGTCTTCTGAGACCTCTCCATAGTCATACTTTGACTGCAAAAATATTGTGTGAAGCTTCAAGCTGTGCGTTTAAAATGTGACTCATAGCTACACGCCTGCATCTTCTATCACACAAATGCCTCTCTTTCATGCTTACACTTCACAGCAATCATTACACCAGCTATGCATTGAGAAGAGTCTTCTCCAGGGATACAGAGCCAACAATGTCCAATTCATTCAGTTCACCATCTCATCAGAGCATCCAGGGGCCCAGCTAATAGGCAATGTTTCATTTGGGTTTGGTTTCAGAGAAAATTGTTGGAGGAGAACTGAAGCACATTACCCTGTGCTGGGATGGGTTGAATCAACATTCTTGGCCAAGAGACATTTAAAGCTTCATTCATCACATTCATTATTATTAAGTGTTGGTAAATGAATGATTTGGCTAAATAACTGTGTCAGAGAAACACAAAACTGTGAAAACTATGCCATCATCTCTTCAAATGCAGATTTTGTGCAACATCCATTAAGTTAGAAAGGACAAAGGACTTCCTAATACTTGGGATTTGTGGTGGTGGGATAGAGGACACAAACAAAGTCCTTAATGCACAGAGCCTGAATGAATCGCTTGTAGTACAGTTCATCTGGTCGAAGGGACAAGAAGGTCCCTCGTGAAATGCCAGCAGTTCAGAACATTATGGACACTGCAGTGGATTGTGAAAATGTGTCATTGTGTTGTCCCATCGTTTTTCTAAAAATGTCTTCCTCCATTATGCTACATTGCTATGCTGTTTGTCTCTGACTATTTTTTTTTCCTTTGCTATTCTCAGCCCAATTTAAATAGTGCAAAAATGCAGAAATATGCCAGATCAGAGCTTCACACTGAGAAAGAACTGTCATTGACCCTGATAGGCATGCTCGAGGTGAAATAAAGATTAAGGGAGAAAAATAACAATATGCAAAACAGTGTCAGTATCTGTTCTTTAAATAGTGCTTCTGACAGAGATTTCACGTCGAACCATCCTCTGTCAAAGCGTTTTTCCCTTCAAGAATGTAAATGAGATCAGGGACCGCAGGTGGAGCACGTCTCTTTATTAATACCACAAAGCAGGAAAAATGACAGCACTAAACCAAGCATGTGGATGTCAGCGTTTGAGAACACTGCACCAAATCGGGCAACAAAAGGCCAAGAGCCTAAACAACAGGAAGTCTCTTTCTTCTGGACAGGTAAAAATATTATTTTGGCATTCAAAAGTAAATCGCTGCAGCTTGGTATAAAATGATAACCACAATTATTATAACTAAACATTTTTAAATCGGTGAAAAATTATCGGTGCTCAAAATCTATTCTGACATACAGTACTGTGCAAAAGTTTTAGGCAGGTGTGAAAAAATGCTGTAAACAAAGAATGCTTTCAGAAATATAAATAATGATTGTTTATTTTTTATCAATTTACAAAATGCAAAGTGAGTGAACAAAAGAAAAATCTAAATCAAATCAGTATTTGGTGTTACTACCTTTTGCCTTCAAACCAGCATCAATTCTTCTTATTCATTCACTCTTTTGTTGATTGATGAAAATAAATGATTAACACTTCCATTTTGCAAAAGTTGGCAAATCAAATAATTAATGTTTTCTTTTTTCCAACATGTTAAAACTCCGAACAAAAAACTAGACTTAGAAAGTTAAAATTTCTTGCCTACATGGATGAACATAAAAAATTAATTTAAAAAATTGATAGATTTTGTACAGATGGCCAGATGTACAGATGGCCCAGTCCTAGTTTTAAATACAACAGCATAGGTTTCCCTAGGCTGTCCGTTTGCGTAATGGTACCACAGGGATACACTGTGCCCTCAGCTAGGCGGGTATCCTGACCCAGCACATGCAGCCGTTCTTGCAGGAAGGGAGTGACAGAGAGAGAGAAACACAGAGTGCCAGGGAAGCCGCTTTGCTCTGTCATCCCCTGACATTATCTTAATGGGTTAGCACATCCCAAGCGTGCCTTCCATAGATATTCTTCTGCTACTCTTTTTTTTTTTCAGAGGACACCCGGGGACACGATCCTGGACTGCAGCTTTCCGTTGCCAGGTCTCTCCAGGAGCAGACTGCTAAATGAAAGGCTGTAGCTCATGTCTCTGTGCGCCTGCTAGACAGGTACAGAATGGGATGGAGCTTTAGAGAGGTGGTTTGTCATAAGGCCTCCTGTGGATCGTTCTAGGCAAGATGTCAGAGAAAGGGCACTCCGACATCCGGGCTCCAATAAAGAGAGCACACTCTTCCCCTGACACACATGTGGCAACACTCCCCCCAGAGTCAGCGAGTCATTAAACAGAATTACTGCTTTGAAACTTCAGCACAGTGAAGAAGGATGACACATCCATCTGCAGTGAGGAAAACAAGCCTTGATGATTTGTTAATATATAGCTCATCTCCATTTCTGACAGGTGATGGGGAAAAATGGTGCATTTATTTCAATGCTGCTGTAAGTCAGTTTTGACAACAGGTGGTGACTAAATGTGTAAGAGAAGCTTTTATGAGTCATGCAAATCTTAAGTTCTGTAACTAAAAGCTATTTAAAATAAATGTAGAATAACTTTGTAGAATTGCTTTGCATTTATGTAGCGCTGGGGTGCTGTGGGTAGGATTTAGATGCGTAGCTGGGAGTCTAGTTCTTGATTTTATTTATCATACTGAAGATAACAAAACTCAAAGAACTTAAACACCACTGTTACTTTGAAGGCTAAGCCTCTTAAATGACCGATGCTCTGTTTTGACTCATTGCGGCTTAAATAGCCAGACCCCAATGAAGCACACCTGTGCCCTCATGAGCCCAGGTGTGCTCAGTCAGAGCAGGGCACCATCTATCGTGACAATTTACCTTAAGCTGACCAGTAAATTTGATCTATTTCAAACAATTTCAAAAACTAGTGACAAGTCTGCAATTAATATATGTAATAACGTTTATAATAACAGCTTGTTTTAACCAGTTTAGCATTTGAACCAGAGAGTCTGATGTCATTTTTATTTTACTGGTCAAGAACTACTTTTCCAGGACAACCTATTCTCTTTCATTAAATATTTACAAAATGTATTTTAAGCTAATTAACCTGTTTTACAGATATACTCTGCGAAGACTGGGCATTTAATGTAAAACCTTTGCCAAATCAATATGCAGACAACGAAGCAGATTTCCATGCTGGATCGATCGAGTCCCGGGTTAACAGCAAGCACCACCAGTACTGTAGCCAAGCTGAGATACTGTTGGCCAAAGAGAAAGAAAAAGAAGAGGAGGAAGGCATGTCTGAAGGCTGGAGGTGAGAAGGAAATGTAGGAGAGTTGAAGTGAGGGTAGGAACTGAATGTTGGCAGCATGACTGGTAAAGGGAAAGAATTAGCTGATAAGATGAAGGGAAGAAAGGTTAACATTTTGTGTGTGCAAGAGACTAGATGGAATGTTACTAAGGCTATTCCATTCCATTCAGAGTAACAGGGAGTGTGGAAGAAAGGTGAAGAAGAGAGTACAGGCAGGTTGGAATGGGTGGAAACAAGTGACGTGACAAATGACAAGTGAAACAAGTGAGTGAAGTGAAGAGTGATCTGTGACAGACAGTAGTGAGACCAGCTATGCTCTACGGGTTGGCGACAGTGGCGCTGATGCAGCGGTGGCCTAGTGTTTAGGGAGTTGCCCATGATTGGAAGATTGCTGGTTTGATTCCCTCACCAGTAAGTTGCTCTGAGGTACCCTTGAGCAAGATACCGTCCCCTTCACTGCGCCTTGTGCGCTTTCAAAAGCTGTCCCCTGCTGCACGTGTGTATGGTTGAAACGCAGAGGTTGAATTTCGTTGTGTTGTGCTGTACTGCATTTCACAATGACAAGGGTTGTCACTTTCACTTTTTCAATTTTTTTGATGAAAAGGCAGAGGTGAAGCTGGAGGTGGCAGAGTTAAAGATGCAAGATTTTCATTGGATGTGATGAAGATGGAGAGGATTAGAAATGAGAAAATTAGAGGGAAAGCACAGGTTGGGCATTTTGGAGACAAAGTTAGAGAACCAAGGTTGAGTTGGTTTGGACATGCACAGAGTTGAAGTGAGGATTATAATGGGAGATGGATGTTGAGGATGGAGCTGCCAGGAAAGAGAAAAACTGGAAGACCAAAGAGGAGGTTTATGGATGTTGTGAGCGAGGACATGCAGGTGTTCATGCAAGGAGGAAGCTGCAGAGGAAAGGAAGAAATTGAGACGGCTGATCCACTGTGGCGACTCCTAACAGGAGCAGTCGAAAAAGAAGAAGGAGAACGAAAACAAATTATTAAAATTAATAACAAAAAAATACAGCAGAAATATCTGCTGTAACAAGCACTCACTCTAATTCAAAGAGAGCCCTGAAACAGCAAAAGGGTGCATGTTCAGTATTACCCTTGTGCATGTATGTCACATTTACAGTAAATGTTCTCTTATCTTTCTGTGGCACATGGCACAGTCTTGCAGTTAATCCCACTGCGGTGGATGAGGTGAGCTGTATGCATAAAACTGCTCAACACAATAATTGTGCCACATGATGAAACTAAACATTAAAGGACACCATAACATAAATCTGTGACAGTGACCCAACATGTCATGGTGCACATCAACTGCAAAGCACAGCATTTCATATTGTGGGCAGCGGTAGCCTAGTGGTTAGGGAGTTGCCCCTGCATCGGAAGATTGTTGGTTCGATTCCCTCAACAATAGGTTGCCCTGAGGTACCCTTGATACCAGGTACCGTCACTGCTCCCTGGGCACTTTCAATAGCTGCCCACTGCTGCATGGTGTTTGAGTGCATGGGTTAAATGCAGAGGTCCAATTTTGTTGTGGTTTGCTGCGCTGTAACCTCACAATGACAAGGGTTTTCACTTTCATTTCATGCTATTATTTTCTCCTGCTCCACTAAAGAAGAGATTAATGAGAGAAGACTTCAGAACAAACAACCACTGAAGGATGCTGGGGTTAAATGTATGTAACATCAAGCCAAATTCAGCCCAATTCAATAAACAATACTAAACCCTCCTTAAACAGAAGTACAATTTAATCTGCAATTTGTAACAGATTGACATTGTATTTTTGAGGTCAGTAGGAATTGCTGTATTTTGATGAACTGGAATTTGAAAGTTCTGTAAACAGTTCTAAGGTCGTCATATAGTAATTCGAACATTATGAGCAAAACCTCTGATACACTGAGCCTAAATTTAGATTAATGTATCCTTTCAGTCTAAACTTGTAACTTTAATTAACACATCTAGCTCTTCAAAAGAAACATCAGGTGATCACTTCAAAACACCTTCATATTTCTGCAGTGTTGCTTCTAATGCTGACAAAAAACTAAAAGTCTTACATCATTCAGAGCCTGCATTCTCAGAAGCATTTTTGCACAAAGCTTGTTGATGGAGAAGGAAGTAATACTTTGAACATTTGCTATAAAATTTAAGATGGTAAAGCTGTGACAGTTTGGGGAACAATCGGCCCAGGACAGGAAAAAACCTGTCAAAATGTGTGCTACAAGCGTACAGCTTTGCTTAGGCTTTCTTGTAAATCTACTTTACTTCTTTCTTTCTTCCCACTCTTGCACTTTCTATTTGATTCACTGTTCTTTTGTGATTTCTTCCCCTGTCTGTCTGTCTGTCTAAAAAAATCAAGCAACTCGCAGTGATTTTTAAAGATAGTTATAATGTGATTCATCGGTTTAAATATGGTAGAAAATACTGTTTCGCGTTCACATGCACATTTATACAAGTGTTTGTTTTTTGTCAGTGTAGGTCAAAAATCTAACTGTTTACCACTCCACAACAAAGTGAAAAATAATGTTATTTTACATTGTAACAGCTTATTGCTTTTTACCATCAAAAAGATTGTGGAGTTTCCCCAAAGCATTTCTGTTCATCTCCAGCATATAAAGAATTATACAAAAAAGAGCTATAAAAAAAATATATATATATATTTTAAAGAAAAGAATGTGAGCCAAGCGTCCCAGAGGAAAACTGAAACACTGAATTCTACTGAACCTTGCGCACTATATACAGCGATTTGTAGCAGGGCTTTTTTGCAGCACTAAGTTTGGTATGTGGGTGTTTTGGAGCTCCAGCAATCCCAACATTTCAAAATCATTGAATAAGAAACATAAAGAGTATCACGGTAGGCGGCACTCTGCCTTGAATGGACACACCTGTGCTCATTCGGGTGAGGGGGTACCTCATTAAGGGCAGGGTTTATAAGCCCCAATGAGGCAGAGCAGAGCATCAGTCATTGCTTTTGTTACTTCCTTTGTAAAAGTGGTTCCTGACTTCTGTTTATGGCTAATAAAGTTAAGCACAAGACGCCTGGCTGCGCATTTATGTTTGAGCTACAACACCAAAATGTGACAAAGAGAATACCTGTTAGGATTTTATTGAAGCCTCTTACCCTGTGCAAGACAACAATCAGTATTTGTCCTAAACCTACTTCTGTCAAAATTGTTGGCATTCCTCAGAAATTACAAATGACATATAACTGGTAAAATCCGATATAAAATAGTCAGACATAACTGTCTTACTGGGATATGAATGTGAGGTGACATAGGCTTAATTTACTTCTTAATTTGTCACTAGAGAAGAAAGCAATGGTTTAAAAAGTTGTTAAAGAGTTCGTATCAAGAAATGGCTACAAGAAAACATAAACAGTTGAAAATGCCCATTTCTACTAACATGGTAATAATTTATCAGTTTAAAAGCCACTGGAGAAATTAGTAATCTACTTGGAGGATTACTTATGTGTATATTGACCCCACGCACAATGACTGGAGCAGCCAAAGGATCATGAACTAGGCATAGGGTTAGCCACATGTGAGAGTCAGTTTCTGTGGTCAGATGAGACTAAACTAGGACTTTTTGGCAAGAAATTGTTTTGCATAGACTAGGACAATACCAAATATAATTATAAAATACACATATTATAATGATAAAAAACTAAACATTTTTATCATCAGCTTTTTGTTAAAGTACAATGTTTACTTTTGATTTTAATTGTTTCTGCTTTCTTTCTTTGATAATATACTAAAATAAAATAAAAAGTAGCCAGTCATGACCAAAGCATGTCCAAAAAAAAAAAAAAAAGGGCATGCAATGAATACGAATGATTGACCTATGTATTTAAAACTGCATAACAACAATAATTCAGCAATCAGTAGCAGTACTTAAAAAAAAAAAAAAAAATAGGACTTTGCAAAAAGCACACTCATATTATCATATTAGAATATATATATACACAGTATTGTGCAAAGGTTTTAGGCAGGTGTGGGAAAAATGCTGTTAACAAAGAATGCTTTCAGAAATATAAATAATGATTGTTTATTTTTTAGCAATTTACAAAATGCGAAGTGAGTGAACAAAAGAAAAATCTAAATCAAATCAATATTTGGTGTTACTACCTTTTGCCCTGCGATGGGCTGGCGATCTGTCCAGGGTGTGTCCCCCGTCCTTCGCCCTGTGTGAGCTGGGATGGACTCCAGCACTCCCCCGCGACCCCGCTTGGGACAAGCGGCAGAAAATGACTGACTGACTACCTTTTGCCTCCAAACCAGCATCAATTCTTCTGGCCCCCACAGAACCCTGATCTCAACATCCTTGAGTGTGTCTGGGATTACATGAAGAGACAGAAGGATGTGAGGAAGCCTGTGGTTAGTTCTCCAAGATGTTTGGAACAACCTTCCAGCCGAGTTCCTCCAAAAACTGTGTGCAAGTGTACCTAGAAGAATTGATGCTGTTTTGAAGGCAAAGGGTGGTCACACCAAATATTGATTTGATTTAGATTTCTCTTTTGTTCATTCACTGCATTTTGTTGATTGATGAAAATACATGATTAACACTTCCATTTTTGAAAGCATTCTTTGTTTACAGCATTTTTTCCACACCTGCCTAAAACCTTTTTGCACAGTACTGTACATCCATCCATCCATTATCTGCCGCTTGTCCCAAATGGGGTCGCGGGGGAGTGCTGGTGTCCAACCCAGCGCACACAGGGCGAGGACAGGGGACGCACCCTGGACAGGTCGCCAGCCCATCGCAGGGAAGTACTGTACATATATATATATTTTTTTATCATCAATGCTACAACATACTTTGACGGCGAGGCAGGCATCTTTAGAAAAATGCCAAAAGCAATTCAGTCATAGACTAAAACCTAAACTGGAACAGGAAGGGTTCTAACATATCTCAACAAACAAGGAAATCTAATAAAAACAATGAAATAAATAAATAATTAATTAATTAAACAAAGTTTAATTTCAGTTAAGTAGCGCAGCTCAAACAGAAACTTACTCAACATCAGACAGGATTTTTTAAAGACATAAGCATGCTGTCAGGTAGAAGGCTCTTTGGGCTTTTACAATGTCCTCTACTGTAGAAATTAGTACTGAGCTTGCTTGGCAGTGAGATGTTATTTGGCCATGGGTGATAGCAGTGGTTAAAACTGTGCATTACTTCACCACAACTTGAGAAGACCTTTTTATTAAAAAGATTAAGTGCTGTCTTTTTGGCAGTAGGAGCCATTACCAGGCTCAGGCTGGCTCGCTGCATGCGTGGGGTTGTCCAGTGCTGATCAATATACAGGCAGGTTAAACATTTACTTTTTGGGTGGCCAGCACAACTGTGGCAATTGAACTGTGATCTCAATTTGAAATTCTAAATTTTGTTCTACTTCATCTGTGTTTTTTCACTGGCCCTGACTCACGAGGTGACAAGCGTCATGCTGTGTCCCAAACTGCCTACCACCACTAAATAGTTTGAAAAAAAAAAAAAAAAAAGTACACCACTTTTATAAATGCATACATTATTGTGGCAAGTAAAGTGTAAAAGTGTGCAGCTTCAGGGTTTGTATTATCACAAAATATTGCGCCCTACAGTTTTTGACTATGGGCAGTAAAATATAGATATACAGGTGAAATATTAATTAGTTAATATCCTGGTAGATATTGTGACGTTAATACAGCGGTATCAAAAATGTTTTAGCGCATTATGACCACATATACATTAATATATTTGTTCCAAATACATCCTTATGGACTCCATCAGGCACAAGCAGATACTGAGTCAAAAACTCACTGCCTCAGGAACCATAAACTTGGTTGCTAAACAACCGCTAAAGGTTGCTAAACAACCACTAAAAGGCCTGCAAGGGATGTAGGATGTGGGGTGCACATTGCATTAACAGACCCTCTAGCCTAGGAAGCTAGACAGAGGGGACACAACCTCTAACAATCACAATTAGGGATTAGCCTGATAAAAATATTTCACAAAACCATAGATTTAACATAAGAGGTGCAAAATAGCCAAGGTAGGAAACCTTTTGGGAAAAGTAAGATAATTCATGCACAACTCAAACAAGAATGGCAAAGTCTACACAAATCTCATGCTTTGTGATTTTGTGCAAGTTCATGATGATGATGTATTTCTGAATGTATAAATAAAGCGCAACCACTCATTACATCACTTTAAGAGTATCAATCACACCTTACTGTTAGGAAATGAACCACAGGGCGAAGAAAGCAGTGGCGAAGGCCAAAGATAAGGTGTTTGGTGAATTGTATGGACAGTAAAGAGGGAGAAAAGGACCTATTTCGATTGGCTAGACAGAGAGACAGAGTTGGGAAAGATGTGCAGCAGGTCAGGACGATAAAGGATGGACATGGAAACATGCTCACAGGTGAACAGAGCGTTTTGAGCAGATGGAAGGAGTACTTTGAGGGGCTGATGAATGAAGAAAATGAGAGAGAGAGAGAGAAGATTGGATGATGTGAGGATAGTGAACCAGGAAGTGCAGCAAATAAGCAAGATGGAAATAAGGGCAGGGATGAAGAGGATGAAGAATGGAAAGGCTGTTGAACCAGATGACATACCAGTGGAAGCATGGAGGTGTTTAGGGGAGATGGCAGTTGGGTTTCTGACCAGATTGCTTAACACAATCTTGGAAAGTGAGAGGATGCCTGAGGAGTGGAGACGAAGTGTACTGGTACCGATTTTCAAGAATAAGAGTGATGCACAGAGCTGTAGTAACTATAGAAGGATAAAGCTGATCAGCCACAGCAAGTTATGGGAAAGAGTAGTGGAAGCGAGGTTAAGAAAAGATTTGAGGATTAGTGAACAGCAGTATGGTTTTATGCAGAGAAAGAGCACTACAGATGCAATGTTTGCTCTGAGGGTGTTGATGGAGAAGTACAGAGAAGGTCAAAAAGAGTTGCATTGTGCCTTTGTGGACTTGGAGTAAGCATATGACAGGGTGCCTAGAGAGGAGTTGTGGTTTTGTATGAGGAAGTCAGGTGTTACAGAGAAGTATGTGAGTGTAGTTCAGGATATGTATGATGGCAGTGTAACAGTGATGAGATCTGCAGTAGGAGTGCCAGATGCATTTAAGGTAAAGGTTGGATTACATCAAGGATCAGCGTTGAGCCCATTCTTGTTTGCAATGGTAATGGACAGGTTGGCGGATGGGGTCAGACAGGAGTCTCCGTGGACTATGAAGTTTGCAGGTGATATTGTGATCTGCAGCGAGAGTAGGGAGCAGCTTGAGGAGAACCTGGAGAGATGGAGATCTGCTCTAGAGAGGAGAGGAATGAAAGTGAGTAGGGCAAAGACAGAATACATGAGTGTGAATGAATGGGAGGAAAGTGGAGTGGTTAGAATGCAGTAGAGTAGAGGTGACAAAAGTGGAGGAGTTTAAATAGTTGGGATCAACAGTTCAGAGTAACGGCGAGTGTGGAAGAGAGGTGAAAAAGAGAGTGCAGGCAGGTTGGAATGGGTGGAAAAGAGTGGCTGGAGTGATTTGTGACAGATGGGTACCAGCTAGAGTAAAGGGGAAGGTTTACAGGACAGTAGTGAGACCAGCTATGTAGTATGGGTTGGAGACGGTGGCACTGACGAAAGGACAGGAGGCGGAGCTGGAGGTATCAGAGTTAAAAATGCTGAGATTTTCGTTGGGTGTGACGAGGATGGACAGGATTAGAAATGAGTATTCTAGAGGGACAGCTCAGGTTAGACATTTTGGAGACAAAGTTAGAGAAGCAAGCTTGCGTTGGTTTGGACATGTCCAGAGGAGAGACAAGGATTATATTGGAAGGAGGATGTTGAAAATGGAGCTGCCAGGAAAGAGGAAAAGAGGAAGACCAAAGAGGAGGTTTATGGATGTGGTGAGAGAGGACATGCAGGTGGTTGGTTTGAAGGAAGAAGATGCAGAAGACCAAAAGAAATGGAGACGGTTGATCTGCTGTGGCGACCCCTAAACGGGAGCAGCTGAAAGAAAAAGAAGAATCACACCTTACAGTGAGAAATACGCTTAGCCCAGTACCTCTTCAGAGTGGAATTCCAGAGAGGAATTCCACATCATAGTCCACGGTGTGGAATTCCTCCACACTGCATTGTAAATGGTAATCCTCTGTGGTCTTCCCAATACTAGAAACCAACACATTCCACATATTATATGGTTGCCAGCTTAATGGCATGTAATATGCTATGCTCTAAGAAATTCATGATAAGTAGCTCCACTCTAATCTCTACCAAATTCCCTCCCATCCCAGCCTCCTGCTTAGCAGCTGATCAATAACACCAGCAGTTCTTGGCACGGAGTTTTCAGTCCAATAACTAACTAACTCTGCGTCATCTTTTGTATGAGGACAGAATCCCCGGTAACCAGCTCTGTGGGCTGGCTCTGCAGAGGAAACTTTTTCTGACTGGTGACTGAGATGGGCTGCTCTTCCTGAGCACCTTGAGTATGTTAGCCATGACCAGGCACATTCATGTGACACGTGGAGCGAATGGCAAAGCAAGTCGTGCACGATTGGAGGGCACAAGCTGTTCCACAGTCTGCAGCCCTTAATGAGCTCGATCAAT
Source organism: Hepsetus odoe (assembly GCA_017165825.1). Classification (NCBI taxonomy): domain Eukaryota; kingdom Metazoa; phylum Chordata; class Actinopteri; order Characiformes; family Hepsetidae; genus Hepsetus; species Hepsetus odoe. Next base: position 12,793,345 of record CM029370.1, on the reverse strand, counting down.
GAAAGTGACGTGCTGGGCTGAAGAGACAGGCACTGCGACAGACCCACACATGCATGCAGAAACACACATGCACAGTCTAGGTAATTCCTGCTGGTTAATTTTTGCTATTTTAGTACTCATTTCAACAAATAACTAAAAAAGACATTCTTCAAAAATTTCAATGAACGTTAACAATATTTTCTAAATTCAGATAACATTTAAATTAAGTCAACGGATCCATGTGTACTCTGAGATGTCAGTCTGAATATCAATGATCATATTTTCACCAAATATTTTAATGATTACACATTTAGCTTTAAAATCGGCCAACGATAAAAAACACAACCTATACTAACAATACTAAACGATGCATGGTGTTCAAAATACTTTACTGGAAAATGCTAAACAAGGAAGCATTTCTTGAAATGAAAAAATGTTGGATCAGTCGTTGAATTTAAAGCATGCACTACTCTCATCACTTTGCATTAAAAATGATTGTCAATTCATTGAAAGAGGACTTTAACTGATTTGAATTGTGAATGATATACAATGATATACATATACAACCCTATAGCATTAAACCTAATCCACATTTTACCAAGTAACACTGTTGCAAATGCACTGAATATCTTCAGTGTTTCCCCTGTCATTTAATTTATTTGCCCAGTCTAACACACTTGAGATGCAGAAAAGAACATATAACTGGCATCGTTTAGAGAGATATACAGCTGGTGTTGCAGAGCCTGTGGCATATCTGATTACTGACATTAAAATGTGGTCTGGAAGTGAGTGAGAGGGTCGAGTAGGATCTAACTGCAGTCATCCAGCATTTAAACAAAGTAAGCCTTCACGGTAGAAACTTTATTTTAAGGTGAATGTGATATTAAATGTGAATGTGATATTCAAGTCCTAATAATCAGCAGATCTGTTTGGGCTTTCTTGTCAGTCCAAACACCCTTTTGTTTTGGACTAAGGAATGCTCTTCTAATTTGTATCAATACAAACACTTTAAATTTGCACACAATTCGAGTAGAAACTGTAAAACATTCAGTCGCTTAAATATACTGCCTATAAATGTACAAATGAAGAAGTGTCAGTCACAATTACGATATGATAGAAATGTCATATTACTTTGAATACTGCAATCACTCCTCAACCCCATTCCAAATAATCTTTTTTCCTTGCAGTGGCCAACAAAATGTTTTCCAAGTGTCAGAATTTTTAACGTGTTCCTATTACTTTGCATATGCAAACACAAACACTCACAACCTGCACTTGACACCCACTTGCCGCTCACAGAGTGATAGCTCTAAACCCATGGATTCTGGTGGAAGAGACTGACTCTTGGTTGGTGGCAGCTTAGGATGAGTACTGGTTAGTTTTTACACCACAATGCTGGCACCCTAATGAGGCAGAAGTATTAGCTATGCAGTTTCAGCAGTGCCTGATGACCTAGTTCTATTGAAAATTGACTTTCTTACCACTGAACATATAGCCTACAAAAAAGGCATGTATATATCCATATTTCTGCAGATATTCCAGAATGCAACTCTGACCCTGAAATATTAATCAGTAAGAGTGACAGCCAGAAAGACTGGCTCGGTTCTGTCCATAGTATCTGATAATGATTCATGCTGATTAAATGGGAGTATATCACCAAACATTTTACGTAGACTGGGGTCAAGGGGTGAATGCGTAATTTGTCCATTCAAGGTAGTACATTCAAGCTCCTGCTGCCAAGAAGAAAGACGGCCTCCGAGTGGGTCTAAAAATAGACACTCTGCATGCGTCTGAATGAAAATAACTCCAGCATTACTCTGGGTCTTCTTGTCCGTTATTTTTCCCAAACTGCCTTGTTACCAGCTGGGCTGGCATTGTGTGCATGTTGTTGCCTAGTGCGATGCTCAACACTACATCTGGCTTCTCAATAATGTGCTGAATATTTGATTCTTTAATACTGATTAATATTTTTAATATGACTCAGATTGATTCATACTGATACGGATCATTATGGCTTCCCTGCTCACAATCACACTTGAAAGACAGATTGAAATACCACGGTGCTGTGAAAACGTATTTGCTGATATTCTGCCTTTTTAAATCATTTCAATTATTTCTTGTCTACGTAAATATGTAGTATAATACAAAAGACAACCTAATTGAACACAACACACAGTTATCAAATGAACTGAGATTTTATTGACCAAACAAGACAAAAACTCACCAACCCCTAATCTCCTGAGTGAAAAACTAAATAGCCCTTTAGTCACTCAACCAGCCATTGAAGCAAACTGAAAAAGGGTTAAATCAGATCAGCCACACTGCAGAGATAATTGCTGCAAGCCATGTGGAATCTAGACATCAATTAAATGCAACATTTCCAGCATTGTGAAATCCTCTATTCGTTCGCAACAAACAACACACCATGCCCCGATCAAAAGAAACGTTTTGGCAAAACATGTTTTGGCAAAACCTGAAAGGGGCAAAACCCTCCAATGTGACTGAATTAAAACACTTTTTAGAGAAGAGCGGAACAAAATTTCTTCACATTTGTATCATAGCATCGTAACAAAGTTTTACATTAAGGGGGCAATTACCTTTTTTACAGGCACAATATAAGTGTTAGTATATTTCATCCTTCAAAAAAATCATCTGAAAAAAGTTCATAAGACCAGACACAATTTATTATATGAATAAACAAAAACAGAGGGCCTCAGACAGAAAGCAGAAATTTATCAGAGTGTAAATGCAGAAGAACCTCTTTATGTGTTGGTCTAGTGATTAAGGTGCAAAGTGCTGCAGCTGCTGCACTGTGTGTTTGGGTTAAATGCAGAGAAAGCCTTTCGTTTTTGGTTTACTGTGTGCTGTGCTGAAACAGTAAAGTCAGTCACTTAAATCTCTCATTTACTTTCTTGCCTATGAAGTAAAATGACGATGCCACAAAACTGGCAAAGAAACTAACTAGTTGTCCAATTATGCATGCTCCCCTGAAATTAGATGAGAATGAAGGATTTAATGTTCTTTATGTTTCACCCAGTCTTCCTCTCCTTTTCACTGCTCTCATCAGTGATCACTCATCTCACAACAGATCATCTGTTTCCATTTCTTCCTGTTCACTGTCTCTTCCTCTTTCCCACCAATCACTTATGCGTCCTCTTTCGGCACATCCATAAACCTCCCCTTTGACCTTCTCCTATTGCCTGGCAGCTCCATCCTCATCATCCTTCTCCCAAAATACTCCTCTCCTCTCTGTCCCTCCAATATACTCATAAATACCCTGTCCAATCAAGTTACTCCCAACGCAAACCTCCAGCCTTTTGTCATCAGCACCACTGTTTCTAGTAGAGTAGAGTAGAGTGATCTTTTATTATCCCACGAATGGGAAATTTGGGCGTTACAGAGCTCTTATAAAAGTGACAGGTGTACAGAAGAAGAAAAGAAAAAATATCTAAAAAAATATAAAGATATAGAGAAAGAGGAACAAGTACAGGAGAAAAAGTAGAGGAGCTATAAATAAATAAACAATAAATTATAAATGATCTATCTATCTATCTATCTATCTATCTATCTATCTATCTATCTATCTATCTATCTATCTATCTATCTATCTTTCCATATCTTTCCATATATATATATATATATACACATATACATACATATACATATAGCCCTTCTTCAATGCTCCTCCTCGCTCCTTGTTACTCTGAACTGTTGTATATGAACTCCTCCACCTTTGCAATCTCTACTCCCTGCATCCTAACCATTCTGCTTTCCTCACTTTAATATACACTCATGTATTCTGTCTAAGGACTTTTATTCCTCTCCTCTCTAGAGCATATCTCCCCCTTTCTGAGGTCTCCTCAAACTGCTCCCTACTCTCACAACAGTTCACGATGTCATTTGCAAACATCATAGTGCGCGGGATTCCTGTATAATCTTGCCTACCAATCTGTCAATCACCTTCACAAAGATGAAAGGGCCCAATGCATTATTGATATAATCCCAGTCTTACCTTTATTATTACCTTCATCATTCCTACTGCAGACCTCACCACTATCACAACTAATATATTTCCTAATCCACTTTGACATACTCCTCTTCCACTCCAGACTTCCTCATACAAAACCACAACTCCACCCTAAGCAAGCTGTAATGTGCTTTTTCTAACTCCACAAAGGCACAATGCGACTCCTTCTGACCTTCTCAGTACTTCCCCATCAACACTCTCAGAGCAAACAATGCCTTTGCAGTGCCCTTTCTCAGCAAGGGTCACCCAATATAGACATAAAATGCCATCAAATCAAAGCTGACATTAACAAGTTTTGTTTAAATACAGCGTTTTGGATTTCCGTGTCCACTTCCAGGCTATTCTGTATATTTAATGCTTAGATTGCATGGAATACCTGACTGTATATGAAGTTTGTTCACATTTGCATTTAGGTGAAGTGAAAGGGACTATTTGTTATTGTGGAACACAGCACAGCACACAGTAAACCACAAGGAACCTCTGCTTTTCATCCATACACACCGTGCAGCAGGGGGAAGCTATTTAAAGCCTGGAGAGCAGTGGTGGGTAAAGTACCTTTGTAGCGATCGCAGCGTTCACGGAACAATTTCCGTAATACTTCTAAAATCGAGCAGATGCCGTCTCCACTACAATACACGGGACAAAACTTTCAGTACACCAACAAGTGTTTTAATATGTACAAAACTCCCTAAATAACATAGAATATAACACAAAACAAACACACAATCCAAACCATGAACATACATCTATGTGGAAACCACAGATGGACCTACCCATGTCCCTACCTGAAATAGAGGCAGCCCAGCTAACTGACCCCTGGATCCAGGAGGTCCGGAAGGAAGTAAGGCCACTGAGGGAGCTGAGGGATCCAGGCAAAATCGCCTTTGTGGACCAGAATGGGATCATCTAATGACGCGTGCCGAAGGGAGATCAAGGTTTTAATTATCAATTAGTGGTACCAGAGGTACTGCGTCTCCCAGTTCAACACCACTACCACAATAATCCATTAGGGGGCCATCTTGGTCGTCTGAAGACCTTGCTGAAGATTTTAGAAGTGGCATGGTGAACCACTGTTGTCTTTTGTATTACAATCCACACCTGTCACTGAGCCCGGGGAGATGTTAGGCGTAGATTTGATGGGGCCCTTCCCTAGACGTGACTGGGGAAACTCCTTTCTCCTGGTTGTGGTTGATTACTTCACAAAGTGGGTGGAGTTGCTTCCCCGGAGTTGTGTTAGTGAAGGAGGTTTTTACTAGATGGGGAACTCCCAAGTTTCTTGTTTCAGACCGGGACAGTCAGTTCACTGGCCAGGTTTTTTAAGGAGGTCTGCAAGACATGGGGGGTGCTTAACAAATTTACAACAAGTTATCACCCCCAGACCAACCTGACCGAGAGAGCCAACCGCACCCTCAAGGGTATGATTTTCTCATATGTGGAGGAGGAACATCAGAACTGGGACACCTGGTTAGCCGAGTTTCGCTTTGCTATTAATTCAGCAGTCCAGGAATCCACAGGACATTCTCCGGTTCAACTAGCGCTGGGCCGGTCTCTGAAGGGCCTTTTTGACCGGCTCAATCATGTTGCACCCTCCCCTATGTCGAAGAGTTATTCCCTCCTGGAACGTCAAGACCAACTACAGAACCTGGTGAGGAAAAATGTCGCCAAGGCACAAAAGAAACAGGCGAGGACGTATAATCGAGGACGTTTCAATCATGTGTACCATCCCAAACAGTATGTATCGATTAGGACTCACCCTCTCTCTGACGCCACCCGAGGTTACTCTGCTAAGTTGGGGTTGAGGGAACAGGGGTCAGGAAAAAGTTTTGGAGAGAAGGAGTACGAGAGAGAAACGAAGTTTCCGTGTCTCTTGTTTAAAATCCATTCTTTTTGTGGTATGTGTATTATAGGCGTTCACAAAGAAGATTGTCAGAGTTCGTCTTCCTTGTTTGTGGATTTACCCCGTTAGACTATTTGGACACCCATTTCACTCTAGTTATCAGGATTACATCACCCGTCCTTTCCATCATCCCCTACTCCATCTCCTTTGTGGTAAGACTGTTCCGTCTGCCAACTACCCATCTCCGGAATCACCTTTAAAAGACTGATCAGTACTTTTGGACTCAATACATGTATGTTCATGGTTTGGATTGTGTGTTTGTTTTGTTATATTCTGTGTTATTTAGGGAGTTTTGTACATATTAAAACTCTTGTTGGTGTACTGAAAGTTTTGTCCCATGTATTGTATTGTATTGATTTTAGAAGTATTACGGAAATCGTTCAGTGAACGCTGCGATCGCTACACCTTGCTCAAGGGTACCTCAGGGCAACATACTGGTCTGGGATTTGAACCAACAACCATCCAATCCTGAAGCCTAATCCCTAACCACTAGGCCACCACTGCTCCAATGTAGTTGGCAGACGCTTTTATGCGGAGAGAAGGGAGTCCTGCCTAAGAAGTACTGGTATGTTTACTTGCTTGGGCAGAGAACCAAACACTGTCTTACCACGTGGAGAGCAGTGCTATTACCCACTGAGCTACAGCAGCTGCTTTAAGTAACATGGATTTCAACGTGCTGTAAATATGAATTGCACTCAGACCAAATTTCTGCAAGTGGACCCTACTCTTGATGGTCATTTGATCATTTCAGTCATAACGTACCATAGAAAGGCCTATGTTAGGCTGGGCTTCAGGGATACCTCTATATATTTTTCAAAACTATTATCTGTCTTTCTGCATTGGTAGCATATGTTCATAAACAGTAATCACCTATTAATAGTTTTACTTATTAAAAACAAACTAAAAATCTATAATAAAAACCAATGAACAGGTTTCTCTTTGATTATCAACAAAACAGTAAAAACATTTTTCATTGAATTAAGTAAAAATTAAGGTTGCTGTAAAAAGTTAAAAAGCTAAATTTTACATTCTCTTAATCCTATGTACTATCCATGGTGTCTACTGTTTTTTAAAATTCATTTAAATATGTTACATGATTATGTAACTGATAGGGCACATAAATGTTGGTTAGGTTAAAAAATGAATCCAGTATAAGAGTATTCTTAATCTGGATCTCTAAAACCTTATATTCTGTAATCTCAATTTAATTGTTGACTGATGTGTACTAGTTTTCACATGTCACATGTACTAATCTTCAAATTACTCATTAAGAATATTTTTCAATTTACAAAAAAAAGGAATTCTAAAAATGGTTGAAATGTTCAAAATGTTCATAGATGCCAGGCTCAAACCCATAGTCTTTGGTTTACAACTAGTATCCTATCCCTAGCCATCACGACCCTGATTGAAACTGTGGCAAATAATGTTGTAGCTTTTATTAATAAGGAACATAATCGGCACTTTTTCTTTAAAAAGCCTTTAAATAGAATGATATTACATTCTTATATAAAAATAATATTCTAAAATCTCACATTCCTGAGTCAAAGCAAAATTTATAAAAATACTAAAACTGTACTTTGAAGACATGATCTAAATGGACATATCAGACTGTCCCCATTCACTCATCAGTATTCCAATGCCTCCTTGCCTGCATCAGTTCCTCAGCCCATCAGAATCATATCGGGTCTCCAGGGATGCCTGGCCACGTCACAAGACGCCTGTGGCCAGCAGTGTAAAGTGTCAACATTCATCTTGCCCAGCGGGACAAAATCTATCCCACCAGATTGTCCCCCCTTGTAAGGCCCCAGTGCAAAAGCCCTGTAAATCAGAGCTCTCTGCCATTCGGCTAGGGGCTCAAAAAAATCCTCCGGTCAGGCCGCAATTAATCTTCCACGCCGGACTAGCTTCGCTTTAACACTGAGCATCCAAGGAGCTCAGATCATTTGGGACACAACAGACGTAGGCAGGAGGTGAGAGGTTTTACAAAGAGCAGTGGAATTATAACCTTATCAGCTTCATAAAGCTGAACTTGATTTTACAAACTCACTCCTACATTATCAGTTTTTTTTATCAGTTAGGAAGCACCAAATAGCATTTGCTTTGACCCTAATTAGCTGGATGGAACAGAAGTTTTAGTTTACATGGATAATGCCAGAGGGGTGTTCCATGTGACTGAATGTGGTCTAATTAGAGTATTTATTGTTTTTTGGCCCTTCCTCGGTGTAGGTGATTTAACAAAAAGCATCACATTCCTAGCATGTAGCATCTGCATTTGTAGAATAAGTCTTGTCAGAGAAGGTACTGACAGGGCTCTAATCAACTAGACACCACCACAGAGGGGACAAGATAGTACTGTGATCCATGTTTGATTTACTGTCCAGCTACCTTGTCATGACAGGATGTTGGTGGACATCTGCTAGGCTGGAGAGAATGTCAAACATGCTCTGTTTTCATATCGGTCCAACAGTGTAATGCTGTGTAAGAGGCAATAGGCCTTCTCTTAATGCTCAGCACAATATCAGACATGGTTTTTTATTAGCAATTGCCAATAGAGTGAGTCCTCAATAACCACAAAACTTAATAAACCAAGCTTTTGAAACAAAATAAAGTTGGTGGGAAATTACAAAGAGATGGGACAATATAACACATTTGCACAGTGATCTTTGAGTGTGTGCCCTAGGCTGCAGGTTTTTGGGCAGTGATGACTGTCATCTATTTGTCTAAAGAAATGAAAAGCTCATGGCATGACTGCAATTTTTGTGGTATTCCAAAAACTACCATATACCGACCTTACATCCACATCATTGCCCAGTTTCTTTATTATTTCAGTGCAAATGCTTGTGAAAATGCTGGATTCCAGGATTTTGGGAGTCCACTCAGATTCTGATTCCACGAGATGGGAAATTAATCAGTCAACTCCACACATTAATCACAGTTAAAAAAAGCAAGACACAGAAAGAGATCTGGTAAAAAACACAGTATGGGATGGTGGTGGTCTACTGGTAGGGTACTTGCCTATGGACCTATGAATCAAGAGTAGCAGCTTCAAATCCCACCTCTAGCACTATCACCACAGGGTTCCTGAGCAAGACCCTTAACCCTTAATTGCTCCAGGGGGACGTTCCCTGTAATTAGGACATGGATAAATGCTGGATAAGAGCGTCTATTAAATGCCGCAAATGTATATAGTACTATAATAATTACATTTGAGCCTGTTTAGGAAATGAGTTTTTTTTTAGCTAACTTTACTTTAAAAGTCAATACAATTCCATTTTGCGTTGTTTTCCACTTTGTCTTACATCAAAAAGTGTGTTTTGGGGAAGGCTGCATTTTTCAAACAGACTATCTAGACCATGACAGCAGAATATTTAATGCGATAGGCATGTGCAAACTTGATTGTCACAGAGTGGACTACACTCCAAAACGTGTTCACTCTCAGTCTGTCAAACACTCAAATTAATTCTTTTTGGGATTGATTCCTATCATTACCTATTAAAGCTCCCTAGTAAAAGAAGAGCATCTGTTTTTGTGCTAGTTTGATTTTGGCTCAGCAGTGAGTCAGGCAAGTCCATGGTATCTAGTGCCCCGTTTTTTGGTCACCATTAAAATTTACAAAAACTAATCAGAAAGTGTGAGATAACCAAATTTTGCATTTTTTTTTTCTCTTATGCTTTCTTGTTCTAACATGTTTTATTTATCCTGCTGCTAAAATGTGCATCTAATCATCATCAGGTTTATTTTTGTTTGTTTACTTCCCAGGCAGAAACAACAGTCAATGATGACAAAGACACAGAGCAATTATGCACTCCCTCCATCCTGAGGAGGAGTCACAATTAGCAAAATCCAACACAACAACAAAACTCAGCACTCAAAAAGCAAACATACCCATCGCGAAGAAGGGGATTCCGAGCAGCGTGGAGTTAAACTTGCCATCAGAGATGAAGAAGATGCCTGCAGCCGTAACGTTGGCAATGCATATGGTAAGCACGCCCAACAGACCCAGAAAGGGTTTGCCCCGCAGGCAGTCGCGCATGGAGCTGGAGATGGTGGCGGCCAGCAGCACAAGCACCAGGCTGACCAGCACCTCGCTCTTGGCCAGCATGCCCGTTTTGTGAAAGTCCCGCCACAGGCTGAAGGATGTGAGTGACTGGATGTACAGGTCTTGACTGGCTGTGGCCAGGCGGTGCGCCAGCTTGCAGAACTCGTTCTCCCATTTCTCAGCGATGGCGTCCTGCACCATGGGCCGCAGGTTGCGGAGGTAGTAAGTGATCTGAATCGCACGGGCCGACTTAACCTGCTGGTCCCTGCTGTGAGGCGCCAAGACAACGCTGCCCAGCTGGTGGCCGATGAAAGCCACTCTGCCATCCTGGAGAGAAAAAAAGACATGTGGGAAATACTGTGGGTATCAAAAGGAATGACCTGATCTGATCTGAGCATTGGAATTGACCAAGGCATATGGAATAAACCATTAGTTTAGTTTTTTCATTTTTTTCCCCTTCTAGCTCACTGAAGCAAGCATTTATAATGAAGTAGTGCAGAACCCACAACCTCCTGCTCCTGGACCCTAGTCCCTCACCCTCACTAGACCAACGCTGCCATCATAAGAGTAATTTTTTGTATAAGTTCTATTGGTTTTTAACATGTGACTGTGCAATTATTTTTGCATTATTATATAGCAAAATAAGGGTTACGATGAATCAGTTCTGACCCTTTATAAAAGTTCATTCATTTGTGCATTATAGAAGGTGCTAGAGCCTATCCAACACTCATAGGACAAAGACACAAAAGCACCCTGAACAGGTTGCAAGTCCAGCCTCAGGTAGAACATGCAAACTCTACATAGAAAGGACCCAGGCCACCCCACCCTAGGACCTTCTCGAGGTGACGAGGCTACCCGCTGTGCCACTGTGCATATTCTATTCCCCAGTTTTCTTTTGGCTGTGGAAGAAAGCCAGAGGTCTCTGCAGAAACAGACGCTGAGACAGGTAGAAAATGCACACTTCACAAAGCGAATAACATTGATTGTCTCGTTAAAAGCAATGACAGTTTAGTGGAAGAGTTTTCGCCTCCCACGCTCCAGACCTGGGTCCAATTCCTGGACAATGCAGTGACTGAAACATCAAGAGGCAGCAGTGGTCTAGTGGTTAGGGACTAGACCCTTGAGAAAGGTACCATCCCCATCACTGCTCCCCAGGCTCTGGTCATAGCTGCCCCATGCTGCACATAGTGTATGGGTGAAAAGCAGAGGATGCATTTTGTTGTGGTTCACTGTGTGCTGTGCAATGTTTCAATGAACCAGTGACAAGGTCATGGGAGCACAACTAATGGAAGATGACCATCATAACTGGATCATGGAGTAATGGCCAGTATCTCCAACCAGGGAAAGATGGCAACAGGATGCACTATGGGAAGAAGGCAGCTGGCAAAGCCAGTGTGATGCTCTGAACAATGTTGGGAAACCCTGGGTCTTGACATTCATGTGCATGTAGCTTTGAGGCATACTAGCTACCTAAACATTACTGATGATCAAGTAATCTCCATTATGGGAGTAACAAAAAAAAATCTCCCCACTAAATTACAGTAATTACTCAAGAATAGTTTGACAACAGTTCAGAGTAACGGTGAGTGTGGAAGAGAGGTGAAGAAGAGAGTGCAGGCAGGTTGGAATGGGTGGAGAAGAGTGGCTGGAGTGATTTGTGACAGATGGGTACCAGTTAGAGTAAAAGGGAATGTTTATAGGACAGTAGTGAGACCTGCTATGTTGTATGGGTTGGAGAAGGTGCCACTGACGAAAAGGCAGGAGGCGGAGCTGGAGGTGTCAGAGTTAAAGATGCTGAGATTTTCGCTGGGTTTGACGAGGATGGACAGGATTAGAAACATAATAATAATATAGTACATTAAAGGGGGCCACTCAGGTTAGACGTTTTGGAGACAAAGTTAGAGAAGCAAGGTTGCGTTAGTTTGGACATGTCCAGAGGAGAGATGAGGAATTTATTGGAAGGAAGATGTTGAAGATGGAGCTGCCAGGAAAGAGGAAAAGAGGAAGACCAAAGAGGTTTATGGACGTGGTGAGAGAGGACATGCAGGTGGTTTGAAGCAGGAAGATGCAGAGGACCGGAAGAAATGGAGACGGCTGATCCGCTGTGGCGACCCCTAAACGGGAGCAGCCGAAAGAAAAAGAAGAAGAAGACTCAAGAATAGTTTAAGGAACATGACAAGGGTTCAAGGTGTTGACTTGACCTCCCTATTCCCCAAATCTCAATACAATCACATGGTGTCCATATGTAGTTCACATGGTGTCCATGACTCAACACAAGGAGACCTTCACGATAGTTTTAATGTTATGGATGCCATTAACCAACAGATTTTTGCCCTGCGTAGTGTAGATCATGGGTACACGGTGGGTATTCTGTAACTGAGACTGATTGAGACACATCAACCAAATGTATCCTCATCAGCTGCTACAGCAGCGAATCCTACAGTAATGATAAAATATTTTTGCACAAGACACGTCTGAGGTATGCCAAAGATAGACAGATATTTCAAGCTGAGATGTATGACGTGGGTTGCCAGCCCTTAGGTGAAAAAAAAACGGATGCCTTAGACAAATGAAGTAACTGTTTCTTGGCACATCATGGAACAAAATGATGGCCCCCCACATTCGCCTATAGCGCTACTTGAAATACCACATTGCAGGAAGCTGAACTGAAACAAGTACAGAATAGCCATTTATTAACTCAGGTTCTATTATTTATACTGCTTTTTTTCCATATTCTTATTGAATTATAATTATAATTATTATGAATACTTTGCTTGGTAAAGGTGACAGTCATGTCACTTTTTTCTGCAAAAAAACTCATAGCGATCATTCAATACCATCAATGTCTTCACCACAATATATCTTGTCTGGATGGACAAAGACTCTTAACTCTCTCCCCCTGAAATCCTTCAATCAAACCTGGTTTGATAACAGTGTGATAAAACTGGTGGACAAAGCCTCTGGCAAAACATCCCACAAAATGTCCCTTTAAGCAAGGCAACCCAGATTTGGGTCTCAGGCTCCGTGTTCACTCCACATAAACTGGCCCTGAAGCCAAATGGTGAGCTTTCCGAGGCCTAAAACGAACCCTAATCCCAGACATCAGTCACAGAAACCGTATCTTCATCACCTCAGCGATTCAGAGGACCTGCAGTGCTTGTCGTCCAGATTGAAGGTTCCTCCAAAGTGTCTCAGGAAACCTCTGAACTGGACTTGACAACGGCTGCTGGCGAACGCCTTGAATGCAGCAAAGCAGCCAGAAGATGCTCTGACTGCGTGCTATGGAGGAATGGCTCCTTTCCCCTCTCAGGAGCCGGGCTGACTGTTCGGAGGGACCTCGCTCTCTGACACTCTGCTTTATTGGCTTTCCTGCTGCAGATGTCTGTCTCCAACACAGAGAAAGAGCCTCAGACTGCGGCGAGCAGCGGAAAGACACACGGACCCACACTGGGCTGCATGCTTCAGGAAGGGGAGCGCTCACTTTCACAGAAACAGCCACTAGCAGTCAAGAGTGTGTGTGTGTGTGTGTGTGTGTGTGTGTGTGTGTGTGTGTGTGTGTGTGTATGTGTGTGTGTAGCCACACTGGCTGTGGTTTCCCACAGAGTCCAGCTCCACGGCTTTCCCCGAGACTGCAGCTGATTCATAACCAGCACACACACACACACACGCACGCACACACACACACACACACACACACACGCACACACACACACACACACACACAGCCGCAGCAGTGGAGAGTGTTGATAGTCTCTGCTGAGCTGCCTGGTGTTAGCATTTGTTTCGTTAGCAGCGAGGCTACCAACACCGCGCAGGAGCCTGATTTATTCTTTTTAAAGAACATATTACATTGTTATTATTTTTATGAATGGCAGCTCGCTTGAACAGGTGTCGGTTATTCTCGGCGTGTCCTCTGAGGAGACATTTTCCCCTCAACTCCATAATTCTGTCCTAATGCAGCAGCTTCGAAACAGCGATATAATCATACCAATACAGAGAGGCGTGTGTATAAGAGTGTGTGTGTGTGTGTGTGTGTGTGTAAGACGTGCATCCCAACATTAACGCAAGCGAGCTCAAGTTGAAATTCCCCCCATTCCACCTTAAATGCAGGCGCAGTAATCGAAGCGCAGCGCCAGTTAAGGTGGAACGTAAACTAGAACTTCAAGAAAACAAAGAGAAAAAAACCCCAAAGTCCCGTTTTTGGGGTCGCGGCTGCACCCAGAGAAGTTGGGAGCGGACGAGAGGAGGAGCTGGGGTGTCTCCTGTACCTTGAGCGTGGTGTTGGGGTAGCTGACGGGCACCTTGGCCAGCGTGCTGTTGGCGAGCACGGCGGCGCGGATGTCCTCGAAGACGGCGAGGATGTCGTCCAGCACGCAGCGGCGGTCGCGGTGGCGCAGCACGCACAGGTGAGCGAAGGTGTAGTTGAAGCCCTTGTGGCTCACGCGCAGCTCCAGCACCTGGCGGTGCACGTGCAGCACCTGCTCGGCCAGCTCCAGGATGTTGCCGCCGGCCTTGGCCAGCAGGATGAGGCGGCCGTAGCGGCCGGGCGTGTGCAGGTCCGAGTAGAGCTTGTGCTTGGAGCGCTCGATGGGGAAGAGGCTGTTGGCGAGGCTGCGCTCGATCTTGGCCAGGCTGTGCGCCGGCGCCACCAGCGCCTCCAGCTCCGTCTCGGGCTGGAAACGGCTGAGCGCCGCACAGCCGAACACCACGGTGAGCACGGCGGGCACGGTGAGGAAGAACACGGGGTGGCGGCTGACGAACAGGCCGAGCCAGTAGAAGGACGCCTTGAGCCCGCGGTGGATCGCCTGCCGCAGCATCCTCCGCCTCCTCCTCCGCCTCCTCCTCCTCTGGATCCGGCTTGCAGATGCCTCGCTGAGAAGCACATGTGACACGTGGCTGCGCCCCCGCCCCCCGGTCCGTTAAAGGGGGGGTAGGAGGTGATGGGGGAGAAATAAACCCGAACTATACCTGTTAGCCTCTTACAACGCCGCAGCCGCCACACCGCGATCGGCCCCCCGCCAGTGCTTCATCTCCGTCCCAGCTCCGCCATTCAGCCGTGTGTTTGTGTGTGTGTGCGTATGTGTGAGGGGTTCTGCTTCCTCATGTGCACGCGTGCCTCTTCCCGCTCTCCTCCACTCTCTTCATGCAGCTGGATCGCGAGTCAGGGCGGGCTGTGGGGTGAGAGCACGGTGGGCTGGGAAGAGGTGTGTGTGTGTGTGTGTGGTGGTGTGTGTGTGCGTGTGTATGTGTGTGTGTGTGGGGGGGGGGTGTCACTTTCTGCAGATGGCTCTAGATCAGTGTTTCAGAATTCCAGTTTCAAACTTTTCACGGGAACGGACAGGAATAACGGGATTATGTGAGAATGTATGTGTGAACATCGGAATTTAAGAGAATTCAAAGAAATTAGTGAATAATGGAATGCTCCCTCTGCATTTCACCCATTCACACCGTGCAGCAGGAGGCAGCTCTTGAAAGCGCCCAGGGAACAGTGATGGGGACGGTACCTTGCTCAAGGCAACCTCAGGGCAACCTACTGGTCTCGGATTTAAATCCACAACTTTCCAGTTCTAGGGCCTAGTTCCTAACCACTAGACAAAATATGTGAGTTAACTGGAATGTACTTTCCTCCATCACATGCACTCATCATGTCTAGACTCCTGCAAGACCACAGCAGGGCTGTTCTAGACTCCTACAGCACCACATCAGGGCTGTTCTAGACTCATACAGCACCACATCAGGGCTGTTTTAGGCTCCTGCAGCTCTACATCAGGGCTGTTCTAGACTCCTGCAGCTCTACATCAGGGCTGTTCTAGACTCCTGCAGCACCACAGCAGGGCTGTTCTAAACTTCTGCAGGACCACAGCAGGGCTGTTCTACTAGACTCCTGCAGCACCACAGCAGGGCTGTTCTAGACTCCCACAGCTCTACATCAGGGCTGTTCTAGACTCCTGCAGCATCACAGCAGGGCTGTTCTAGACTCCCGCAGCTCTACATCAGGGCTGTTCTAGACTCCTGCAGCACCACAGCAAGGTTGTTCTAAACTCCTACAGCGCCACAGCAGGGCTGTTCTGAACTTCTGCACAGCAGGGCTTTTTTCTAGACTCCTGCAAGACCACAGCAGGGCTGTTCTAGACTCCTACAGCACAACATCAGGGCTGTTCTAGATTCCTGCAGCACCACAGCAGGGCTGTTCTAAACTCCTACAGCGCCACAGCAGGGCTGTTCTAAACTTGTGCACAGCAGGGCTGTTCTATTAGACTCCTGCAAGACCACAGCAGGGCTGTTCTAGACGCCTACAGCACATCAGGGCTGTTCTAGACTTCTGCAGCACCACAGCAGGGCTGTTTTAGACTCCCACAGCTCTACATCAGGGCTGTTCTAGACTCCTGTAGCATCACAGCAGGGCTGTTCTAGACTCCCGCAGCTCTACATCAGGGCTGTTCCAGACTCCTACAGCACCACAGCAGGGCTCTTCTAAGCACCTGCAGCATCACAGCAGTGCTGTTCTGAACTTCTGTGGGACCACAGCAGTGCTGTTCTACTAGACTCCTGCAAGACCACAGCAGGGCTGTTCTAGACTCAAGCACTAAATCCAGAGCAGTATATTTACTGGGGGAAATATATGCAGTAGATCTTAAGGTATTACATTTAAACTGCTAATACAGAATGAAAATGAGTTCAGACACCAGATAGCTAACCAGCAAATTAGATATACTAAAAGAATGTTTTCTTACATTTTGATTGAAACCTTTCTAAGGGAATATAAGAGAAACTTTATTTTTCATATGGAATATGATTATTTTATTCAACGTTCTTGTTTTTTGTTATTCTGTGAAATAGTTAAAGGTCTTCAAACAAATAAATCCAAGTCAAAAATGTCATTAAAAAAAAATTCTATTAGTTATGTTTACATGCATGTCTGCTTGTGACAAAACTGAACATTTATATTAATGTGTGAATTTGATACAATTTGTATGCATTTGTATGCTCCAATGTATTCCAGTTAATTCCCACTCTCATTTGTTTTCCCAAAAGTTCCTGTTAATTCCCAAACAAGCTCATTTTTTCCAATACGTTCCTGTCAATTCACATATTTTGTTCTAGTGGTTAGGAACTAGGCCCTAGAATTGAAAGCTCGTGGATTTGAATCCAAGACCAGTAGGTTGCCCCGAAGGATTTCATGCAAAATCATTTGAATTTCTACCCTGTACTTTCCTCCAGCACACACACTCATCATATCTAGACTCCTGCTGCACCACAGCAGGGCTGTTCTAGACTCCTGCAGCACCACAACAGGGCTGTTCTAGATTCCTGCAGCATCACAGCAGGGCTGTTCTAGACTCCTACAAGTGCTAATTCCCATTCAAAAGTTTCCAGCTTTTAATATTTCCAAAATTCCTGTTTTACTTCCCATAGAAATGTTCTGAAAATTTACCTGAAAGTTGCATTCCTTTGCAACCCTACTCTTCATCACTAATGGATGAAGTTTGACAAATGACAAATTCATATTGCATTTTTTGGGAGCTTTTGACCACTACATACACTGCAGTGCAAAGCAGCGGAGTAATTCTGAAGTTATAGTGTTTAATAACCATGGAAGGTGCTAAAGCAGGATTTGGAGGGGAGCAAGACAGAATCTTTGTGGCTGCTAGGGTGGCACTTTCTTGAGATGGCACTTGATGGATGAGGGGTTTATTGGTTGTGGGGACTCAAGGTGGGAGATCGTCTACAATTACAATGACAGCATGAACGAGAAGGAAAACGCCTTGAGTTTGCCTATAGTTTCCCAAAAACCTGCTGATCAGTTTTTAATGACATACCCAAGTATAGTGTGCAAACGGTTGATCTCTTGGGAGAGTTATAGAGAATGTTGTGCAAAACTTGTGGACCAGGGCACTTTACAATGCTCTTTGTTAATTAGCGTTAATTAGCTTTGTGGTGTCTTTCAATGATTTACTGCTGTTTGTGTGGTTCATCAGAATACCAAAGATGTTAAAATGTTCAAATGAGATTAAAATGGCCAAATTGCCCAGAATGGCATGTCAAGACCTTTGTCAAGATCTCAATAATGAATTCACCTTTTACTGAAGGTAATTCAGTAAAAACACATCACCAGTTGGAGTCATTATCAGTATATTATTAAAGCTCATTTCTGGTAGCTCAGTACCTTTGTTTTCTTTTTTCATTTTTAAAGAATCTTCATCTACAGCTACATCTCTTCAGCTACCCTAAACCTCATATTTCATTTCCAAAAGGTTTTGAAATCTTATCTTGTTACTAACTCCAGGACGACATAATCTCTCACACCAAGGCTTGCACGTTTATGAGTTCTGCATGTTGCATTAAGTCCATTAAGGGTTGCAAAGCTGTAGGCTGATGTATAGTTATCTTTACAATGCAATGCCACTAAGGTGCTAATCTTCCTTTTAAAGATCAGGGAAATCTATGCAGCTTATTTCTAACAGAACTAAGAATTAAATAGCTCAAACCAAAGATTTTAATAATCTGAAGAAAATGCAATTTTTCTTTTCTTTTTAATGAGTGTATTAACCACTTTGGCAGCACCTCAATTAGGATATGCTATCACAAGCTCCTGAGCCACCCTGACAGTACCCAAATCAAGGAGGCGTTACATTCCCAATTGAAACCATATTTAAAGTGCCCTGTAAATTGCCGTAAGTGATTCTTGCTGCTCGTTAGATTAACTCCTATAGAATTAAACTGAATTCATTCCCACACAGTAGGAATGTCATGACTGACTTTAATTGGTAAATTAACACTTTGACAGGCTTTCATAATAGTGAACAGAAGTTCCACATTTTTGTGAAGTTACTGCTGATCAAATTGGTAATTGGCCTTATAGCTTCCTAGACAAATGGCAAATTGAGAATATTCAGCAACTTCTCTAATATGAGTTTAATTATCACTGTGCATTCACAAGCTCTAATGAAAACTGGGGCAGAGCATCAATCTTGCTTATGAATTTATAATCCGCAAGTAAATACTGATGATGCCATAATGAAAAAGATCTCACTGCAGAGACAAAGCTAGAAAAATGATCTGTAAACAATAGGATAAGTGTAACATGATACTAGACTAGAGATACTGTGTTCATTTCTATTGCTGTGTTTTTCAAGAATAACAATGTTCAGTAAACTGGATCCACAGTTTATGACCATTATTTTGTAGCTACTGCCAAAATGCACAGATTCACATATTTGAGAAGATGTGGGCGGCACATTCGACCCCAAGTAAGGAGTGCACAGCAGCCTTCCAGATATAAAAGCATATCCAGTAAAAGGATGGCAGAGATGAGTTGTCAAGATTGAGGCTGGAATCCCAGCTGAGCCATTTACCCTGCATGACTAGGGGCTCCCAAAACAATTGATCTATCTATGGTCTGCCCACCAATGCCTTCTACCCCAGCTACCATTAACTCAAGTTACTCCATGATAAAGAGAGAAAAAGATATATTTATGATTTTTGTTGATTCTGTAAAATTTCCAGCTTTGACTAAACTGATGACTAAATTGTTTGGAAAGTAGACCCACGATAGGCATGGAAAATCCACTGGTCTTTACAGCAGAACATGTATGAACAGGAACCTCATACATTTACATGAATTTGAGTTATGGAATAGTTCAGCATGTAACATGGCAACACAATATGTCCTCTACCCTAATCCAACCCTAAAGCCGTATGAAAACAAGCATTTAATCACTTGTTTGACCACCCTTCGGGACATTATGGGGGTTTTCTTCCAAAGTTAATGATGTGAAGAATGAAGGAACCACAAAATATTGAGCAATTCTTTCATTACTTATCATTACGTATCATTTTCATTATGCTTTGTGCTGTAACTTACATGCAAGTTTCTCAAAATATAAAAGCACTAAAAATGAAACTCTTGGAGAGAAAGGATGTTCAGTTTTCAAATATCTTTACTAGAAACCCTTCAGGTATTTTGGTTCTGTTGGTCCCCCAGAATGCTTTATTATGATTTTATTATGGACAGAAACATGTTTAAATTTGGCTCTTTTTTGTCATTGATTGACAGTAAAACATAAAGACAGGATTACAAACAGAATGTAAACTGAAAAAAAACAATCCATTATGTAATTAATAATATGATTGTCCACCATTTGTCCACCATTAGGGGTCGCCACAGCAGATCAACCATCTCCCTTTCTTCCTGCCCTCTGCATCTTCTTCCTTCAAACTGACCACTTGCATGTCCTCTCTCACCATGTCCATAAACCTCATTTTTGGTCTTCCTCTTTTCCTCTTTCCTGGCAGCTCCATCTTCAACATTCTTCTCCCAATATATCCTCATCTCTCCTCTGGACATTTCCAGATCAGTGCAACCCTGCTTCTCTAACTTTGTATCCAAAACATCAAACCAGAGTCGTCCCTCTAATGTACTAATTTCAAAATCTGTCCATCCTCGTCACACCTAACAAAAAACTTTAAACTCTGACACCTTCAGCTCTGCTGGCTGTTTTTTCATCAGCTGCACCCTTTCCAACTCATATAGCATAGCTGGTCTCACTACCATCCTCTAAACTTTTCCTTTCACACTTGCTGGTACCCGTCTGTCACAGATCACTCTAGCCATTCATCTCCACCCATTCCAACCTGCCTGCACTCTCTTTTTCACCTCTCTTCCACACTCACTGTTACTATGTTGATCCCAAATATTTAAATTCCTTTACCTTTGTCACTGCTACTCCCTGCATCATAACCACTACACTTTCCTCCCTTTCATTCACATTCATGTATTCTGTCTTTGTCCTACTCACTTTCATTCCTCTCCTCTCTAGCGCATATCTCCACCTCTCCGGGTTCTTCTCAAGCTACTTCTTACTCTTGCTACAGACAATATCATCAGATATTGTCACATCATAGTCCACTGGGCATCACATCATAGTCCACGGGGACTTGTCCTTCAATCTGTCCACTACCATGGGAAACAAAAATGAGCTCAGCGCTGAGCCTTGATGTAATCCCACCTGTACTTTAAATGCATCTGTCACTCCTAATGCAGACCTCATCACTGAAGCACTGCCCTCATACATATCCTACTCTCACATACTTCTGTGCCACACCTGTCTCCTCATACAAATTAATAATAATTGTATTTATGTAAAAGAAGGGCATGAAAGGAAAAAAATCACTTAGAGAAATACTTATTTTAATTTTATTTAACATTATAAATCTGTTCTTTCATGCAAACTTTTTTTCCCAGTTGAAATACATTTTTTTCTCAGATACATGTTATGTTTATCTTTTCTTATTTGTGCTTTGTGTATTATTTTAATGGAATCCCCTCATGAAAGTAATTTTCTGCATGGCTGATCTCATACCACCCCAGTGATGGCTTGTAATCCGGTAAGGCAGCGCCTATGGCTCAGTCAGAGCTGCACTGACTAATCAACTCTATTCATCCCAACAGGGATGGGTGCTGGTGTGTTTACAACCAGTGGAGCTCTGACTAGGTGGTGTTCATTACAAATCTACCTGATGGCTCCCTCATGTCTGTAACAGGCAGAGGACCGCAACAGTTCTTTGATTGGTAGAGGGGGCCTTCAGTTAACCAGCGTTTGAATGAAATAAAATCCATGAAATGTGTCCTTTCTTGTAAAAAAAAAAGGAACTAACTAAAGGTTCTGCTATAGTTTTTTATGAATGGTAGGATCGTAAAGGTGACATGGCAGAAATCCACATACCCCCCCTCCCCCAACCCCCAACCCCCCAGCGGTGTGTCTTAATGAGGGTACAGTAGAGAACACAGGTGATTAATGTGCCTTGTCCTTACCTGGCCCCTGTTCCCAATTCCCCCTGCTAAGCATGTGCTCCTCTTTTTCTTGGAAAGTTAATTCAACCTATAGTGAGAGTCATTAACTCTCAGCAGAGTTTCTGCAAAAGTCACTTTATTGCAGTCTTTAAGTAGTGTCTTATTAAATGTTTATACATGCACAAATTATACCTTTTAAAGCCTAGGGTCTAAGGTCTTTTAATTCTTGTGAATGGAGGCTTTATTTTTCCAGTCTCGTAACTACATAGGCTTCTGTGACCACTGTTTTGCAAACTTTTCAATCTTTTGTCAATTGTTTTGGGTCCTGAAAACAGATCTTTGCAACTGTTTTGAAGGCTGAGCCAAAGCTGAATCTGGTCTTAAGGTAAAACAGTATTCCACAATAAGAACATCATGACATCAGTCAAATATGTTGGTGGTAGTGTGATTGTGTGGGAAAGCTTTTCATCTTTAGAATTTAGGGAACTTTACACAACTAGAACCAAAATTAGCTGTAGCTCAAAAAAGGCAAAATTAGTTACTTGTCACTCCAATCACAAATCTTAGCATCTTTAACTCTTCCTACTCCAGCTTGGTTTTTCAGTGCTACCATCTGTAACCCATATAACATTTTCTCCACCTTCACCATCTCTACTCCCTGCATCTTAGCCATTTTGCTGTTCTCTCTTTCATTTACATTCTTGACTACAGCCATTTCTATCTCATACTAAACATGATCTCCTAATCACCTCTGTTTCCTTCAGCAACATACCCATTAAAGTCACCAATCGCCACTCTCTCTCCTTTGGATACACTCACCATCAATTCATCTAACTCACTCCAGAATGTTTCTTTCTCACATCTCACAACAAGCTCACAGAGCTTGCAAATCACACCTATGA
This sequence comes from Hepsetus odoe, assembly GCA_017165825.1. Lineage (NCBI taxonomy): Eukaryota > Metazoa > Chordata > Actinopteri > Characiformes > Hepsetidae > Hepsetus > Hepsetus odoe. The sequence goes on along the minus strand of CM029370.1, from coordinate 12,770,707 downwards.
TTTCCAGCATCATACACTTCCCTCTATCTGACATTCTTTTCACCTCCAAAACACTCTTGAGTTATTCTTTAAGGATAACACCTGCTCTGGTTTAGAGGTAGGATACTTGGCTGTAAACCAAGTGGTTGCAGGTTTGAATCCCACTTCCAGTGCAACCAATGTTGGGTTCCTGAGCAAGACCCTAAAATTGGGGGTGGGACTTTGCCTGTATTTAGGAATTGGGAGTTGCTCTGGGTAAGAGCATCAACTAAAAGCTGTAAATGTAAACATTCCTTCTCTTTGCCATTCATACTGCCAATATTAAATGTTTCTAATCTCATCTCCTCTGTACCTTCCCTTCTCTCCTTCTGCCTATCTATGCTTGAGACCAGCACCAAGAAATACACTGGCTTGTGCATACCCAGTGGCATGGTTACTTAATACTTATTACCAAAATACCTTTATAAGGTCATGGTGTTAATGCTAAATCAGCTACTACTGGTATATACTATGCATGTGGATCAGGTCAGTTAACTTTCTGTTCTTTGTACAGGAATACATGATAACACGCTAGAGATGTTGCAGATCAAGATTGGGTAAAAATGTTTTTGTCCTCACATTTTTATCCCACTTCATTTTTAAGGCATGTTTTCTAGGCTTGATAGTTTTTCTTTATGTAAGCCTACCAAAATGGTTGGTGTTGGTATTTTGAGGTTTTGCAGTTAGTGCAAGCAGCAACTGAAGCATATGGAGCTACAGAGCAAGAGAGAGTGAGAGAGTGAGCTGGAGGGGAAAGTGGGGCAGGGAGAAATCCCATATTTATGCAGTCTCAGTGGATATGGGCCTGCAGTCACAGCTTAATGTGCATTTCTTGCCAGCGACCTGTGCCAGGTGGTGTACTTGTGAGAGGGACGCCGTCTGCGTGCACACACACACACACACACACACACACACACACACACACACACACACACACACACACACACACAATTTAAGTATAAATAGAGGGACCCTGCCTGCATATATACACTCACACAAAACACTTATGCAAGAGTAATGCAGAGCATCTGTATAACAGCATGTTTTTGGGGGTATTCCTGGTATGTAGGGGTTAGTACTTAATAAAAGTGATATAAAGTAAGACAACGAGTGAACTTACCTGACCATTGTTGCAGTTCATATGCACCCCTTCATGGTAACAACATTTTTCACCTCTTTCAGTAAGATATTACACCTTGATTCCATTCTTGCATTTTTCCAGATTAATCCATTAATTTTGGCCTGATTAAAAGAATGGGTCAAATGTATTTTTTAAAAATAATTTTATAGAAAACCACAGGTTGAAATCCAACGAAGTAGTGAATGGAGGATTTTTTTTAGAGCTAAAAAACATCAAAAGGTTCTATTTATTTTTATTTATATGAACCAAGAACAGTTTTGGTCAGCCCAGTGTTGCATATATAAATTTTCCTATAGTCGTGGGTGATATAGCAGAAATATGATTTTTGTCACTGTATTTTACATCTGACTAAAATGAACAAAAGTAGAGATAGTAAACCTATATTAAAACATACATTTTATTATAGACATGTATGAAGTTATTCATAATTGTATATACTAAAGTTAAGTACTCTATTTCTAGTTGCATGTTGTGATTTAACTTTTTCATGAAAATCATAAGTGAAAGTGACTATTCTTGTCATTGTGAGGTCACAGCACAGCACACAGTGAAATTGGACCTCATTTAACCCATGCACCAGGGGGGCAGCTATGAAAGCACCCAGGGAGCAGTGACAGGGACAGTACCTTGCTCAAGGGTACCTCATGGCAACTGGTAAGGGGTTTGAACCTACAACCTTCCGATCCTGTGGCCAACTTCCTAACCACTAGGCCACCACTGCCCATCAGATATAACATAACGTCAGAGCCCAGCTCTACTTACATGCTTGTAAATGCCCAATTTCCTTTAAAAGACAATGCTTCCACTGGGCAGCGGTGGCCTAGTGGTTAGGGTAGTTGCCCCAGCATTGGAAGATTGTAGGTTTGATTCCCTCACCAATAGGTTGCCCAGAGGTACCTTTTAGCAAGGTACTGTCCCTGTCACTGCTCCCTGGGTGCTTTCAATAGCTGCCCACACGGTGTTTGCATGGGTTAAATGCAGGTCCAATTTTGTTGTGTGCTGTGCTGTGACCTCGCAATGACAAGGGTTGTCATGTTCACTTTTCACTTCCACTGGAATTACAGCATGCTTAATAAGTTCAGACAAATTGTATGGGTATGTTTTTCACGTCATGATGGCTTGCTGTAAGATTGGCCTTCAAATGTTCTAAAATGTTATGAAAAATAATATAAAAAAAGTAAAGTAATGTGACACATTGTCACTTTCTTAAGATGTTTGCATTGCTTCATCTTCTTTAAAAGAAGTGCCAAATGCAGCATGAATAGTTCTTGATCACATGAAATAAAGGACCATTCAAAGTTATTTGCTTCCAAGGAGCAAGGATACTGATTTCTTCTCATCACATTTTTCATCTGTTAAGCTCTATTGACCTGAAGAGACAACCATTAGAACAAACACACCCTGCAGCTGGAGCTCTAACACCTTGATGAGCTTGACTCTAACACACATGATCTATTTGTGTTATCTTTTCAAACATATGTGCAAAAGAGCACTGTCTGTCGCATTACAGCTGGAACTGACCTTCATAAGAAGATAAATCCCTTAGAAAGCATTTGAAAATAGCTGCACTTATGTGTATAATCTGCATCCTGAAGAAAGTAAATGACCTAATTAATTAAGAGTGCTTCCACAATGCCCAGGGACAAGGCAAGCATCAAAGAAAAGGCATCTGTCGATACATCCACTGTAAATACATCCATTTCAGCTGATCCCATGCATTATAAATGGCTAAGTGGCTTAATGCAGTTTTAAAGAAGTCCCATGAGGCAAAACTCTTAGAAGCTCATGAAAAATTGGAGAGATTAATTCAAACTGTAATATAGGGAATTGCATCGTCACTATCTTCTTTAAGATCAACATCACCTTCAAAACCCTGAGAGTATACATAATTTAGACTGGTCCAAACTGCACTTAATTATTGGTCCTTTTGTGGACTCCTTCCTTTGGCAGATATGGTAAATGTAGTACTGCCTAGTGGTAAGGGAGTTGGGCTCAGGATCAGAAGGTCATGGGTTAGAATCCCAGACCAGTAGGTTGCCCTGAGGTACCCTTGAGCAAGATACCATCCCCATCACTGCTCCCTGGGCACTTTAAATAGTTTCCCCTTGCTGCATGGTGTGTGTGGGTGGGAAGCATTTTGTTGTGGTTCACTGTGTGCTGTTTCACAATGACAAGTAGTGACTTTCACTTTCATTTTCCCACTTCACTTTATTTTATCATGAGCTGGGTCTACACTACATGATTTTTAGCTCACATTTGCCCTTTTGGTCAAATCGGTCAATCTGAAGTGGTTTTCCAGATTGAGAGTCCAGTCCAGGTGACTGACATCCAACTTAACCTTCCAAAATAGCTCTTGGTAAATAGCTTGAGGGCCTGCTGATGTTTTCATACATGTTTGCTTGTCTCAAAGCCATCATGTGGGATAGAAGAAGATCAGTGATGTCACTGAAAGGTAATTCAGGCAAATGGTCAATGAAAGAGCTAAGGGAGTGAGTGACATGCAGTGGACCACAGAGCTGCTTGCTGAAAACACAAAAATAAGATTTCGACTGTTTATAATGGCTGACTCTGAGAAAAAGTGTAATGTGCATCACTAAATACACTGGTACTTCATGCATCACTGTATCTTTTTTAGTATCTTTTCTTAGAGAACATAATTTAACTGTATTCTAATTTAAGTGCACATTTTAGGGTCGATTGACTCTGTACACCCTGTCCTGTCCTGTTTTTTACTTTAAAACATTAGGTTTTGTTAAGTAGGACCTCAAAGACTTGTTTGACTGTTGACTGTTGCACTGTTTGTGTTTTGATGAAACAAAAATGTACTTATCTTTTATGACAGAATATGTGTTTCAATCAGATGAAAATGTTTGCATATAGCCTCTGGTACAGGTTAGATCCATGCTTAGTGTAGAAGCTTAGAGATAAAAATATGTTTGATTTTTAGTGGTGAAAACCCTATGCTGTTGTTTTTGCATATACGGTAATGGTTAAGGTATTTTACAAATGTTTACAACCTCCTCTGTTAACCCAGGATCTGGATACTTTTGGATCTGTGTTCAACCTCAGGCGAGTGTATAAGAAAATGTGACGTGTATGAAAAACAGTCAAATGCATTATTTTTCAAATAAAAATCTACCATTTAAATATGTTGAAAATAAGACATTTATAACCATAGAAAACCAGTGCCACAGCCACCATGTTATTATTACCCTGGAGCAGGTTATGCATGCAGTGTAAATTGACATGGCAATGTATTATGGTTAATATTAATCCAATACTGCCACGAGGCATAAAAGATTGATTTTTATATAATTATATAATTGATTAAAACTTGATATTTTCAGAAATAGTCATTTTCATTTCTCAACCATTGAAAGAATTGCTGTTGTGGCTATAACATGCTACTAGAAAAGTGTTATCCAAAATAATCAAAGAAATTGAACAAAAAAAAAAGTAGTGATTTTCAGCACAATTTGAGAACAGCAATGACTGTAGCATGAAGAAAGATCTAAATTAGAACTAAATACACATCGGCGGCCACAGGACTTCGTTAGTCTCTCACACAGCTCTGGTGTGATTTTAGTCCACTCTTCTTGCAGCCTCGTGTATATTACTCTTGTAGATATGTATATGTATATATATATATAGATATATATAGATAGATAATTTATTATTATTTATTTATAGCTCCTCTACTTTTCTCCTGTACTTGTTCCTGTTCCTCTTTCTCTATATCTTTATATATTTTTTCTTTTCTGTCTATACACCTGTCTTTTTTTATAAGAGCCCTGTAACGCCCAAATTTCCCATTCGTGGGATAATAAAAGATCACTCTACTCTACTCTACTCTACTCCACAGTTCAGTGACTGTAGTGGGTTTCTTGGCCATAAATTTGTCGCCAAGGATTTTCCAGAGGTTTTCTATTGGGTTTAGATCAGGACTCTGGGCTGGCCATTTAATAATTTCTGTTTTCCGTTGCAAGAAACTGCTGTACCTGTTTTGCTATGTGACAAGGGGCATTGTCCTGCATGAAAGTTGCTGGCTGATTGATGTTGATGAACACAGGAAAGAAACACATGTTGTCGAAGAAGGTTCTGATAAACATTTGCATTCACTCTGCCATGTAGCTGAGAACAGAAAACCATGAATTCTCCAAACCATGACACTTCCTCCTCCACCTTTCTCTGATTTCTTAACACAGCTAGGGTTCAGTCTTTCCCCAGTTTGATGATGCACATAATGCTTCCCATCAGACCCAAATAAATTTTTATTTGGCTTTCATCACTAAAGTGAACTTTGGACCAGTTCTCCTCTGTCCACACAACATGCTCCTCAGCAAAGGCAAGTCAAGCCTTCTGATTCTTCCTGCATATGAGAGGTTTGGTCACTGTAGAGTAGGCTGTCTGTCCAAATGGCCTTAAACGTCGAGACACTGTATGACAAGACAGATCCTTACCCCGCTCAGCGCTGAATCGGCAAGCAATTCCAGCTGCAGTGTTGAAACAATTCCCCATTGACATTCTCCGCATTATCCTGCCCTCTCTTGCATTTGTCTTTTGTAGACGACCAGCCTTCTTTGGGGACTTCAAAGAGTTTGTGACATTGTAAAGGTGCAATATTATAGAATTCACATTTGATCGACCAGCTTCTCTTTCTATGGCTGATAGGGTCATTCCTTTGACAGCCTTCTGACCGGCTGCCAGATTAACATCAATAATTTGGCGGTATCTGAAAGTGTTCTCTAATTTTGATCAATGTTCTTTTTCAAATATCTTATTTAAGTTTCTTATACTGTGCTTCTGAACTTATGTAACTCATGTCATATGGTTAAAATACTGCACTTTTACTCCTGTTTGGATCATTTCAATGTCAATTTTTTGACATTTAGGACATTTAGGAAATTGCAGGTAATTTTGATCTCCAGTGTAGATTCATACATAAATATCCATATATATATGTGTGTTTGTATATATATATAAAACCTATAGACTGTTACACAGAATACACAACAGGCTGTTCAGTCATACAGTACAAGGGAATAAATTATAAAACAGACAATAGGATATAAATAATTTGTAGACTGTGATGGCATTTAACAAGTACATCAAACAAACATGTGTGACACACCATGGCTGACTCAAGCATTTTACAATTTGTAGGTCTGAGGGAGTGCTTGGCGGATATGGAGCACCCGGAAAAACCTGCTTAAGGCTCCAAAAAGGCTATCAGGGGTGCAAATGAATTCTACAGCAACAGTCCATAATTGTAAGCATACAAATCCACCAGCATGTTATACAAAACAGCCAAAGAGTATGTATGCAGTCAGTGTGCCTAATAAACTGGTAACTAGGTGTATATCATCTGTCCTTCATTATGTCTTGGGGTATTTGTTAAAGGTGTCAAGCATTTAAGCCACAATACAGCAATTTTGTAATTTGAACCAGTGATGGTGGTTACAGCGAGATCATGAGAAAGCCATGCTACATAAGGTAAAGCGTGTCTTGGCACTGCTTGCTCATCTCACCCTGGAGTAATTAATCAAATGAAGAATGACAGGCAAAAAAGCGGAGTTCCTCTTGGAGCCTTGCTGTTGCTGACGGCATTATGAATGAGTTTCAGATTCTCCCTGTGTACACCACGTCTTGTGCCCAGCAGTTCCGCGTAGCCTTGAGTCATGAATTGGTTTGGCTACCACTCAGGAAAACAGGATGCACCACCTGCTGCAAAAATCCGATGTTAATTTCTCCAAGTAAGACTTCATCCAGTAAGAGAGGTGGAAAGGCAAAACAACAGACATCATCGCCACTCAAGCCTTTAAAGCTCAATTGACTTGTTCGACTTGTGTAGACCAGTGGAAGGTGTTCAAAAAGTGTTGTCATGTAGACGTGTGCATGGATTTGTTAGATTTCTGCTTAGAAGTGGCTGAAATTCAGTTTCCATTGAATACTGCAGATTGGCCCAGCTCCAACAGAAGATGCTGGCCTAATACCAGAGGTAAATCTAATCTAAATTTGTAACAAAATGCACCTGAAATTTTTGAGATTACATAAAACAAAGGTAATATAGCAAAATAAAACCAAAACACAAAGCCTACCATTAAAGGGTCAATATCTTACAGTACTCACTTTTTTTTCTTTCCTTTATTTATGAGGACCACATGTAATATTTTAACATGTCTACATTCCTACTTTTTATCCCTAAAATTTCAACCGGTTTCATGTGTTGTTTGAACAGAATAAAAAAAGCTGCCTAAGCTGTTACTGGGAGACAGCATAATGTTAGAGCAGAACTTTTTCCAAACTTTTAGGTAAAGTTCTGAAGAGAAAGTGGAAAAAGTGAAAGTAACTAATTTGTCATTGTAAGCACACACCTTCTTCTATAATGCTTCTCTGTGTTTTACCCATACACACACACCATGCAGCTGGGGGCAGCTGTGCCCAGTGCCAGGGAGGAGTGATGGACACAATACCTTGCTCAAGAGTTCCTCGGGGCAGAGAAGAAAAAGGGGTATCGTGCCATCTTCACTGAATACTATTGAGTTCCTCTCTCAAATATCGGGTGCTCCTAAATCACCCAAGTCATAAAGGATATACAGGCACATTAATAACTCCATATGCCAGAAGCACTTACCCCTTTAAACAGTTCAGGGTGAAAGGTCAGGAGCAGTCCCAATATTTGTTACCATTCAAAAAATGCATTGCAAAGCTCCTTCATCAAAAATATTGCCCCTCGTCAAGCATCTGCAGCAGTCTTTCAAAGCTCATTAATCATTTCACTTGTCGCAGTGTATTTGCCACCATGCTGACATTGCTTTTCTGGAAATACACTGCCCCCCAGCCAAATGATTTCAGCCACTGCCCCTCTCCACACTAGCACCCGAGGAAGGCTGAGTAATTAATTGGCTGGGGGTTTTCTACTGTTTTCTCTCCCAGACAATGTGTAAGAGATGGGACTTTTCTTACTGAATCATACTGAAAAATGGTGTTTTGCTTTAAATACAGACAGTTTCATGTACAATTAAAAAGCAAAAGGTAAATGAACACAATTATAAACTGCTTGATATGATGCTTAGCCTGTTGCTTTCTGTCTTTAAGGAATATTATGTCTCAACAAGCCTGGGAACTGACTGGTGACCTTTCCAGGGTGTTTCACTACATTCTGCCCTATGAACACTGGGGTAGACTCCAGCACCACCCTAATCAGGATAAGCAGCCGAGATAGTGAGTGCATCAGTGAGTTTCACCAAAAAAAAAAAACCAAAACATCTCATATCTCAAAAAAAATTCACAATGTTCCAAATTTTCAGTATTACAATATCATTTTCTGTTGGTCCTTAATCATTTGACTCGATGTAAACTGTGCCTAATGTCAGTAGGAATGAATATCACTAATTAACAGGCAAAATTGATTGTTTTAAAACAGTACCCTATTTATCTGCAATGACTTATCTTAGAAAAAAAAACAAAAAAATATGTATAGGGCCCAACAATAGCACTGTTCCTTTGTACACAGAGCTGAAGGAATCAGTGTGGTCAAACAAGGCTGCAAGTTTAGATCTGTGCGTGAGTGTCTGGTGAGGCTGGTGAGAGTGAGGGGGAAGCAGGAGAAGACTGCTCAGAAAATTGACTCATTACTGTGCATTCTGTCTGTGTCTGAAATGCACTGAAGGCATTTGGATGGTGTCACAGGTTGACACAATATCTGACAGCTGTGGATTAAGTCATTAAAAGGCTAAATTAAAATATAATCTCTGTAGACAGTGTCTGATTAGAAAGCATTTAAAATAAACATGTTGAAATTGGAGATGCTGGAACATCTAAGTGGAGTGTTACAAGCTGCAAGTGAATAGGAAAGGGGGCGAGGATTTAAAAAGCAAAAAAAATAAGCTGAAAATATTATGCTCATATTTAAATATAGATCACCATGTCCTCCAAGCTTCATGGAAAAAGGAGTGAGAAGCCTAATCCAAGAACATACCCTACTAAGGTGCTATCATTTTAGACTTGGCCTGTTGCTTTGGGTCAGGAATAAATGTCAGCAGCAGTGTCGTTGCATTTCTTATGGTTTCTAACTGCTGTGTTTTCTAGAACAGAGAAATTATCTCACCAAAATCTTTCCAGACCTTAATGAAGTGTTGGTGATGTTAATGAGCTCATACTGGCTTTTGCTGGATCACAGAATCTTCTCATTCACTGCATCTTTGTTTTGGATAAGTCCTTCTATGCACTCCTGACTAAACTGTGAAGTCAGATTTTTTATATCACCACAAACATTCTTCACTATATATTCCCAAAAAAAGTTTAAAAACCACCCGCTTAGGGAACCACACAATTATTAAATGCAGCTGAGGCAAGTCCTCATATTTCTCTTCGCTCAAGATCTCATCCAGGCCTTGCTGTTTCTACAAAGTAAAAATATAAGATTATGTAGAGGCCCCCTCCTCACAACGTTATTATGGTGGAACCTGGGAGCTGTACTGTCAGAAGCATATAGCTCATAGTGGGGCCACCTAAGACTGAGAGGTTTTAGTTGAAGAGCCTGGCGATTCACAGTGCCCTTATGGAAAGCTTTGAAATGTTTATTGACCCTTCACCTGGAATAGGGAAACCGGGGCTTTTAAACAAAAGGATCACCTCACTGTTACTTCAAATCGCAGAGGTCAAAGCTCTGACGGTCATGACAGCATATGTGCCAACTGGGGCAGCGGTGGCCTAGTGGTTAGGGAGTTGCCATAGATCAGAAGATTGTGGGTTCAATTTCCTCACCAGCAGGTTGCCCTGAGGTAACCTTGAGCAAGGAACCGTCCCCGTCACTGCTCCCCGGGCACTTTTAAAAGCTGCCCCCTGCTGCGTATGGGTGAAACGCGGAAGTTGAATTTCGTTGAATTTCGTTTCCACGTTTCACAATGACAAGGGTTGTCACTTTCACTTTCAAATGGCAGCTCAGAGTACCCAACCTTTCTAGGGTCACCGGAAAGTGTTCTGGAAAGAAGACAACTTGGGCACTCTTCCCTGTTTCACTGGGGAACTCATATCAGCAATGACAGGGAAACTTAGAAAGGGGTAATTAGAAGGAACGGCCTACCTGATCTAATCCCTAGTTGTGTTTTGTTATTAACTTCTGTGCAAGACATGGATTGTCCATAATGAACACCATGTTCAAACACAAGGCAGGTCATAAGTGTACATGGTACCATATCACCACCTGGTTGTATTTTGGATCAGATGGAGGTGAAGGCTGCCAGTAGACCTAGACAACCCAAAGGGATGGTGAGGATGAACTCGGAATGTCTAGCAGAGGGGGGCAGCGGTGGCCTAGTGGTTAGGGTGTTGGCCACATGATCGGCGGATCGGGGGTTCGAACCCCTTCCCAGTGGGTTGCCCTGAGGTGCCCTTGAGCAAGGTGCCGTCCCCGTCCCGCTCCTCCCTGCGATGGGCTGGCGACCTGTCCAGGGTGCGTCCCCCGTCCTCGCCCTGTGTGCGCTGGGTTGGACACCAGCACTCCCCCGCGACCCCGTTTGGGACAAGCGGCAGATAATGGATGTCTAGCAGAGGATCCTGACCAAAGGGTCTTTGACTCACTTATCCCACAGGAGGGTGGGGACCTGTTGAAAGCCTCCGTTTACTGAAGCGGCAGCCGTGAGCTTTGGTGGGATGGGTGCCTGTCATGGTGGCAGGAGGATCTGGGGGTGGCAGTCTGGTAGTCTGGTGGTAGTCCCCATTTTTTAAATAGAGTGTTCTCCAGTTATGAAAGTGACAGCCCTTGTCATTGCAAGGTCACAGCACAGCACACAGTGAACCACAACAAAATTGGACCTCTGCATATAACAGGGAGCAGTGACAGGGACGGTACCTTACTCAAGGATGCCTCAGGGCAACCTACTGGTCTGGGATTTGAACCCATGACGTTCCAATCCTGGGGCCTAGTCGCTAACCACTAGGCCACCACTGCCCCTTAGCAGGGTGTCACACTAAGTTTCCTCCCAGGAAAGCAGTTCTGTTTGCTTCATCTGACTATGATTTCAAGCATGCTTTGAGGTGATTTGAAGCTGAGTTTGAATGCTAGGGATGAGGATCAGTACCATAAAATCTGTGGCAATGGTGCACCACCTGAAAAAGTTATTATGTCCTCTCTGGGTTGGGAAAATGTTACTGCCTCAAGTGGAGGAGTTTAAGTATATTGGGACCTTGTTCACAAGTAAAGGTGAAATGAAATGGGAGAAACAAAGACAGACTGGGGCAGCAGTGGCAGTTATGTGGTCCCTGCACTATGCTGTTGTGGTGAAAAGGAAGTTGATTCTAAAGGCAAGGATCTTAATTTACCACCTGTTGTCATGAACTCTGGGTAGTGACCCAAAGAACAAGCTTGTGACTATAAGATGCAGAAATTAGTTTCCTCTGCAGGGTGGCTGGGCACACCCATAGGAACAGGTTGAGGAGCTCAGACATCCAGGAGGAGCTTGGAGTAGAGCCGGTGCTCCTCCACATTGAAAGGAGCCAGCTGAGTTAGTTCGGGTCTCTTGTCAGGATGCCTCCCTGGCTCACAGTGGAGTTGTTCTGGGAACAACCAACTGGAAGGAGACAGCAGGGCAGACTCAGGAGATGCTAGGAAGATTACATATCTTGGCTAGCCTGGGAGCACCTCCGGATTACCCAGGAGGAACTGGCCAGGGAAAGGAACATCTGGGTTAACCTCCTCAGCCACCTACCATCACAACTTATATAATTCATATACATAATTCACTCCTATATAACTCCTATATACACTCCTTATTCCTGCCTATATATGATTCACAAATGACATGAGATATGGCAATGATATGTTGACCTTCAAAAATCAGGAAATGTGTATAAAAAATAGCTACATGCCTGAAAATGGCACTGAGTAAATGATGGGAAGTTTTTTTTTGTCATTTTAAGCTCTTTAAATGAATGAACTGTACATCTAAACAAACAACCATGTAGGAAACTTTCATAATAAGGATAGTATTTAGTATTTCGAGTGGGATAGAGTTTTCTGTGTTGATTTATATCAGGGGTGTCAAACCCCAGTCCTGGAGGGCTGCAGTCCAGTACATTTTGGTGATTTCCCTCCTTAAACACACCTGGTTCACACTTTGTGGCGGGTGTAGTGAGTGTGTTTGAGGAGGGAAATCATCAAAATGTGCTGGACTCCGCCCTTCCAGGACTGGAGTTTGACACCCCTGATTTATATGGGTTTATCACACCAAATACAATATTTTTTTTAGGAAAAAAAGAATGCAATTTATATCACAGTAGAACAGTAGAACTTCACAACATGCCAATTGACTGTCTGGGAACTTCTGAAACTTTTTCTGCAAAAGATTGGCTATAAACGCTCTATGGTAAACCAAGACAAATAATGAAATGCCAAATGAAAATGCTAAAATGCAAAAAGCAGTTCATGTTAAAACAAAATGAAGTGTTAACAGACATCCAGTTAATATTTTTATGGAGTTTTAAAATTAACTGCACAGTAAAGTCTGTTGACAATTTTATCCATCCATCCATCCATTTTCTGCCGCTTGTCCCAAACAGGGTCGTGGGGGAGTGCTGGTGTCCAACCACCAGCAAGGACGGGGGACGCACCCTGGACAGGTCGCCAGACCATCGCAGGGAGGAGCGGGACGGGGATGGCACCTTGCCCAAGGGCACCTCAGGGCAACCTATTGGGAAGGGGTTCAAACCCCGATCATGTGGTCGACACCCTAACCACTAGGCCACTGCTGCCCCGCATTTTTACTATAACGTTTACAGTTTGATCATAAACAGCAATGTCTGCAGTTTACAGTGTACAGTTTATGAAACTAACCCTAACAGTCACGGTTTGCTCTGACTCATTAGGACGTCAGGTGTGCCTCATTGGCTCAAGGGTTTTAAGATCCCAAAGAGTCAGAACAGAGCGTCGGACGTTCTTTGGATTCCACATTGGGTGACTGTTTGTTGCACTTTTGAATTTAGTGTTTGTGAGTACATGTTGAAGTTATGGAGGATAAAGTTAACTTGCACACTCCCGGCTCTGCATTTATGTCCGGTCAACCCAACCACACCCTAACACTAAATCTAATCATGAAAAATAACACTTCATACTTAAAGGTCAAACTATGAAATTACATAGTAAAACAATCAAACGGCATTTTAATTCAGACATTTCACAATGCATTTTTCAGGTTTAGGAGCGTATCTACCCTGATGTATATTAGCCTGTAAGCAGGTTAGCCCACTTTCATGTCATTGTTGATAAAAATGAGTAGAAAATGCTCACTTGAGAAATGTGTTACAGATTATTCTGCTGGGCACAGTCAGACATTGACATCAAAGATTTTAACTGGAGTTAATGTAAATCAGATATAAATGGTTAGATTAGTAGTTAACAGGTTGGTATAAGGACTTTAGTGAGGAAACAGTGAAAGTGACAGCTAAATATCTTAGTAGAGCATGAAAAGTTGTCAGGTATCTTCAAACATATGTTTGAAAAGTAATTGTCTGATGCACAGAAATGATTCTAACAACTGGACCCATGGCTAATTTACTGGGAATTACAAGGGCAGGAGTGGCCTAGATCAGGACTAGGCGGAATAATTGGAAGGTTGTGGGTTTGAGAAACATGTGAATGAGAACATTGAAAACACAGTCTTTAAGCTGGTGGAATAGTCTCCTGCATTTGATTAATAGCAGTGAATCTTTGGTCATCTTGAAAGTGAAAGTGTCAACCCTTGTCATTGCAAGGTCAGAGCACAGCACACAGTGAACTACAACAAAATTGGACCTCTGCATTTAACCCATGCAGCAGTGGGCAGCTATTGAGTTGCCCAGGGAGCAGTGACAGGGACAGTACCTTGCTCAAGGGTACCGCAGGGCAACCTAGTGGTGAGGGAACCAAACCCACAATCTTCCGATGCAGGGGCAACACCCTAACCACTAAGTCACCGCTGCCCCAGCTTAATGAGTGTCTCCCAGTGGCAATGTTCAATGAGGCTTCGGTTGCCTCTTTAAGCCATAAATATTTATGCAAAAACTGACTAACTAATTAAAAAAAAAAAAAAAAAAAAAAAAAAGACTGAATAACTTTCAGAGTTCACTTTCCAGCTGATGCTCATCAAATGTGTGCCTCACACTCTCTGAGTTCAGACATAAATCTTCAAAGAAGAATACTGTTTTAAAATTGGCTCAGCGTTAACAGCTTGTTATATAATTCGGAAAGGAGGGATATCAAGAGAAGAAAGCATAGTTAAAATCCCAAAATTTGCAGATAATCACGGAGGCTTGTTAAACAGAGCAGTTTTATTTTTAAAAGGTCCACATCATGGATTATCAAACTTTTTTCTTGGTGTGAACATTACTAAGGATTCAGAAACATTCACTCCCCAGTCTTTTTAGTTAAATAGGCAAATGAAGTTGTAAAACAGCTGGACTTTAATTAATTGTTTTGTGATGTCACAAAACAAGATGTTTCAATATATGATGTATCTACAATGGCTTAATTTACTGCATTCTCATTAAAGTTATGAGTATTTCTGTTTGGATTGCTTTTTCCACAGCAGCCAATCAAAAAATAGAGCTTTTATAAAGCAATGTTAAAATAAAAGTAAAAAAGAACGTTTTTAGAGAGTTTTTGTACATAAACCCACACAAAAGGCAATGAAAAAAAGGAAAAATACTGCACTTAAAGTGCACTTAATGCACTTAAAGAGAAAAGATTAATCAATTGACTTGAAATCACAACGGAAATATGATGAAACATTGGATTAAACACAGCACCTGAAATAGGATTTGTAGCTGCAGGTCTTGGGCATGGTAGGGGCTTAGTTCAAATTAAGGTAAGTTGTTATCACAGAAGCAGCTGCAGACTAGGGAAGCAGGATTACATTTTTTTGTCATCCTCAAGATGAAGTGCCAGACACTTAAGTAGAGTGACATGGATTTGAGGGTAAACCTTCTCCATCTATTCACAGCCAGCAATTAACAGAGCACAGGCGCATGCTCTAAAGGTGCCAGCGAATGATACAGCATTCCAGATGCTACAGCAGGGCCCCTTGAGAGAGCATGCAGCTTTTTTCCAAAGCAGCTGCTGTTTGTGAGTGTGTCTTGTGCATAGGAACATCAGTGACAGCAGTCTTCACCTGAACCTTCATGAAAGATAAGGAGTGATCTGTAATGCTCTAATAACTTTAATATGTGAGAGAGGGGAGGTGTATATGGTGCATCAATAAAAACAAATTATTAAAGCAATCTTATCTCAGACATTGCCATGACATTTCTGTTTTTAATTTGAGCTTGTGTTGTTTGCTTGTGTGAAACCCATATTTCTATATCTGGCTTCTGCAACTCATTTATAGGTCAAATGATCTGCTTTGATATGGCCACTTTTTGCCTTGTTGCCTACAGATATTCTTTATTTTCATCATCTAGAAAGATGGAAAATTGTGCGTGTCTCCCTGCGGACTCTGCTGGTGGTCCGATTAATTGGCCATACATCAGTGCCAACCACTGCTTGGCTTGAAACCTCAAAGATTCTTCAGCATAACATATAAAGGAGGTGCTTGGCTGTTTCTAATCATATTTTCATGCTTAAAAACTCTTCTCATCCTTGTATTGAGATGCATTAATCAATTAGCGCTTATTTTCAGTTTAAACTCACAATCAATGAAAACATAAAACATATGGCTGCAGTCATCCATGCAAGATTAACACACTACATAAGGTTAGGTATGTAGACACTGCATTGCTTTTTCCATTTGATTTGTTTTCTTGCTTATTTTACTATTAGATTTCTTGAGCTAATTCCCCTCTCCACTGTAATGATGATTTGAAAGAGCAAATAGCAAGGCCATAACATTTTCATGAAATATTCTGCTGGGCAGCTGTAAAATTCCATCGTGAGGAAGAAAAACATGCAAACTCATTGCAGGGGTATCACAGAGCAAACAGAAAATAAAAATTGTGTTTCCTTGGTTGCATCACTTGCTACAAAAATGCATCTGAAATCAGCTTCAGCAATAAAACTGCACATCAGGAGCTTCATGAAATGGGTTTCCATGGCGGAGCTGCCTCAAACAAGCCAAAGTTCACTATGCGCATACCGAGCATCACTGCCACTAGACTCTGGAGCAGTGGACATGTGTGCTCTATAGTGATGAATAATGCTGACAGTCTGAATGAACATGGGTTTGCAAGGAGTATGCTCCCTACTAGAATGCATAGTGCAAGAAAAGTTTGGTGGGGCTGTTTTCCAGGATTTGGGCAATGTACCTTAGTTCCAGTGCCTGGTAATGTTAAAGTGAGGGCATGCAAAGACATTTTAAACTTCAACATTTTAAATTTCCAAAATCTTGGCAACAGTTTGGGCAGTGGTGTAACAGTGGGGCAGCGGTGGCCTAGTGGTTAGGGAGTTGCCCCAGTATCGGAAGGTTGTGGGTTTGATTCCCTCACAAGTAGGTTGCCCTGAGGTACCCTTGAACAAGGTACTGTCCCCATTACTGCTCACCGGGTGCTTTCAATAGCTGCTCACTGCTGTGTGGCGTTTGTGTGCATGGGTTAAATGCAGAGGTCCAATTTCGTTGTGGTTCACGTGTGCTGTGCTGTGACCTTGCAATGACAAGGGTTGTCACTTTCACTTCACTTTTCAGTAGTATGTTCATTCAGCAGTAGCAGGCATTATTTTGGGTCATTATGAATAATAATAAATGCTCCCTAATACTATAATAAGCACTGGCAATTGGGTTCAATTGCAACTAAGCCTGTAGTTGATGAGCTGGTTGCTGACCCTTGCAGGTGAGAGCTAAAAGCATCTAGAGCAGTCTTTCACTATTAAAGAAATACAGCAAAGCACCTAGGCCGTACGCTCCATTAAATCCATTTATAGAGGATCCTCTCGCATTGATCGATGGCATTGCCGAGAGCCAACATTCTGTGAGAATTTTGATTCATTGCATCATTAAAGAACACAAAAGCTCGTCAAAAACCTCCTCATGCTTCCATTGGACAGATATGAATAGTCATGGAATTGCCGAGCAGCATAGAAATGGATTTTAATCAAGTCTATCACGGCAGTTATATTTTTAGCTTTCCAAACTCCTTAACACTCTTGTGGGCCATAAATCTGTTTGAACAGTGTGAATTGAAATATGGATTATATATAAATTAACTGATGTTCACAAGTGTCCTAATTAAACAAAGACTACATGCGGGGGGGGGGGGGGTTCTACTATAAGGAAGATTTGAATCAGTCTCTCGATGCTAATGTCTATCCTAGTAGCCAAGTCAAGTCAAAATATTGTCTTAATGCCATTGTGAAATGCACTACCTGTCCAAAAAAAAAGTCACCACCTGGTTTTAACAAAGCAAATAGGTAAGAGCTTCCCATTGAATGATTACTGCATGGATGGTTAGGTTTCAGCTGGCAACAAGTTATTTAACCCTGACTGATGCCGGGAGTAGCTTCTCATTACTTAAACAACCATGTCGGAAGACACATCCTGCAGTCATGGAAAAAATGTTAATCTGTTTCAGAGGGGTCAAATTATTGGCCTGCAAGCAAAGAAAACATCTAAGGAGATGCTGAAACTACTAAAATTGGGTTAAGAACTGTCCAACGCATTATTATAAACTGGATGGATAGTGGGGAACCATCATCAATAGTGAAAATAAGCATTTCCACGCAAACAATGTAAAGGGAACTCAATGGATTGGGACTAAACAGCTGTGTAGCCTTAAGAAAACCACTGATTGATGAGGCTAATTGCAAAAAAAGGCTTCAAATTTCTAGGGAGTATAAATATTGGACTATGGAAGAAGGCCATGTGGTCTAATGAGTCCAGATTTATCATGGCCCAGAGAGACAGGCACATCAGGGTAAGAAGAGAGGTGATGAATGAAGTGATGTACCCATCATGCCTAGTGCCTACCGTACAAGCCTGATGGGGCAGTGCTATGATCTGGGGTTGCTGCAGTTGGTCAGGTCTTGGTTCAGCAACATTATGTGCCCAAAGAATGAGTTCAGCTGACTACCTGAATACACTGAATGACCAGGTTATTCCATCAGTGAATTTCTTCTTCCATGATGGCACGGGCATATTCCAAGATGACAATGCCAGGATTCATCGGCTCAGATTGTGAAAGAGTGGTTCAGGGAGCATGAAAAATCCTTTTCACACATGGATTGGCCACCACATAGTCCAGACATGAACCCCATTGAGAATCTTTGGGATGTGCTGTAGGAGAATCTGTGCAGCAGCCTCTCCCATCATCTCTACAAGACACTGACTGAAAAATTTAGCGCAACTCTGGATGGAAATAAATGTTGTGACATTGCAGGAGCTTATTGAAATGATGCCACAGGGAATGCATACCATAATCAAAGCTAAAGGTGGTCCAACTAAATATTAGAGTGTGTGACTTTTTTTTTGGACGGGCAGCATATTATGTGATGATGCTTTCATACTGAAATTGTGCCAGTTATACAGTAAATGGCCAGAGGTTGGAGCAAAGGAGCTTTAATGGCTTACACAGTGTATAAAACTCTGGAGTGGTCACTGCAGTAGCCATGTTTTAACATCTAGCGATATACCTTACAATAAGGCAAGGGTTGGGTATGGGAGATGAGCATAGCCCTCAATGACCCAAACCCTCACATATATCAAAAAACGAAAAAAATAAATTAAAACAAAAACTAAAAAACTAAAAAATACTGTCAATTCGTTTTTTGAAAAAAATTAATATTGTCATTGGTGCTCTGGAAATGTGATTCATGTAATTCTCACTAACTCAAACAGTCAAACATTAAAAATAGATAAAATCCATTTGCAGTTCAATGTTGCTGGTTTAGGAACACTGTTCAGCAAGCACATATGGATGTGACATTAAAAAGACCATATTCCTTTGGTCCTGTAGTGTATTTGTAGACTTAGCAGCATGAAGTTTCATTATACAGTATGCAAGAACACAAGCAGGTATTAGACTAAGTAAGAAATGGCTTGGTCTGAAATGTAATGTGTGTGGATGCTGCACTGTAAGGATGGTGGGTCTTGTCTTGTTAAGAAAGTAATATATGCATTCATTTTCCTTGAATAAAAAACCTAACCTCTACCTCCCTCCTGAAAACAGTGAGAAAACCTGATTTTATGCATCAAAAAAGGCAACTTGCCAATGAGCAGCACCCACAGTTCTCCCACTGTGCAAATGACCTTCACATCATGGAGGGATTTTCTCTGCCTTAATCGGCATCTTTGCAAACTGCGATAATGATGACTAGATATGAAGCACTGCTCTCATTTCCCAAATACTTCACCACATGTCTGAAAAGGGTTAACACTGATGTAAAGCAACTTTTATAAGGTGAAAGAGTCATTATTTTAATCTGTTTCTGATTCCTTCTTAAAATTTCCACTATTTGTAAAACTCCTACCCCCTACAATTTCTGACGGAACTCTGTTTTGTCTGAATCAAAAAGCATTCAGAAACCAGGCCCAAAAATGAGAGTACAGAAAAAAGACTCCATCTGTATTTGTACACAGAAAGAGGGTGTCTGGATAAATCAGGATCTCCTTTTATTCCAACAGATACAAGTGAACACAAGGAAAAGTGGAAGAGCATATATTACTCCTGCTGTTGTAAGGCACACATATGTTTCAAAGAATTAGTTATGAGATAGCTGGCTTGCTGCAGCAACCAGAATTTAAATGAAGATTAACAAAACTGTGTTTGTGGAGCCTGAAGCTTTTTGGTTTTAGGCCTAATGGTTTGGCCATCATGTAGGATTCTTACTGTGCTCATTGGGTCAGAATTGTTCTGAGTGGGATTGAAAGGTCTAAAGTGTTTAATGCCTTTACCTCACAGAAAATGATCACACACACTGTTTAGGAACAGGCCTTTAGTTTTATAGACACCACATGGAAAGTCGGTTTTGGTTAGTCAGTCAGCCAGGTTACCATTAGCACACTTTTTAAAAAATTTTTTTTATTATTATTTATTTCATGCCACCATGTCTGGAAGAGCCATCCACCATATCCATCCGGTCAATATCTTCACTGCTTATTTAGACTAGGGTAACGGAGGGTGCTGGAACCTACCAAAAGACGCCACTCCACTTGTAAAATATTTCATTCATGCAGAAATGGCAGAACATGTGAGTCTATCTGTCCCTTTTTTTCAGTGTTGGACTTGATTTAGTGCAGCCAATTACAGAGTATGGCAGGAGCTTGAGAGGAGCAGTCTCAGGAGCATCTAGTCAAGGCTTTTTCATCACTGCATGAGAAGGAATGGCACATGGAAGTGGCTCGAAAGCATTCAAGTGAATCACATCAGGATCTCACACTGGCTCAATATCAGACACAAGCTGCAGCCGTACAGTACTGTTAAATGTGTTTTAAAGGTACAGTACTTGTAAGCAGCTAAAGCAGTAGATTTAAACCAAGAAGGCAGCACAACCTTAAAGTCACACTAAAGCCTTGACAACACTAGTTCAGCTGTAAATACTTTCAAAAAGCTATCCATAGACAGAATTTTAAAAACAGTTTCAAAATGTCAGGCAAGGATTTAGGACAATAACCTACAAATACAAATAAAAAACATTTCAGGTACTCTGGTTGTTCCACTATCGTCAAGGCTATATTTTTAGTACCTTTACTTGGGGAACTTAATTGTGATTCATGGTTTTAAGTAAAATTTATATGCCCTTTGCCCTGGAAAAATTGAAGCTTTAAGTCTCAGTTGTACTTTTGGAGGGTACCATTTTAACCTGCCAGGGGAATTCTACTGATTTCTGCATAACTGTTTAAAGGAAACAAATCATTCAGAGTGATCTGATATGAAACTGTGTTCACTGAGTTAGAATTAGAATTAGAATTCTATAAATAACTAGAGTTAGAATTCAGTTGTGGTGATAGAAACTAGGTGCCTGAGGTATTTACTACCTCTTAAAGCTACCAATCAGAAAGTTATCATGCAAAATGATTTAGAATACCCTGCCAGATGCTGTACCTTGAAAACTCAGAAGACTGCATTAAACTTCACTTCCAGCCACTCTGCATGACTTTATCTACATCACATCTACTTAATTATGAAAAGATTTTGAAAAATTGATGTGATTCCCCTTTAAGGATGTGTACACTAAGAGAGGAAGCCATTTTCATTTCCACTTTCTTGTGGTGTGTGCCAGCTCAGATGGGAAAGATGCAACTCTGACTTTTAGATAAATTATGAGACAGAAACGCATTAAATGGTTACAAATGATTCTAAAGTATTAAACTCTAATTATACAAGAGAGCAGTAATTACAGTTATAGAGAATTTGTTCTCTGCATTTTACCCATCCAAACACACCAGTAAAGAACACATACCAGGAGCAGGAGCAGTGGGCTGCAAGAGGGCAGTGATGGAAACAGGGAGCGCTGATGGAAACAGAACCTGGCTCAAGGCTGCATTAGGCTAAACTACTGGTCTGCAACTCAAACTCATGACCCTCCAGCCAAGAACCTAACAACGAGGCCACCACTGTCACGGTTCAATTCACCACAGTGAATAACACTGATTATCCTGTTACAGTGGTACTAGTGGCAAGGGATGGAACATATTAGGCAACAGTGAATTGCCGAAGCTGACATGTCAAAAGCAGGAAAAACGAGTTTAAAGTAGACACAGTTTAAATTTTTAGGGTAAACAAATTCATTGTTTCCTTTCTGAGCGTATATCCTGGACAAATGAGAATGTATATATATATTTAGACCATTCATGAAAAATAATTAATTCACTTAGAAAATTCATTTGATTAAATTTTTTGAAAGCAATACCTTTTAAAAAGCTTGTACACATTTAGGTAAAACATCTTTAGGTCGAATTTTTTTACATTTTTTTACATACATTTTTGATGATGATATAGGTGTGTGTGTGTGTGTGTGTGTGTGTGTGTGTGTGTGAGAGAGAGAGAGAGAGAGAGAGAGAGAGAGAGAGAGAGAGAGAGAGAGAAAGAGAAGGAGAGAGAGAGAGATAGAGAAGAGACAGAGAGGGGGAGTTAGATGTTTCTAAGAAGCTTAGATCATTTGATCAAACTCAGCTCTGTGTTAACGATGATCTCATATATTTGACATCTACAGACAGACAGCAGCTCCTACAAGTGTGAATATAATCACAGGGAGAATTGTGCTTTTTAATTAGGACTGTGGCTCACCTCGGATTGTCCAGAATGCCACACTGCTCTTTCCATGACAGCTATGCTGATAAGAACTTTTCTCCTCATCAAATTGAAAAATTACATTTTCTTCTGCCCTTG
This sequence comes from Hepsetus odoe, assembly GCA_017165825.1. Lineage (NCBI taxonomy): Eukaryota > Metazoa > Chordata > Actinopteri > Characiformes > Hepsetidae > Hepsetus > Hepsetus odoe. The sequence goes on along the minus strand of CM029370.1, from coordinate 12,748,257 downwards.
AGATAAGAAATGTATTTCATTAGGCAGGGTGTTTTATGGCTCTTTGACTGAGTGGTTCCATGAAAAGACCAAGTTAACTACACTGCACTGGATCTCACACTTACACACTGGTTTACCATGGCAAAATCATGGAGACATTGAATTTGTGCACACAAAGGAAGGAAGGAAAAAAGTCAGCAAGAATATAAGTGAAAGTAAGTAAATTAGCCAGAAAGCATACTTTAGAATAATGACACTGATGTAGCATATCAGTGGATGGAGATCATGCACATCATGTAGAATTTCAGTACTAATTCAAGGGTTAGTATTGGACTGAAGGTTTGAACTGCATGCAGGCCAGGTTTGGGTGTTGAGAATAATCAAGGCCTTAACTGGAAAAGACATGAAATGGATGGAATTCCTTGCGGTGGAACAAACACAATGTGAACAGCGAGCAGTGAATTTGTCAGCATCATTTAACCCATCCAAACAAACTTGCAGTGAACAACTAACATATGGTTTATTCTTTGCATGATAGAATTGTAACTTACATTTTTGGCTGTAGCGACCTGAATTGTACTTGAATCTATGGGGGGATTTTTAATTTTTTTAATGCAATGTTACCTTGATATTAAATATTAAATGCAAATTGCTAAAAGATGTTTTTTTTTGATGATTGCTAAAAAAAGAAATTCTGTATTATAATTCCGTTTTTCAAATATAACACTAAAAATGTGATTAAAAAAGGTAATAGAAGTAAATTTGTTGTCAAGATTAGATCATTTACATTTGCATTATTTGCAAATAAAATAATCCAACTTTTAAGCAAAGTTATGAGTGTAATAATGTAAAAAAAATCTAACAAGATTTTAACAATAGCTAACACTAACACATGGGCTTACAGCATTACATGTCAGTCATTTACTGCCACTTGTCCCAAGCAGTGTCACAGGGAGAAGGACAGGGGACACACCCTGGACAGGTCACCAGCCTATCACAGGGAGGAGCGTGACAGGGACAGCACCTTGCTCAAGGGTACCTCATGGCAACCTATCAGGAAGGGGTTTGAACCCCCTATCCTCCAATCATGCAGCCAACGCCCTAACCACTAGGCCACCACTGTCCCTAATCAGCAGTACATGCTCTTAGGAAATTTGATATTCAATGGCTCTACAAGAGTCAATAAGTATAAAGTGTTCAGTCCTATTTGCAAAGTCCTGAATCAGCTGAGCTAATTCTTGTTCAGAATGAAAGCTGAAATATGTACATCTACATATCTTGTTGTACATGATACTCCAATAATTGCCTACCAAACTGCATTTTCTTTGCATATTGAGCAGATTAAATTAAAGAAATAGGAACAAATGGTTTACCCCTAAAGGTACAAAGTGCCTAAAGATACAAGGTTATTGATAGGGGCTTCCAGCCACTCAGCATTCAGCATCACCAGTAAACTAATCACCAGCCTGATCAACTGGAATCATCTGCACCTGATTCTTCACTGCTTCATGACTTACATTAGACAACTTTAATGTTTTTGAATTATTCTTAAATAGGTCACTGTGTGTCTTAACAAACAAGATACAGTCCTCTGGGATTGGACAGAAAATGAGAAACCCCATCAGGATCTATTCCTCAACAATACATCAAACGTACAGTTTGCATTTATACATAATGAGAGGTTCTAATAGATAATGAACATTTAGTAAAAAAGGTAGGTTTGAGCATCGAAAAACTCTTTGAACTTCAAGATGCACTTCTCAAACATCTTATAGTAGATAGATTATAATAGATATAATACATTGTTTCAATTTATATGTCCACCTGGTAACTCCCACTTCTGTAATTCTGTATTATCACAAAATGATTTCATGCTAATGCATGCTCTTGATAATTAAAATTCAAGCCCCAAATTAGTCCCAGAGAGTTCAACAAGTTATTCGTTCCTTTTTAATTTAGTCTCACATGTAATAAGCTGAATCCACAGTAATTGGAATATTTGCTGAAAATATCACTGAAATGGGCTGCAATCAGTTTTTAGACATCAAAGTGTTGCACTTCCCCGTCTGCATCATAGTACCCTCAACGGACCACATAAAAGGCTGGACATATCTTGAGGTTTTGTGATTTATTTAAATTGCTACTTGGTTGACGGAGCTAAATTCCTTTTAACTATTTTCACAACATTGCAGAGAATTAGACAGGGTCTTATGCAAAGTTATGTGAAAGAAAGTGAGAATGTGAGAGAGTGCTGAAGAGTTTCCATATGATTTATAATCATCCAGGGAACTTAGTAGTTCAAAAGTGACACTTATTAATCCTTTTTAAGCCAAAGGCGGCTGAGAACTAGTTATATTGGCTCACTTCCATTAACTTAAAATGTGATGGATTTGTACTTCTCTGAGCTTACATATCATAATACTTTTATATTTTCCCTCTGAGGGAAGGAACCTAGTTTTTATTCATTTCCATTTTAGTCATTAATTTTTATTTCAGAATACTCGTTTTGTGTATGATTTCATTCAGTTTAATAGATGACTAATGGAAAGCCCACACCTCTCTCTCAGGCTTTAGCAATACATCAGAAAGATCCAAAAAGAGAAAAATATCTGCCAACAAACTTTCATTGCTGTGTTGATAGATATTATATTAATAAGCTCCTTTCTTATTATCAAGGGAAATACATTCTTGGCTACTTTTACTTCTACTCAAAACATTATTTCAATTAAATCAGTTGTGGCCTAGTTGTTATGGAGTTGGCCCCAGGATCAGAAGATTGTGGGTTTGAATTCCAGACCACTAGGTTAACCCTGAGGTACCCTTGAGCAAAGTATCGTCCCCGTCTCTGCTCCCCAGGCAGCTTTTAATTGTGTGTATGGGTTAAATGCAGAAGTGGTTCATTGTGTGCTGTGCCGTGTTTCACAATGACAAGAATAGTCACTTTCACTTTCAAGTAGCAATATGTTTACTTCAATGCAGGTCCAGATTCCTGCTTTATTATGAAATTAAGTGCTATTAACCTTGAATGTGGTTGCAACAGAAAGGACTGATGCACAGATTTATGAAATCAAAGTTTAAACTGTTAATCTAGATCCAGATTTAGAGGTTTAAAACAATCATGGTTTCATTTAACAATTTAAACTCTAAGGGCCTCTGTATAGTGCCTTACCTCTCTTATTATATATTCATTTTTAGTTGTTAATGAATAATGCAGTCTAGCTAACAGTGAAGGCTGTGAATAGGCCTTCAAATGAGACCTTATAAAACACATTCAGAAAAGGATAAAAAAAAAAAAAACACTTCTGTGATACATTTCTGATAGGACTCCTATTAGAAGTGAAGTAAAAGATCCCATGCTTTTTTGAAGCTTAAAAATGGACATAAAAATGTGTGACTTATCGAACAAGTGGCATTTCTACAGTGACTTCTTCATTTAACAGGCCTGCCATTAAACTGTCCATTGGTTTGGCTGTTTGGCTGATTTTTCAAAGTAACAAATCTTGCACATTCAGAAGGATTAGACTGATGTTTTCCTTTATTAAACTCGGTCAATCATGATGAATTGATTCTATTATCACTGCCTAATTGTTAGTAGTTAAGTGGCATATGATGTGTTAGTTGTTAGTGGCATGGAAGGCCTTCAATTCAGTGTCTGAAAGCATAACCAATAGCAGTGCTCACTTTAATAACCTGCATGTCACAAAAAAGCTTTCAAATGTATTTTTAATTGACCTTTTCCAGAAGTTGACCCTGTTGTTTCCACCTGGCACTTCATAATGGACAAACAAAAAAATGAACAAAACAATGCAGACATGCAACTCCATATCTTTATTATCCATGTGTGTTTCATGGCTGTTTTCTAGATTGTTTTAGCATCAAATTATATTGTATTATATTTATCAATAATGAATTTGATTTGAGTTGCTCATGCTGCAGCAATAAACCTAGACTTAACGCTACTCTCTGCATTGCAATTCTGTTGAAAACACCAGTCAGATTTATTTAAATGTGTGAAAATATCAGAAGATAAAGGCCAAACCCAGTCATGCTGGCTGCTCATATCAATAGATTAATAAAAGTCATTATTGAGACATACGCCAGGTAAAGATTTCCTTTTGTATGTAATATATTGCCTAACATCCACCAACTATTCAGTGTGGCCTTTTTGCACACAATCTTGACCTCTATTTCTCTCTCTGTTCACTCTATTTACTTGCTTGTAGGGGTTTTAAGATTAATGCATTTCTTCGAACCTTAGATTTAAACAGGCTGTTTTTGTTACAATGTCAATTGGTTTTGTTTGGGGCTACACTTAAAAAGCGATGGCTCATTCAAAATTGGTTTTTTGGGATCTTGTCAAACACCTTTGCCATGGGAATGTCATTTACTGACAATTTAAAGAAGAGAAAAAAGTGCTGACCTTGACTTCAGAAATACACTTGAAAAATTCACATCTACATTAAAATCAGCAATGCTATGAAATACTGTATTTAGACATCTAAATAACTGTTCATCCAGCATTTCTCGTAGAATCAAATTATGTCTGCTATTACTTTAATCTAACTTTAATGGGAAGACTTTACATTCGATGTTGGCACAATGCCATTCAATCACACGGCTGCATCTAAAGCTACTCCAGAGCATCCCATTCTATTAGCAATGATTTTTTTATGTAGATTATGCAAGTGGTGCACTTGAAATTAATTCACTAATTAGAAGGGGTTTCTGGATACTTTTGGACATGGTGAATATGCCTGTTTGTTTAATGTATGTTGATTCCAGGTTTGTAGTCTACTTTATAGCTTCCATGCTGGTCTTTTTAGGAATTATTCAGGAGAAAATCCTGGTGTGTGCCAAAAACAGATGATACAAAGTGGTGGCAGGAAGTTAGAATGGGTAATGTAGCTTGTAAAACGGCAAATGTATTGATGGCCTCTTTGGCCCTCTCAAGGCAGCACTGGGCAATGAGCTGTGCAAGGCATTTCTTTAAAACCAGAGTCTGATCAATCGAAAAATAGAAGGCCTCTTGATAAGGAAAAGAGCGTCCATTCTTGTTTTCGAGAGGAAGCATGAGATGATTTATGTAAGTAACCTGCTGGCTTCCCAGCTCAAGGGTGAAAACCGTGCCAGATTTCATGGTTCGGAAAACGAAAAATAATTTCATGCTTTATGAAGCGGGGGATAAATTGGATCTCGTTGGGGGCTACCTGGGACCATGGCAAGTCAAACTTGATTAGTATCATGGCAAGAACAAAAGGTCATAACTATTTTAAAATGGTGTTCTGGGTGGACATTCAGAAATATAAAAAGTAATAAAGAGACTTCCGCAAATCCTTGTGGAGCATTTTAGGATTTTTTTGATGAATGATCTGGTTTGTTTCCTTAAGTAAAATGTCATAAAAATGTGTGATTGCCTGCACAAACCTGTCAAATGTTATTGGGAAAAAAAGCTTGAATAAAAAGATGGACTTTTTAAAAGTGGGTTCAAATGTAGGCATCTGCATAACTTTTGTTTATCTATTTGTTATACTGCAATTGAAAATCTAGGAGAAGGTAAGGTGTGTCTGTGAAGGGTCTACAGAAGTCTAGGATGCAAACTTATATATAGTTAATATCGCTACAATATTATTTATTATAGCTTTTAAATAGTTATATGTATGACTTACAATGGATTTATGATGGTTTATGCGAGGCAGTGTCTGCAGCTGTTGGGAAAAGACTCCTGATCACTGCATCTGAAAAAAAATGTGTTTTTATTTTATGATTTTAGAGTGCTCTACTTTTAAATGCTATACCCTTTCCACTGACTGAGAGATGTTAAAACATTAAAACATAATATTTTTGGAGATTTTGTGCTGCCATGAAAATGTTTTGCCCCATAGAACTGATCCATCAGTAACACTTTACAGTGACAGGCACCTTTATTAACTAACATGGCACTGTTATGTTAATAAACTGTTTTGATGATTCACAACATTATATGATTATTATCAGGCGGCATTGTCTTGTTTAAGGCATGTTTATATCAGTGTATTTTGTAGGAGAGTTTACTTAGAGTGCTCAAGGATTGTCTTTTTATGCATCTCATTCCATGCAAACATAAAAGCACAAAGCACTATATGTAGCACCATGACTCTGCTATTAAAATCCACCCAGGCATCTTTGTCCTTAAAGTTTAAAACCCAGGCTGTCCACCAAGGGCACTTTTGGAGTTTTTAACTCATCTTGACTCAGGCTTTTGTATTTATAGTTACTGTCCCTCTTTCTGGAATCCCAAAAGACTGCATCATTTTAAATCACAGGCTCAAAAATGTTCTAAATGCCCGGCCCAAAAATAGACTCCAAACTGAAGGTGCCTTAATGCACCAGGACACTCCAAAACACATCCTAATCCATGTCTGATCACATCTCTAGTACAAAGATAAATCTGTTTTTGCATTTAATGCTTCATTGTAATACTTTGAAAAACAGGTCTTAAATTAAGTTTTCTGTATTTTATTTATTTATTTTGTTTTTTCACAAAATCGGGATACATAAAAACCTAGATGTGGGTGTGTTTCGGGGGGGTTGAATGGGGTTGGAGGGTGCGCCATTCTACACTTAGTCAGGTGTTATGTGCAGTGCATCTTTTTAACAATGTATGACATACACTGCCTGTCCAAAAAAGAAAAGTCACCACCTGGATTTAACAAAGCAAATAAATAAGACCCTCCCATTGGATTATTACTGCATGGATGATTATGTTTCAGCTGACAAGAAGTGATTTAACCCTAACTGATGCAGTTAGTAGCTTCTCATTCAATCATGTCGGAAGACACATTATATGGTCATGGAAAAGATGTTCATCTGTTTCAGAGGGGTCAAATTATTGGCATGAATCAACAAAGAACACATCTAAGGAGATGCTAAAACTTCTGAAATTGGGTTAAGAACTGTCCAACGCATTATTCAAAACTTGAAGGGTAGTGAGGAACCATCATCTTCACTGAAGAAATGTGGTCGAAAAAAAATCTTGAATGACCGTGATTGGCAATCATTTAAACGTTTATTGAAATCAAATCATAACAAAACAACAGCAGAACTCACAGCTGTTTTCAATAGTGAAAATAAGAACATTTCCACATGCACAGTGTGAAAGGAACTCAAGGGATTGGGACTAAACAGCTGTGCAGCCTTAAGAAAATCACTGATCAGTGAGGCTAATCACAGAAAAAGCTTCAATTTGTTAGGGAGCATAAAGATTGGACTCCATTAGTCATCTAATAAAAGATTGACGGTCATGTGGTATGATGAGACCAGATTGACCCTGTTCCAGAGCGATGATGCATCAGGGTAAGAAGAGAGGTGCATGAAGTGAAGCACCATCATGCCTAGTGCCTACCGTACAAGCCTGTGGGGGCAGTGCTATGATCTGGGGTTTCTGCAGTTGGTCAGGTCTAGGTTCAGCAACATTATGTATCCAAAGAATGAGGTCAGCTGACTACCTGAATTTACTGAATGGCCAGGTTATTCTATCAGCAAATTTTATTTTCATTGATGGCATGGGCATATTCCAAGTTGACTATGCCACGATTGGCCACCACACCTTAACCCCATTGAGAATCTTTGGGATGTGCTGGAGAAGAATTTGCGCAGTGGTCCGACCTTCCCATCATTTCTACAAGATCTTGAAAAAAAAAAAAAAATAAATTAATGAATGCAGCTCTGGATGGAAATAAATGTTGTGACATTGCAGAATCCTATGGAAATGATGCCACAGCGAATGTTTCGATCAAAGCTAAAGGCAGTCCAACGAAATATTAGTGCATGTGACTTTTTTAAGTGGATGGGCAGGGTATAATAACAATAAGTAAGAAGATGAATATGATGATAATAATCATGCTTCTTCTATTTTGAAATGAGGGAAGAATTACTTGAATGCGTATAGTTTATTTTGTTTATCATGTTTGTAATACTTTCCAGTGCTTTTGGTCCTGATTTCCTATTTAATACATGGGTACCCACAATTTAGATGCTGAAGAAGAGCTCCCAGTATTTTAGCATTATATGCCACTTATTTATTCAGTTTTTCTTCAGATAATGCAATAGCTACATTAAAAAAAGATATGAAATAGTATAAAAGGCTATTATTTGTGTCACAGTCTGTCATGCCTGTGGTTCTGTTTGGGCACAACAGATGGCACTCTGTTCTGACTGAGCACACCTGGGCTCATGGAGACACAGGTATGCTTCATTGGGGCTGCTATTTAAGCCCCAATGAGTCAGAACAGAGCGCGGTTCATTAACGAGGCGAAGCCTTACGGTTAATGGTGCCATTTTTGGTTCTATGTTTTGGTTTGTGTTTAATAATGTTACGTTCCGGAATACTGGCTCTGCACTGATGTCCTTCCCACACCCCGCCACAAATACAATATGGTTTTACAGATTTTTTATATATTTACTTATTTTTTTGCTAATCTGTGATATTGTATACATTTTAGTTTTGAAGCTGAGCTATTGAGAGACTATAATTTATAGGAGTAAAGATTTTGTTTAACATCAGGCTTTAAAATCAGTAATGTGAACTGAGATCAGACCAGAGTGTCTTCTGATTCAGGTAAGTTCAGCTTCTTTATCTGTTCTTTAATTATTTTTCTATTATAAACCCAGATGGTTTCCATTGAAAAACTGCAGACACTTCCACTGCTTGTCAGCAGTCAATATTGTATTCAGACTGTGGGTCTATGCACTGTTTATTCAGTGGCTTTTTAAATAGCACAGCTGCACCCTCTCAGCAAGCCTTTATTCAAGCATTTTCTTTTTTGAGCATAAATTATGGATACTATTGTGCAGAGTCTGAGAGAAAATGCTACTTTTGTGTTGTTTTTAAAAAGTTATTTAAGAAAAGAACATTTCTCACTCACACATTTTTCTTAAACTCGGAGGAATGCAGTGACTGGCTGAACCCAACCTTGTCCTTTGAGTATTTTTAACTGATATAATGCACACATACGTATACAGTACTGTGCAAACATTTTAGGCAGGAGTGAAAAAATGCTGTAAACAAAGAATGCTTTCAGAAATATAAATAATGATTGTTTATTTTTATCAATTTATAAAATGCAAAGTGAGCGAACAAAAGAAAAATCTAAATCAAATCAATATTTGGTGTTACTACCTTTTGCCTTCAAACCAGCATCAATTCTTCTAGGTGCACTTGCACAAAGTCAGGGATTTTGTAGGATTATAGTCGGTGTATGATCAAACAAATTTTACCAAACAGGTGCTGATGATCATCAATGTCACACGGAGGTTGAAACACAGTCATGTTTGGAACAACCTACCAGCCGAGATCCTTCCAAAACTGTGTGCAAGTGTACCTAGAAGAATTGATGCTGTTTTGAAGGTAAAGGGTGGTCACACCAAATATTGATTTGATTTAGATTTCTCTTTTGTTCATTCACTGCATTTTGTTGATTGATGAAAATAAATGATGAACACTTCCATTTTTGAAAGCATTCTTTGTTTACAGCATTTTTTCACACCTGCCTAAAACCTTTGCACAGTACTGAATTATTTAGCTGACACTTAACTATCCTTACTTTCTCAATGCACAATGGCAGTAATGAAAGTAGGGGGGATTCTCTGCAGGTTGGATTGTACTGACCTGATTTTTGGTCTTAAAATTACACAAACAACAGTAGTATTTTGTCCTGATTTATCTGTATGCTATACATTGGATCCTCTTAGAATTGGCCTCAATGGGAAATCAAGAAATTGTTCCATCTGCACAGACTGACAAAGCTGGCAGAATAGAGACAGCAGTTAGTCTTCCTCTCCAAGTGCATTGAGCTATCAAATAAAGTTGCATTAGCAGCTTGAAAAGATGTGGTGACACTTCATGTTACTCGAAACAAGCATGTGCTAGCCCTCACTCCCCCAATATTGGTGTTACTGTATGTCTGTTGGAGTCCTAGCTCGAAGCTGCAATTGAGCATGAATCAAACTGAAGACAAGTTGAAAAAAAACAAAAACAAAAGCAAAACAGAAACACAGCCACATACAGTAATTTACGGCAGCATAGGGGGTTTTTAATTGCAGTTTGAATAAGGGTTCAAAGAATGGTCTTTACTAAGCATCACCTCTGTGTCACCTAAACCCAGCAAGAAGGCTAACCAAATTCAGCATGGCTACAGCTCTACCTGAATGGAAATGATGACAAAAATGTGTAGATTTGTTTCATTCCGTATCGCAAAGTCTATTATTTGATGTCTATTGGAACAGCTACACTGCTTAATAAATATGTTTAAACATGAAAAAAATTAGGGCTTTTTGGTTACCTTATTTTTTACTTCTACAAATTTAAAGTAACAGAATGTAAATCAGATTTTTGCTGTTAGAAGATCAGAAAATTCAGCCTGGAAACTAACCCTAGCCTGGAAACTAACCCTTTTAAAATAAAATGCAATTTCTTTACATTTAGCATACATTGCAAGAAAACCTCCTGGGGTGGTTTTCAGAAGAGCAATATGATTAACCTACCTTCATGGCCATATGATTCATTTGATTTCATAATAAGGGAACACAACTGCATCTTAAAGGTTTGTTACTGGATTATAATGAAATGTGCTGCTGAGGATACACCCCTCAAACTAACAAAGTGTTTAAAGTTTTCTACCTCTTTCTTTAAATAGCTAATTGTTACATTTTATTTAGAGCTAGATTTCTATTCTTCAGACAAAGCATTTATCGCTAATAAAAGGCTTGTTATTTGAAACCACAATGAAGCTCAGAGCTTTTGAGTTTATTTTTGTACAAGCAGCTAATAATGAAACCTAAAATGATTTACAACTCTTTCAACTCAGGCTCACACCCTAAGATCTAGATTAATCAACTTGTCAAAATCTCAGGTTCCTGGTTTTTTAATGTCTGGAATATAGTTAATAACACCTGCAAAACATTTAATCAGTGAAACACTATTGTTAGGTAACATTCATTTTTTTTACACAGTATGTTTGTACACCAGCATGTCTAAGATATTTATATCTAACCCCCCAAATTATATCATGATTCATGATTTTCTTGTCAGGGAATACAAACATAAGTAGATTGTAGGTTCAGTTTAATGAGTTTAAACTATTGGGCGGGGAAAGTGGTGTCAAGATGCATTTGATATTATAGATTCACTTTGGTTTGCAATTTCTTTTTACTCAGTCTAATTTAATAATGGGTTCTGAGGTCAGGGGCATAGTAATAGGAAGCCAAATGCCTTCCTTGAGCAAAAACCAGGTACAGGAAATAAAGGTAAAATATGATAGACAGTGCATCAAACAACAGATTTTAATTTCTCATCATCATGTTAACTCAAAGAATTGTTTCAATCATGCAAACAAATATGTAACTCTGAGAAAAATGATTTGATATAATACATAAAGGGGAGTTTCAAGCCCTATGTGCCATAGGATACTGGGGGTGTTTAATTAGTTATGATTAGTTATGAAATAGAATAATACAATGTTATAGCTTGAGTATATGCATGGTCTCAGTTGCAATTATCAGACTCTTTTATTAGTTTAATTCCTGCTATTTATATCAACTGGCTGCAGGTAAAGAGAAAAGAAGCTTTGAATCATGCAGGCACAGCACTGACATCATTTGGTTTTTTTGTAAAGACCTTGACTGGGAAGGCAAAATGTGCAAATCCAACAGCTTATTCTCATACAAAGAAAAATTAGTACAACTCCTTCAGCCCTATTGGACACTGAAAGTAGGAAACATACAGCAATAGCAGGTCACTTGTACACTTCTTCAGGATAGTGCTCAATCGCATGCATGGAAGTACTCCACTGCATGTTTAGCCATTAAAGGCTTTAAAGATGAAAGAATAATGACATGGTCCCCTTCCTGTTTGATGGACAGCTTAGGAATTTCCAGAAAACAAGTCCATCAATCCCTGGAGAGATGAAGAAAGTAGACAGGAGTACAAGGAGATAAACTGCAAGGCGAAGAAAGAAGAAAGAAGTGGCAAGGCAAAGGCTAACCTCCTCTTTGGTCTTTCTCTTTTCCTCTTTCCTGGCAGCTCCATCTTCAACTTCATCCTTCCAATATAATCCTCTTCTCTCATCTTGACATGTCCAAACCAACACAACCTTGCTTCTCTAACTTTGTCTCTAAAATGTCTAACCTGAGTTGTCCCTCTAATATACTAATTTCTAATCCTGTCCATCCTCGTCACACTCAACAAAAATTTCAGCATATTTAACTCCATTCTGTTTAGTCCCACCTCCAGCTCCACCTCCTGTCTTTTCGTCAGTGCCACCGTCTCCAACCCATACAACATAGCTGGTCTCACTACTGTCCTGTAAACCTTCCCTTTTACTCTAGCTGGTACACGTCTGTCACAAATCACTCCAGCCACTCTTCTCCACCCATTCCAACCTGCCTGCACTCTCTTCTTCACCTCTCTTCCACACTCGCCGTTACTCTGAACTGCTTATCCCAAGTATTTAAACTCCTCTACCTTTGTCACCTCCCTTTCATTCACACTCATGTATTCTGTCGTTGTCCTACTCACTTTCATTCCTCTCCTCTCTAGAGCATATCTCCTTCTCTCCAGGTCCAATTTCTCACAATTTTCTCACAAGTTTGCTCACAATTTCATCAGCAAACATCATCGTACACTGAGACTCCTGTCTAATCTCATCTGTCAGCCTGTACATTACTATTGCAAATAAGAATGGGCTTAGCGCTGATCCTTGATGTAATCCAACCTCTACCTTTAATGCAGCAGTCACTCCCATTGCAGATCTCACCACAGTTACACTGCCATCATACATATCCTTTACTACTCTCACTCATTCTGTAAAGCTGCTTTTTGACAAAAACAGTTGTAAAAAGTGCTATATAAATATAACTGATTTGACTTGACTTCCTCACCTGACCTAAAACCTATTGAGAACTTGCCATGCATTGGAGTACTTCCAATGAAAGATGCAGACTATTTACTGAACTACTGCTTGAAGAAAGTGTCTACTAAAAACTGGGAGTTAGTTTTGGGATTTGATTTTGAGTCCATCTTCAACCTAGTTCATCTTTAATAATACCAGCCAAACCAGTTCCTCGCCTCCACCTTGCTGGTGTCGAAATGGAGCTCTGTGCTCATAACTGATCCAGTCATGGTGCCATCCATCTAGTAAGTCCAATTAGTATTCAAGTTTTAACAGCTTGGAGTTGTGGAATTGTGCACACACTATATAGCGAAGCTAAATTGTCGACAACCGGGTGAGGCACATTTCTACCTGCAGACCTTTTGCCCATGAACATCTGCACCATGATTACATACTCAACTTACAACACATTTCCAAACAGCATCTCAGATATTTCTCTTGTAGCTGCTGTGAGTCACTGTGCATGCTTTGCCTTTGCTGATATAACTCCTCTCTATGAACATTATCACTCAATGGAGGTGGCTTTTTAATTTTTTAGCTTTTTAGATAAAGTGACAATGTTCACCACAGCTGAAGTTGGCAGTGTGTGTCAGGCCTACATTTGGAAAAAAGAAGGTGATTAAGAATTCATTATTCATTTTTAAAGGCCATATGTTTTTATAGCTTAATCAACACAAAGAAAATGGAAGTGCATTAAGAGATACAGCAGGAAAAATAATCATTGAACACATCAGTGTTTTTCTCAGTAAATATATTTCTAATGGCATGATTGACCATTTTAAATTGTAAATTAAATTTACACCAGATGTTGATAAGAACCCAAGTAATCCATACATACAAAGAGATCAAAACAAACAAGTCAATAAATTATGTGTAAAAAGTGGAATGACACAGGGAATAAGTATTGAACACACTTATGCAAATGTATATTATACTTAGTAGGAAAGCCTTTGTTGGTAATGACAGCTTCAAAATTCCTCCTATATAGAAATCTAGCCACAGGCATTGCTCAGGTGTGATTTTGGCCCATTCTTCTGCACAAACTGTCTTAAAATCTTGAAGGTTCCAGGGCCTTGTCTATGAACTCTGACCTTCAGTTCTTTCTATAGTTTTCAGTTGGTTTCAAGTCAGAAGACTTGAACACCTATTCTAGCTGCTTTATTTTCTTTCTTTGAAACCAACTGAGAGTTTGCTTGGCTGTGGCATGTGTTTGTGATCTCTATCTTGCTGAAATGTCCACCCCCTTTTCATCTTCAGCATCCTGTTAGATGGTAGCAGATTCTCATCAAGAGTGTCCCTGTTTCATTTCATCCTTCGTTCAATTTTATGAAATCTGCCAGTACCATATGAGGGTGAAAGTGAAGTGAAAGTGACTATTCTCATCATTGCAAGGTCACAGCACAGCACACAGTGAACCGAAATTGGACCTATGCATTTAACCCATGCACACAAAAACCGTGCAGCAGGGGGCAGCTTTGAAAGAGCTCGGGGAGCAGTGACAGGGACAGTGCCTTGCTCAAGGGTACCTCAGGGCAACCTACTGGTAAGGGGTTTGAACCCACAATCTTCTGATCCTGTGACCAACTCCCTTACCACTAGGCCACTGCTGCCCCGAAGATTAGTCTCCCCGCCTGGGAATCGAAATCCCGGGCTTCTGCGTAACAGACGGAGATACTGTCCACTATACTAACGAGGAGGGGATGCTGAAAAACTCCATGATATTTCCACCTCCAAACATCACTGTTGGTATGGTATTTTGGGGTGATGTGCAGTGCCATTTCTCCTCCAAACATGGTGTGTGCAATGCCATCCAAAGAGTTAAATTTTGGTCTCATGTGGCCAGACTCAGCATTATGCCCCCAAAAGTGCTCTTTGCAATATTCAGAAGCTTTAAAAAATGTCTGCAACCAATGCCATCAGCATGTTTTGCAACAATGAGGTGGTGAAGGTCTTTTAGTAATCTTTGCTTTTACCCATCATGAGATGCTTCTTGTGTGATGCTTTGGTAATGAGAAACCTTTTTATTGGCCATCTGTTAGGACTAAACTAGCTTTTTATTATTTGTTATATTAATTTGCAAAGGATTTCTGTCTAAATCCTAACAGATTTCAGCTGCTTTCCTGACTCTACATCTTTTTGCACCTCATTTTTTTAACGTGTTCAATACTTATTCCCTGTGTCATTCCACTTTACTACACATAACTTAATTTATTACCTTATTTGTTGTGACTTCTTTGCATGTGTAGATTACTTGGGTTTTTACCAACTTCTGGTGTAAATTTTATATATTTTGATTCAAGCCCCATTAAAAATATATTTACTGAGAAAAATGCTGACTTGTTCAATTCTTATTTTCCCTACAGTATGTTGCTGTGTGTATTTTAATAATTAAAAAAAGAATTCACTATGGACATTTCTTCATAATGAAATTATTAAGATGTAAACACCATTCAGATGAATTGGTGTAATAAGGTACCTGAAATGGTTATATTTTGAAAATGCTGTCAACATGAATATAAATATGTTTTTTATACTATTGGTCCATTAACCGCTGCAGTACTGTGTGACTAAGCACTTTTCTAACTTTAAGTCAAGTCCATTTACATTTACAGCATTTAGCAGACGCTCTTATCCAGAGCGACTTCCATGTCCTAATGACAGGGACAGTCCCCCTGGAGCAATTCAGGGTTAAGGGTCTTGCTCAGGTTACCCAGTGGTGGTAGTGCCAGAGGTGGGATTCGAACCTTGGACTTCTCGATCCAGAAAGTAGGTTTTATTGTCATTTCAGCCATGTACACAGTACATAGTGAAACGAAATAACGTTCCTCCAGGACCCTGGTGCTACACACAAGATTACATCAGACACAACATAGGACATAAGACAACGCAAACAAGTGCAGACAACAGACAGACAACAACAGACAGTAGAACAGACAGTACATTCATCTGTCAGAGAGCCGCAGTGTTATGGAACAAAGCAGCCCAAGTTGTTGGGCAGTGTAACAAAATGTAATAGAGCAACAGTGTTATGGCTAAAGTGCGGAGTGCAAAAAATAAATAAGTGGCGGTAAGGTGGTTCATAAATAATAAGTGGCGGTAAGGTGGTTCAGAAGACATTAACAGTTCAGAAGTATGATGGCCAGGGGAAAGAAACTGATAACCTAGGAATATGTTGGACAGTATATAATTATATAGTTATGAACACTGAGAAAGATCACATTGGATGGCTCAAGTAGTTCTTTAGCCGAAAACGGACCTAGGGAGATGGATCTCAGAACATTATTCGCATGAAGTATATTTTTGGGAACTCAAATATAGAAAACCACAATTTGTGAGTTTTCTAGAACCCTGTAGCCTGTGGCTCCTGGTCATTCTGACAACCTGTTCGTTTTTGTCAGAACTATGAAGGAATCACATAAAACTGCACCACTTTGGTCAGTATTACTGATGCCGTATGATATGTGGATTCTGTCAAAAAGGCACACTGAGGTTAGCACTCTGATCTTGTGCCAGAGTTGCCTTTTTATCCAGAGTACTAGTGTTGTCAACCAGCCAATTTTACAGAAATTTACAGTAGGAGTATACCTCATAAAAATGCAAATGGTGCGTAAGTTTAAAAGAAAGGATAGAGTGAAAGATTAAAAGGAGCTTTGCCAAATTAGATCCCTTCCAAGCATTACATTTGCTAACCTTAAAATATGAGCCTGTTAAGTAAGAAGTTAACAATGTAATTTTTTTGGGGTAAATGATCACACTCTTTTAGCCTCACAGTAAAAGTATCCACTGCCATACCTGTGCATTCTTTTAGAAAGGTCTCTGCAAGATTACACACATTATTGTGATTAAATACTTACGGTGTAGTTAAAAATGGAGGAATAACTGAGTAGAAGAATGTTATCCACTTAAAAAACCTAAATCATTCCTCATTCCATCCATCCATCTATCCATGAATCCAACCATTATCTAAGCCACAGACCCTAAACCGGTTCATGGGGGTTGCTGGAGATGGTTCCAGTGATCATAGGGTGAAGGCAAAGAAACCCAATAGATGCGTCAACTCATCTTCATATTTTGATAATGAATTTATTCATTTTCAGTTTATGTAAACACCTCACTGCAGTCAAAATTCATTATTCATTGTGCTAATCTCAACACACAATGCAGGATCTTATAGTCAGCAGGCATCCCACACAGTGATGGAGTTCATCAGGATGATCTTGATGGTGCTTGTTTAATGATTTAGAACAGGGGTGTCGAGCTCCATTCCTGGAGGGCAAGAGTCCAGCACATTTTGGTGATTTCCTGCCTCAAACACACTCACTACACCCACGACTACGTGTGACCCAGGTGTGTTTAAGGAGGGAAAACACCAAATTGTGCTGGACTCCAGCCCTCCAGGACTGTAGTTCGACACCCCTGATTTAGCAGAAGAGTATTTGCTCTCCTTTTTGGTCCAGGAACAAGTTGATGAAGTGAAAGTGACCATTCTTGTCATTGTGAAACACAGCACAGCACACAACAAAATGAAATTCAACCTCTGCAGCATGGGGCAGCTATTGAAGCACCCAGGGAGCAGTAATGGAGATGGTACTTCTGGTCTGGGATTCAAACCCATGACCTTCTGATCCTGGGGCCAACTCCCTAACCATGAGGCCACCACTGCCCCGTGATGGTCCATGTCAGCTGTTTTGATTCAGCAACTTTAGGGCATTAATATTTTTCCCTGTTTTATATATTTTTTTGTCTTTACACCATTTTACCAGATGTTCCACCTCTTACCTATAGGCCATCTCATCATTGCCAGCAATCAGCCTAGCTACTGTTGTCTTCCACAAATTTAGAGTAAATGGGGTTGCAGTCATGGGTAAAGAGTTTGAAGAGCACATGGCTCAGCACACAGCCCTGTGTGGTTCCAGTATTTAGGATAAGGGTGGAGGAAGTGTGTTGATCTGCTTTGGTTGGTCTATAAGGAAATCCATGGGAGCTCAATGAGTATTATGAATATTGGGAGGAATCAAAACCAGTATTCAGTTTGAATATTCTCAGGTCTCCTCCAAACCTGTCAGAGCAAATTGGAGAGCTGCTGTAAAGGCACTGCTAAAATGAGAGGTTGAATATCTTAATAAACATCTCTATGAGCTGATTGGCTGATCAGGGCCAGCCATATTTCTTGAACCCTTCTTGACCCTTGTTATAGTCCTTACCTGCTGGTGTGTAGAATCAGTGAAAACTGTGAGAAAAAAAGGTGGGCTGACATGTGGAGCAGAATCTCTTTTCTGGGTGTCAGATCTGTCAAAGAACGGGTTCGGTACATCAGGTAGTTTGGCATCATCATTAGGCTGCAGGTTGATGGTTTTGTGGTTAGCCAGTCTCTTGATGCTGTTCCAAATGCTGCAGTGGTTGTTATTGTCAAATAAATCCACATGTGCTGTCTGCTCTTGTGTTTTGCATTCCTGATGCACCTCATTAGTTTTTTCCATGCTTCACTGTAAGCTTGTTTGTCACCTGAACTGAAGGCTGCATCCTGCTCCTTGAGTGGTGCCCTTACATTGCTGTTAACCCACTTCTTTAAGTTAGAAAACCTTTTTTTGTTTTTGTTTGAGTTTCTTTTTTCTGTGCAAAAGCTATCATGTTCCTCAAGATCTGTTCCTACTGCAAAAAAAAAAAATCCAGTTTATATTATTAATGCAATCTCTCTGCATTGTGAAGATTAAGGAAATATGGTCTGACTGTCCTAGACGTCAGATGGGGTAGCTTTAAATGCTCCTGGGATATGCGTGTTAAAAACATAAAACATACTAAAGAAAACATGTTCTATTGTTTGGGAAAATGCTTTTATGAAACAGTTTGAGATCCATGTGACTGTAATCCCCTGTCAAAATGACCCTGATGTCAGAGTGCAGCATCAGCTGTTAATGTTATTATGTAACGTTTCCAGTATGAACTTCGACTCAGCTCATGGAGGAAGTCATTATGGATTCTCTCAGGAGAAAGAACAGCCTTCACTGTCTGTTTATTCACTGTCTGAAGCAGGTGGGATAGCTGTTCTCATGGCCTTTTGGTTTGTAGAATTTCCAAGAGGTGAAAGTAACATCATATTCAGAAAAAGTGTGGTGATCTTAGTAGTAGATGGAGCAAAGTCTGTTCGTAAAGGACTCTATGACCCTGTATTGGTGCAGATGCAAGGTTGGTAGATGTGACGTGTAAAGTGGCTTAACTCATATGCTGCAAAACCCCAACACTTTCCTGCATTACTGGATTTAACCATATATAAGCAGCCTTTTTTTTAACAATCTGACATACTGTTTTAAGAGAGAAATCAGAGAAGTGACATTCTTTAGTAATGCCAAAGAAAGACATGTGAAGATCAAAGCTGGTGACAGGAAAGCACTCGGTTTCTGGGACAGAAAATAGTTTCATCAGGGACTTGTAATTTTCCAAGTGAGTGTGTCCATCTGTTTCACTGCTCAGTCACTGAACAGTCTGCATACAGGCAGCTACTGCCCTCTATTTGCCTGAGCCTGTTTTATGGAATACCTCAGCTTTCAGTGAAAGCAAGTGGGATTAGTCTGCTGGATGTTTTTCAAACCTAGATGTCTTCATTGTGTGAACATCAGCAGTTTTTGGATGAACTAATCTGGCAAAAGTGAAGAGGTGTGAAAGTGAGTGCTAATATTAAAATACTATTATTCCCAAAGTTATTTCTTATGTTATTGATGTTAGTCACCATATAAGTCTTATTCAAAGAGTTTTTTATGAATAAATTATTATGGAGTGGAAATGTATTGTAAATAATTAATTATTCTTTCTTTTTTTAAGGACTGTTGTCATGTCTGAAATCTCATGTCTTAGAGTAACCTCTACAGGAAATGCTTCCACTTATTTCTAATGTAAACCAAAGCTATATTTGCCAGTAATAGAACAAATATTTTTATATTATATTTATATTATATTTTATAAATATAATATATAAATATATATTTTATATTATATTTATATTTTATTTTATTTTATTTATATATTAGCTACAATAAAGATATTCATTTCATTCCACTCAGCCTCTTAAACATTCCACTTTTTATGTTTTGTGATATTCATGAAGGGTTTTAAATGAATAGAAAGATAAATTCATTTTTCTTTGTTTTTGCGCACCACACAAGTCACTGTAGCCCAACTATTCCCACTCTTAAATCTGTTTAAACACTTCACTGCACCTTTGTTTTGACTTCATGAGCTGATCTTGGGGCTACTGGCAGACTTCTTTTATTGAGCAGTCCGGTCAATTCCAAGCCCAACTGCTTTTCCCCACCTAGGCGTAATTCAGAGAGAGAATAAGCTCAATTACTGCATCTGTCTGTCACAGCCTCTTTTTTTCCTAGTCCTTTTCCCTTTTTTTGTAGCCCCGTTTTTGCAGGCAGCCATTGTGACAAGCAGAGAGTGCATTTGCCAATCTCGGTTGGGAATGATTGATTAAGCAACAAGACATTAGCCAATCTCCTGGCTTGTCATGGTGTGTGTGCGTGTATGTGCATATCGTTGCACTTGTTTTTGTACGTTTTCATCTTCACTTTGTAGGAAAAAAGAAAAAAAACAGGTAACCTACAATGAAACAGATGAAAACTGTGGTTAACAATAAGAATAAGAATAAGAATAATAATATGTGTGTGTGTGTGTGTGTGTGTGTGTGTGTGTGGGGTGCATGGGCAGGGGGTACAGGATCACTGCTAAAGCCACCAGAGGTTCCCTCCTACAAAGCCTTGTTTCTCTCCATTGAACTGTGAAGTGCAGCAATTTGGTTTTACTGTGAATTGATGGCTGGCGAATGGCTACTAGATAGGGTTCACTTATGATACATGGGCATTCCCAGCTCACCTTGGGGTCTCCTTCGCTGCTTGTGTGTGTCATTATCTCAGCTTGTTTCATGCTGCCAATGGGGTTTGAAAGTGCATAGTCACTGTAATTCCTGCAGGAGCAGCAAGGGTACAATTTACAAAATCTATTTCTTTTTTTGGAGGTGGGTAGATTATATTCTTTGAAGAAGAAGAAAAATCTAAACTAAAACCAATTTAAACAGTTCTACAGTCGTGTATATCACAGAGTAAAATTTTGAGTTTCTCTTGACTGAAAATCTGATGTGCCAGGACCCCAGCAACTAAATAAAAAAGAACTAGTTAAAAACGTTGGTGCTTAAACGCACCCCTTTTTCCAGTAATGGCTGGTAAGCACAGGGTTTAGTAGGATCATTTATGTGTTATGAACAGTAAAAATAGTAACGTGTCTGTATGGCTGCACATTTTCAGTCTGACAAAGCAAGATCAGCTGTGTGAAGACTCAGCCTAACTATTGAAATAAAGTGAAAAATAAAAGTGAAAATGGCAACTTGTCACAACACAGTGAACCACAATGAAATGTAGCCTCTACATTTAACCCAGACAAAAGAGGGCAGCTATTTAAAGCACCTGGGGAGCAGTGATGGGGACAGTACCTTGCTCAAGGGTACCTCAGGACAACCTACAGGTCTGGGATTCAAACCCACAACCTTCCAATCCTGGGGCCTAGTCCCTAACCAATGGGCTACTACTGCCACCGCTGAGTGGAATCTGGGGAGCTTTTTGTTTGGAGTATAAACCTGCAGCAGTTGCAGCCTTAATAGATATTACATTTCTGATATAAAGGTTCCACACCAATAAAGGCTCTTCCTAAAACCATACAGCAAGGCTATGAACTTTTTAGCTTTTTCATTTCTATGAGCGTTGTGGATACATTAACACTTTACTGAAGCTCATTATACATAAGATTACATAACATCTACATAAGCCATATGTCTACATAAATACAACGATTTCTAAATGCTTATTCCAATAAGATCCAGCTGTCATAACTGAATATTCTCTCAATTTGAATGGTATTTCTATTTAGAACATTTATGACATCTGAACCATTGAATAAGCCTTTATAAGTGTATACATCAGCTGTCATGATAGGTCTATGCAGTTCTCATGTAGCCATCATGTCACATATACTGGCCTTTACTTAAACACTACCAAAGATACCATAAAAACCTTTTGGACAACTCAGAATTTGATATTCTACCACAAAATATGGGGTGAAAGACTTGAGTACTTTTGATAAACCTCAGTCTAAATGATTTTAGGCCTGTGATGAGTCATACTTAAGGATGTCCCTACACAGTCAAGTGGATAATAAACCATGATCCCTTTAAGAGCTACACTGAGTATTTTAAGGCTGCTTTTAGCCCGAATGGCTTTTCATTCCATGATTGCCTGCTTTCTCATTGCTGCTGCAGTTTAATGGAGATGTCTCTCTATTCTTATGGGAACATCTATGGCATGATAAACAGCCAGAAAACTTCATAAAACAGCCAGAAAACTGCATAAATAATCTTTATTCACCCTGTAAGTGAATTCATCTTCTTCATGTGTAACTATGTACAAGGATGTAAACAAGAAAAATTTAAATATACCAGCCATATGTTTTTAGCAACCACAAATCAGTTACTGTGGTCTAAACCTGTAAATCTTTTGGAAGGAGCAAGAGATTTCTCCGGCAAAGTCATAGTAAAATGTTGAGTAAAACAATGATGGGGCACCATCTGTCATTTTCTCATTAACGTGAAAAATATGGTCATGCATCTCTGCAGCCTTGGAGAGCTGCTAAGTCAAGGACAAAATTAGATTGTTTCCAAGACTGTTACCAATATGCCAGACATTTTCCATTTTCACCTACTGATTGATACTTACCATACATGAGCTTCTTCTTTTCAAAGAAGGTGCTGTAGCAAAGATAAAGGTTGCTGCAGGAATTTATATTTTCTTGTAGTTACAATAATTTCCTCTTCATAAAACTTGCAAAACCTTTTTTTAAAGCCTGTAATTAAATTTAATTGTCCTATTTTGGCCATTGCATCAGGTCATTCTATTGATGTTACATACTGAGAAACCAGTTCTATTTTGAGACTTTTCCCATGGCTTGGCTAGTTAAAAATTGTTCACATGCATCTGCAACATCCGCTTTACCAGTCAGAGCAGTTTGGAGAAAAGCTGTTATCTTAAGTCTGCCCATTTCACCTTAACAATTGATCAGGCTTTCCATGAGGTACTGACAAGGCCATATCTGCTACTGACCAACTGACCTTCTGTTCCTACAGCATGCGTTCATTGCTGCAAGGCCACCTAAAGAGAAAAAAAAAAAATGGCTTAGACAAGATGATTCCAAATGACTGGTTATGTCCAGTGAGGAACATATTGAGCCTCTTTGAGAGGTATGAGTATATACTAATATTTATACTTTTAAAAATAAGTGAAAAAGTGGAAGGCAGAGCAATATAAAAGTAACAGAAATCCTAAAATACTTATATATATATTTATATACACTGCTCTGTACACCTGGATTTAAGAAAGCAAATAGGTAAGAGCCTCCCATTGGATAATTCCTGCATGGATCATTATGGAAATCATTATGGTCTATGGATCATTATGGATTATGGTCATGGAAATTTGTTTATCTGTTTCAGAAGGTTTAAATTACTGGCATACATTAACAAAGAAAACATGTAAGGAGATGCTGAAACTGCTAAAACTGTGCAACAAATTATTGAAAACTGGATGGATTTTGAGGAAGCATCATCTGCGCAGAAGAAATGAGGTCAGGTCTCAGTTCAGCAATGTTATGTGCCCATAGAATAAGGCCAGCTGACTACTTGAATATACTAAATGACTTAACCCTATTGAGAATCTTTGGGATGTGCTGGTGAAGAATTTGCGCAGCGATCCGACTCTCCCATCATCTCTGCAAGATCTTGTTGAAAAACGAATGCAACTCTGGATAGAAATAAACGTGACATTGCAGGAGCTTATCATAATGATGCCACAGGGAATGCATGCCGTAATCAAAGCTACAGGCAATCTAATTAAATTTTAGAGTGTGTGACTTTTTTTTTTTTTTTTTGGAGTGTATATAGCATGATTGATGTGCTTGATGTAAGGAAAGGAAGAATGAATGAATGATCAAAAAGTGCAAAAGATTGCGGAAAAATCACAAGATGTGATAACTGGAGTTGTAGGCTTTCCCTTCATCGTTTGGTGATCTGGTAATTAACATGTTCAAACTGAAACGTTACGTAGAAAGAAAAGATCTGATTTTGGTGTGGCCTTTATAAATCGATATGGTTTAGTGTAGCTTTTGAGAATGCCATATTTACCATTATTAAGCTTCTTAAAGATGTCTAAATTAATCTGCAGGGCTGCTTTAAAGAGGGAGGGCTGACTTGAGTGGCCATTACAAATGGCTGCCTTTATCAGGGGTCAATTTGTAAGCTTTGTTGGCATCTGCGTATCCATTATCCAAGCCCTTGGTATTGCCATTTCTACTCTAGAATGTGCTTAGTTTGCAAGTGATGCATGAATTAAACTCCAAGGCCACCTAAAAAGAAAAGATTGGGTTTTGGGTGGCCATTACAAATTGCTGCTTTTATCCAGCTTTGCTTCTTCCAATGTAGATCAGATGTGTCTCCCTCTAGGGAGTAACAAGATTATTATAGAAGCCGGCTGTACCCACCTCTTCCAGACACTGATGAAGAGAGGCAGTCTGAGTCGGGCATGCAGGCATATGATTGCGTCAGAATTTTTACAGAGGCACTGAGCTTACTGTAGTTGAAGGGTAAAAAAAAATAATAATAAATACTCTCCACCGTGAACTTCTACTTCAACAAGCAATCTGTCAAAAAGGCCCACAATGAATTTTGAATCAGTCTTTGAAACAGACCATCTAAAAGATACATCAGGCAGTTCCAACCATGGCCGAAGATAAGAGTGACTGTGAAGTGAATTCAGGCTTTTGAGATACAGTGATATGAGATGAGCAAAGGCAAAGAAACACACTCAGTCTTGTTATGAAGCTTGAATGAGCCATTACCTAGGATGTTTGGCATCAACCCTACACAACACTATCTATTTTCATTGATGAGCTCTTATCCTTATCAGAAAAGGAATCTTATTAGGCAAACCATTTTGTGGCAAGAAATGTCTTTAGAAAAGGTAATCCTTGATGGAGCAAATTAAGCACCCAGAACCCCAACAAGTGACAAATTTCATGGTGTGTCAGTTAATTAGGTAAACCTACCTTGTACAAATAATTCTAAGCCAATTTATCAGCAACATCACCATGTTGGTGCACTTTGTTCGTTGAATTAAGAATACTGATCTCTTACTGCACAATTCATCAGCTCCATTCTTACACATTCATTAATGGAGACGACGATGACAGGACCACCGCTTACTGATGTAAGTGTATGACGTACAGCTGTATTGCTGAGTTTTTTAACATCTAAATATCTCTGCTGGGTTGAGACTGGTCTACCATACCCTGCCCTTAAGAAATGAACTGTCCACTAAAAATAGCTGAAAGATTAATGTAATTAAACATGGAAAAGGATTATGCATGGAAAAACTGTACTAACAAGATAAGTGTGAATGGAATAAAATTAATTCACAGTAAGAGTGCCTGATAAACTTCAACCAGCACCACACATATTAACACGCCAACATTGCACCACTGCTGTTATCTGATCAGTTGTGTTCTGGGAAAAGTCTAATAATAATGCATGTATTTTATAATCTTTGTTTTTAAGAGAAGCATGCTGCAGTTAAACTCTAAAGCTATTGCAGTATTATTTTTATTTCACTACAAGGTTGTGGTCTAAAAAGACCCAAGGAACACTTGCCAAGCTCCTGAGTTCTCCCATTGGTAAGTATGTCAGAATGTGACAATATAAAAATACAATACAATGCAAAAAATATGATTTTTAATAATAAGTGTACTGACTCTGTGAGGAAAATATCACTTCTCGATACATTAATAAATGTGAATATAAGTGGTACTGGTTTAAAAGTCTGCTGTTAAAAATGAAAATCTGATCTTTGTCAGGACTCTTTAATAAATGAGTCGCTGTAAAACTTACACACGACAACTTTGCCCTTCACACAGCAGGCTGAGATTTAATTCCCCACCTGAGGATACACACCATGCTACACCAGTTCACAGTTTCCAGTCACATGGCTAGCACAGAGCCCAGGAGGGCAAGAATACATAGCACTGTTGCACAAGCAAGTATGTTTTTTCCTCTGCAAACAAATCTTTAGATCACCTTTCAAACAAAAGACAAAGATATAAAAACAAACTGTGCATTTTAGGGTCTTTAGATCCCTTTACAGCACTCGCTGCAGAATTTCAGTCATTAAAAAATAAGGTGTAGTCCCTGCCAGAGCTCCATTTTGACAATGTCTGCATTTATCTTGTGTGGAATCCCTCCCTTTACTCTGCCATTAAGGTGAAAGTTTACAGAAGTACAGAACATTTGTGTATTCTCACAGTATATTCGTCAATAATTCTGTTGCTAGGGAGATGGACAACAAATTATTAATTTTCAAAGTAAAGATGAGTAATAATTACTTAATGCTACTTAGCTATACTCTGGCTACCAAGAATCTGTTTTTTACACTGCAAATTAACCTTACCTTTAACCAGATCATTTAGAATTTGGCTATAGTTAGCTAACTATTAACATGAAAGTGGTTAGCGTGAAAGTGACTAATTGTCATTGTGAGACATAACGCAGGACTCAGTGAGACACAAACCTCTGCTTTTCACAAGTGCCCAGGGAGCAATGATGGGGATGGTACCTTGCTCAAGGGAAGATCAGGGCAACCTACTGATCTAACCATAACTGTCGCAGAGTCCTAATATACATACTACCATGCTAAATAGTGTCTAAAAATGGTTCGCACTCATTGGATTTGCACTTGTATAGAAGTGTGTGGTTTGGGGCACAGCATGTCTGTTCTGCTAGCACAACGCATTAAGGCTGCAGTGTCAATCACTGGAAATTAATGATGTGAATAAATCTACAAAGATACAACTAAACATACACCTCCTGTGACCTTTCTATCTGTTTTGTTTCAGCCATTTGACTTTGCCAAATTTACCAAATTCTGACCAATAGATGACTAGTTCTCAAAAAAGGATGGTCTTATGGGGTGCTATCAGAATGTACAGGTTAGTTCCAGGTAAGGACTACTGGTGAACCAGTAACATCTCATTGATGCATGTGGTAACAAATCTAGCCTGTCTGGTCCAATCCTATAGAAGATGGGTAATGCTAGCTGTGGTGACCCCTGTTCACTGTCGACAGTTCCTGCAGTGATAATGTGAACATCAGATCTGGACCACAGAACAATAGAAGAAGGTTTTCTGATGAATAATGTTTTTTTTTGTTTTGTTTTTTTTTACATATTGTGGAGGGCCAGATGCATGTGAGTCATTTACATAGTGCTGGCACCATGATTATCAAAATAAGGCACCAACAATATAAGAAAATGGCAAAGATCTGCTGGGAAACATTGGGTCCTGGCATTCTTGTGGATGTCACATACCACCTTCATAGTATTATAAGAGGTTTTTTTTTGTTTTTTTTTTCCATTATGCCCCAAGCTGAGGCTTAGCTCTAATGGGCAAAGCTTGCTATCTAGTGCACCTTATAAAAAACAATCCAGTTTAACAGAATCCAGGTAAAACATGATAGAAATGTGAAATGTAAAGAGAAGCAGTGAGAATAGAAAGGGCATCAGTCATTTTTCTGAAGCTCAGACAAAAATAAATAAATAATCTTTTCCCAGTGTTTGTGCTGTGGGCCGAGATGCCTAGCCCAGATTAGCTGTGCCTTTGAGGATGGTTATTCCACTGTTTGCACTTCACAAGGAGTCTCCCCATAAATAGCAGAGAACACTGACTCTTGGCCAGATGTTATCACTTATTCAGTAGTGGAGGCATACACGGGCTTTAATCAATAATGCCACCATAGCTTATGTGGTGACGCTACTGTCCGTCGATAAAGACCTCCAACAGTTTTCCTGATTTTCTTTTTTTTTTTTTTCAGGCTCGAGTAATAACATTTTCCCTGATGCAGGGCAAGCTGTAGAGAAGCAGGCCTTATGGGAATAAACACCTTGTCAGCACTCGGCTTGTGTGTTTGGCAGTAGTTTGTGCAGGAGTTAGTGATCCAGCTCGTGGCCTGTCTTTCTCTTCAAGGGTACTCTAATTAATGGTGAAGAGACAGCAGAGCATCTATAGTCAGGGTTTGGAGAGATTTCTGTTGTCTCTTGGGAATTTAGTGGCAGCATTTTAGCACAAAGTTGCCCAAGATAATGGCAAAGGCCCAACACTCTCAGTCACCTTTTGAGACTTAAAATACACTTTCCCCCACAGATGCATTCACTGTAGAGCTCAATTTGTAGCTGTGCTGTTGAGCTAGGATGCTTTTTATTTCACCATTTTCTTGGAGCAATAGGGAGAAACCAGGACACAATGCATGAACACAGAGCATTTTAAGTGTCACATGTTTATCAAATACAATATACAGAAATGGCTGCAGCCATGCATAGAGAGTGCCATTAAATCTTCAAATACTGGGCACATTGTGCACATAATGCACCAGCAACTGCATCCATTGATCTTTATGCCAGCAGCATAAACTGCGCTTTATGTGAAAATGGCTAAGCCTTTCATGAATAGCAATCAGAAGGAACATCTTTGGATTTTTATATTGGCTAATTCTTTCTTCTTCTTTGACAAATATATTAATGTATATCGTGTCCTCAAAAAGTACTGAAACAGAGAGGCAAATTCAGTTTTTCCTTTGCATTGAAGACAACTGGAATTGTGATCAAAGATGAATATAATGTGAATTTTATTCACATTAAAATTAAAGCCTTTAACCACAGCATCTTTCAGTTGTGGTTGTTATGGGGGATTCTCTCTTTAGTATTTTCTTCAGATGATGAAATTCATGTTCAGTTGAGTTCAAATCTGATGAAAAACCAAAAAACTTTACACACATTCCCTCATAAGTTTGTAGGCATTTCTCTGTAAATTGACATAATGTTTATGTAGTCTTCAGAATTAATTCTGCTGCTGTAAAATGCACACAGATTAAGTTTACTGGAGCTGTTGCAGAAGCATGCATGCAAGCAATGACCCTACCTCCATTGTGCTTCTCAGATGAGATTTTAAGTGTTTGATCCTTTTCCATTACATCTATAGATGAATGTTTATCACATTTGTTCATAAAAGTTTGTTCCAGGTCTCTGAAATGTGTTCCAGAAACACTGAAATATTTGTACACATGTAACAAAAAACATCTGTCATCCTCTCATATTCCAATAATTGTGCTCACCTGAAAAACTAGATGTTCCGAGGGGACTAAAGGTTTGTTAATGGATTGATGTATGGTTTCAGACTTTTTCCTACAACCGTATCTCAGGACAATTTAAGGAGCAAGCATTTGCATCGGGAGATCCGTGTACAAGGTTGTCTGAGAAGCAATGGATGCATCACTTAGTAATAGCACAGGGATTTCAAACAGGTTGCCTGAGGGGCAACTAAAACTTGGAACCTGTGGTCAAATTGGTTCTGGAAAAAAAAAAAAAAGTTCAAAACTATTCTGATTTTTCCTCACGCTCCAGGAGGACAGCCATCTGTTGAAAGAGATATTATAGAAAGGGAAGTCTTGTGGCTGCAGCTGAACTAATCCAGTTTGCTTCATCCTCTCCTGGCTCTCATCTCAGAACTACAGGTCCCAGTAGTGAGCTTCTCTAAACGAGATGCTGGCCAAGGACACAGTTATTGTAATTCCTTCTCAGAGCAGGATATCCATGATTAATTAGTCTAATAAAGCACTTTTAATGTGTGTTTGTTAGAAAATCAGAAGAACAAAAATCAGAAATGTTGACTCTATAATGTACTAAAATGTAATGATTAATGGAATAATATATATGCTCCCCCCCCAATTTGTCCTCAATTCAGTATTTTCAAATTCATCTTATTGGCCAAGTTGCCATATTAGACCAATTTATCATGGATATACTGCTCTTAGTTACAATAACTGTCATTGACACATCTGGAGGAGACCATTCATGGCTAATTTTGTTATGTCAGTTAATGGTAGCTAATGCTGCAGAGTGATGAGGGGACAATTTAAACTGATTTAAAATGAACAAAAACAAAATCTTAAGAATAGAATTTGCTGGTAAAAATATATTTCCTGACTGTATGTGAAGACAAATAATTTTGTAGAAGAAAAAATATTTTTTTTGGAGAAAATTGTAAAATGGTTAGCAGTAGATATTTATGAACTTCAAGCTTCAAGCAAGGTGCATAACTTCAAATAACTACTTTGCATCATCACATCAATATATCTGTAGAGCATGACTGCTACAGTGCTGCAAGGGATGGATTTAGAGGTGGGAATCAAAGTATAGAGTGAGTTTTAGCCTGAACCTAGCATTGCCCGCTTGCTATTTCATTTAATGCTGATTTGTCCGAACAGCAAGCCAAAGTCTTTTGATGGAAAAATTATAAGCTTTTACATCAACATGGACTATTTGATTGCAAATATTGACAGGCTTCCACTACACGCCAACTCAACTCTCCCTTAAGCATAATTACTTAATTAATCCAATTGCAAAGACAAGAATGACGCTGCTGTTTTTCCAATGCTGAGGGAAAAATAAGTGACAAAAAGTGCCCTGACCTGACCTATTTGTGGTTCAGACTCAAAGGAAGATGGATGTTGTGCTCTGGTTCAGTCGATACACAGATCCCCATGGCCATTGTCACCATTTATCTTGCCAGCACTTTATTCTTGAAGGTATTCTCTCCATGCTCATATGGGGGTTTTACAGTGGATTTGAGTAGTATTTTAACCCATGTTATCTTCTTATATCAGATATTTCCCTTTTTGTAAATTCTGTCAACAAACAATTTAGGAGCCAGATTTGTTGTCATCCAAAGCAGAGCCAAAATGAGAAAGGGATTAAAAGTTGCATATTAATCAAATAATAGAAACAATGCTTGCTACAGAGAGCCATTACCTTAAGCACTATATACACAATAATCTCACTACACATTCAAATTGCAGTGTCCCATCACTGCTACTCACATAATAGACAAAAACAGAAAGTTAAAAATGGAGTACCTTTTATTGCAGTACTGTAAGTTTTGGTGTTGAACCTTAAAAGAATGTCAACTAATATCACCAAGCTAATATTTCAACATTCATTTATATCCAATCATAATGCTCATCAGTTCCTTTATTAGTTTAGATTACCGATTGCTTTTGGGAGGTGAAATTGAAGAAGCCAGCTGAATGACTTCTCACTCATGATAGGGAAGAGTCCTAATTGTGCACAGACTCATCATTCCCCATTACGTGGCGGGAGGCATTACCTGTGCTGCCCACAATGCCGAGGTCATTACAGCATTCATATTAATCTTCCCTCCCATGAGAGGCTTGCCCAATGGGCTCATAATCTGTGAGCCTGAGCAGATAGACTAATGCATAATAATTAGCCAGCCTGAGCTGGAATTCTGAGGTGGTTTATATGAGTCTTACAAAGCAGAAAGTTCAAATAAATGTGCAATCAAACATAAATGATGCCATGAATTGTCAAAAGTTCATTGATTACACTTGTGTGCACAACAGGGGCAACTTGGAGGGGTTGTAAAATTTGTCTCAGCCTCTATAACTATAACAAAGCAGGGTAACACAATGCTTTCAGTTCCTGTAATGACATTACAGTTATTTGTTTAATTGAATGTTATTTGCTACTCATTGAATATAAAACGTAAATTACTTGCATATTACTCGTATCTACATATTTTATTAGACATCATTTCCATCTATCAGTTTACTGCTTATCCTAACCAATCAATTATCTGTACTAATGTAGGCAGAGAAATACACCAGACAGATCGTCAGTCCTTTGCAACGCACACAATCCTACCTTGAGGCTTTAAACAACAAGCCACCTGACATGACTGACACGGAAAGGTAGTGGCCTAGTTGTTAGGGACTAGGCCCCAGAATCAGAGGGTTGTGGGTTTGAATCCCACTAGGTGCCCTGAGGTACTCATGAGCAAGGTACTGTCC
Organism: Hepsetus odoe; assembly: GCA_017165825.1. Classification (NCBI taxonomy): domain Eukaryota; kingdom Metazoa; phylum Chordata; class Actinopteri; order Characiformes; family Hepsetidae; genus Hepsetus; species Hepsetus odoe. The sequence goes on along the minus strand of CM029370.1, from coordinate 12,716,349 downwards.
CCATCACTACTTCCTAGGTTCTTTAAATAGCTGCCACCTGCTTGTGATGTAGAACATCATTGCCAAGGTGTTTAGTTTTAATGGATCACCTTCACTGCACAAATAGCTGGAGTTGGTTTACAAGAAGAAGTTCAAGTGCAAGACCTTAGTCATCCCTGTTACAATGTATTCTCGCTTTTTGGCCAGAGGATGTTGCTGTATTAAGACACAAACCAAATGCTTCAGACAAGCTTTGCCCTTCGGCAGAACGACTACAAAGCAAACATCTTTGACACTTGTACTCTCTGCCCAGTGAACTATTTATTGCATTGTCTCCTTTCTGAGTCTACGTTAGATTTTTGCGACCTTATACCATTGATAAAAAAAATATAGCGCTATTCACTGCAATGTTCTAATGAATAAAGCATTTTTATTTTGCCTCTCGATTTTATGAATGTGTGTTTGGTATTTATGGCATATAATTGTGAGAAACTGAACTTGAGTTTGACCTCAGCCTGGCTGAAAAAGCTTGAGCACCCTCTATATAATATTCAGTTTTAGCAAAATGGCAAATTTGGTTTAACCCTTTCACCAATTACAGGCAAAAGGTTTCAGAATTTCATTTATTTCCATCCATCCATCCATTTTCTGCCGCTTGTCCCAAACGGGGTCGCGGGGGAGTGCTGGTGTCCAATCCAGTGCACACAGGGCGAGGACGGGGGACGCACCCTGGACAGGTCGCCAGCCCATCGCAGGGAGGAGCGGGACGGGTACGGCACCTTGCTCAAGGGTACCCCAGGGCAACCTATTGGGAAGGGGTTCGAACCCCCAATCCTCTGATCACGTGGCCGACACCCTAACCACTAGGCCACCACTGCCCTTTCATTTATTTGTTACAAATTAATTCACTTCCAACAATGGGTTAGGTGATCAAGAACGCCATTAGGAACTGTCAGATGAAAACAATCAAATGAATAAAATACATTTTCTGTCCCTTTAAAAGTGGTTTGTAATGATGTAGTGTCGTGGGCTGGACATCAGTGCATAGCCGAGAGCTTCTTACTGAACTTTAATAACTGATAATGTGCATAAAACTCACAAACTAAACATGCTGAAAATAACATGTGTAAACTATAACATAAATAAACACAAAGATAAACACACAATGAATGACCAGTTCCCTGCTCTGATTCATTGGGGCTTATAATGCCAACCCCCTGATGAGGCACACCTGTCACCCAAGGCCCAGGTGTGCACAATCAGAGCAGGGCGCCCTCTACCATCACATAACCGTCACATGGTTTTAACAACCAACAATCAAGAGTTACTCCAGGAAGGTAAGGCTCAGCATCACTATAGTTACAAAGTAATCAGAGCTTTTGAAATAACATTAAGCATTTACAGGTAACCATTTCTGCTGTGCGAAAACACTCTGGAAGATAGAAGAAAGCTTTATTCTTAAAAATTACAGATATAGGATTCGATTAGAACACAGTCAGTCAAGAGGCTGAAAAGAGGAAATGAATCATCCAAAACTACAAAGTCTGACATAAACTACTACTAAACCACTGGATAAGATAACATATAAAATGGACCAATGTAGGCCTATAGGATCTTTCAAGATCCCCTTTCCTTCACTTCACAAGATTCAAAAGTGTTATTTAAAAAAAACCAAAAAAAAAACCACAGAGGTACTCCTTGTCATTGGCCATTAAATCAGGTATCCCTATCATGTATGCAACCTTTGCTTGTCCAGCATTGATTACCTTTGCTTGTCCAGCATTGATTACACCAGTTTTTACAATTATAGATTTGACAAATGCTCTCATCAAGAGCAACTATTTATTTAACTAATGTAATGTTACAGATGTTGATGAATGTAGCATTAAATGTCCTGCCCAAGAATTATTACTGATGCAGCATCGTGTGCTTGCCTGGAGACTTAACAAAACTTGGGTTCTGCTGAGAGGAGGGAAGCAGTGTTACACATAAAGCCAAAAGCAATTATGAAAATTGAAAACAAGAATAACATCAATACCGATACCAAAAAGCCCTCAAACTAAGGAAAAGGCGCTGATCCATTTTTCCTCTTAGCTGAAACAGAACTGCGATTTCAGTGGCTGCTACAAGTGTTATCTTCAAGTTGCAATCACAAAAGTCGAAAGCATTGATTTGAACGTAGGCAGGGGATTGTCTCTAATAGATTCTCAGCTCTTGCCACACTCGCTGAACCACCACCCAGCTCTCTGCCTGTGTCATGTAGTCTGTGTGCCCACCCCTCACTGAAAGTGAGCGAAGCATGCCCATGTATAAAGGCCTTAATCCCAACCAATTTTTTCCTGGAGCAACTAGGAAGGAAAGATTTCTCTTATTTCACTTAAGATTTCTCTTATTTGTTTTGTCAGAGTTTAGCTCAACCTTGAAATATGTTTTATCTTACATGTTATACACAATAGAGATTAATAAATTGTGACAATTTAAGTTGTGACAAAACGTGTTGATTCTATTGGACCCATCCATCCATCCATTATCTGCCGCTTGTCCCAAACGGGGTCGCGGAGGAGTGCTGGTGTCCAACCCAGCGCACACAGGGCGAGGACGGGGGACGCACCCTGGACAGGTCGCCAGCTCTATTGGACCCACTTCAATATATTACACTGCAAGTGCTACTCTGGAGGTAGCTATCCATGCACTGAGCCACAGTGAAGCAGTCTGCCTGTTTCTGGCGTAGGCTGCTCATGAAAGCAAGAGCAAGTGTTGAGCTTCAGTAAACCCATCGTATATCAGGTGATGCACAAGGTCCAACATCCCTTCATCCAAAATTAAACGGTTCCTGCTCCATTGGAACAGTCTAGTTTAATGCAGACACATTTCTCACTGACTTCATCTGGCTGTAAAATGTAATGAAGTGGTGATGGACAAGCCTTTCAGAGTTGTTTCATGAGCGTAAAGTAATGTAAAAAGAGATTCTCAGACCAGCTAGGCTTTTCTGTTGCCATGGACAGTTTCTTTTTCTCATCGTCTGTGGTCGACAGTTTAGCAATTGGGCTATGATTTACAGTATATAGCGCTCAAGGAACAGTGCTTTCATAAACAGGTTCACCACCATTAGTAGAGAGTCTAACATTTCTTGTGCTATAAAGTTTAAGCAACCACCACACAGAACAAATTGCTTTTCTTATTTGTGAACTGGCAATTTCCACAAGGAACAAAATGATACATTTTTTTTCTTTGCTTGATTCCATTGTTTGAAAATGATGTAATGAGCATAAGGGATGCAGCAATACCCGAACAGTACTGGAGTAACGATACCAGTACTGCTATGTCTAGCTAATCCATAGGTGCCTATGAATATTTATACCTATGTTTCTGCATACTATGTTTCTTCGAGCTGCTGCTCATGCCAAGTGTGTTGAACACACTTACAGGATTTGATATACCAGACCATTTTTGCCCTCCGCATGTGGCATTACCAGGTATCACATGCAGTCTCAACAAAGCCAGTTAAACACTATGCACACTATGCATATAAATGCCTGACAAGCCTGTGAGCTTTGTCAATATAAGTGAAACTGTAGACAGTAGTGTGCACTAGTCTACAGTTTGAGAAGCTGACATTGTTGTATAGTGTTTACTAGTAACGCAGTTCAGTAGTTTTCATATTTTCCTTGCTTAATGGCCTAATAGTTCAGATTCCTTCAGTGAATCAGTGCACAGCCTCAGCCTTTAGAAAACTATTTGAGTGTTTTGACTGCTCAGAACCTGCCCACTGTAATACTACTACTGTTAAAGCACTGTTAGTACTTAGTACTAGTTTCTTTTCCAGCTTTTAAAAGCTTTTTTTTACTTAATATATCACTGTTGTTATTGATTATTATACTGTGAAATAATAATTACTATTTTAAAATATTGTTGTTGCTATTATTATTGTTGTTATTACTTTGATATTATGTTTATATGTCTGTGTATGCATATATGTCTATTTATGTCACTGCTGTTATTGATTATTATACTATGAAATAATAATTACTATTTTAATATATTGTTGTTGCTATTATTATTGTTTTTTCTTTTTTCCATTATCTCCTTTGCCACACACACGCACACACACACACACACACACACACACACACACACACATATATTACAGCTGCCCAGCTATTACAAGCCTCAGTTATGCATCACTGTGGAATAAAGTATGCTGATATGTCATCACCACAACCCTTAATCATCGCTAAAACTTTAGTCCAGTTCCAGCCTTCGAGAATGCCCTCCCGGTAGTGCTGGCTGAAATCATCTGAAAAGGAAATAATATTTCACTTGGTGTCACACACTGCAGAAATCCTGTGTGACAGCTGCCTTGAGCTGAAGTCTGGCAGTGTCAGTGGAGACAGCTGCGAGTCAAGGTCATATTAAAATGTAGTAAGTGGCACATAATTAGGAGGGACAAAAATTTTGACTCATGAAGGATAGTAATGGCATGCAATTCTTCCACACATTAAACTGTAGCCTGCTCTTGCATCATTCCCTCATTCTCAGTATAAACAGAATAGCAGACTGCTCTAATGAACTTTATCGAAAATCAGACACAATTGTGAAGTAACTCTTTTTAGAATCATAACTATATAAAGATGTATTATGACTATACTCCCAAAAATAAAATTGGCAAAAGGGTTCTTTCGAGTAATGCCAGAGAAGAACCATTGCTGATGCTCTTACTGTATTGTTCTAAAAAGCAAGACTTCAATGTTTCCAATCAAATTTTTATATGCTGCATCTGGAGCATGTGGTTGATTGTACTGCACTTAAAAACAAATAAAAAGCCTGCAGACTTATAACTACCAGTTTTTGATCGTATACAGTACTGTGCAAAAGTTTTGGGCAGGTGTGGAAAAAATGCTATAAACAAAGAATGCTTTCAGAAATATAAATAATGATTGTTTATTTTTATCAATTTACAAAATGCAAAGTGAACGAACAAAAGAAAAATCTAAATCAAATCAATATTTGGTGTTACTACCTTTTGCCTTCAAACCAGCATCAATTCTTCTTGCCCCCACAGAGCCCTGATCTCAACATCATCCAGTGTGTCTGGATTACATGAAGAGAGAGAAGGATGTGAGGAAGCCTGCATCCACAGAAGATCTGTGGTTAGTTCTCCAAGACGTTTGGAACAACCTACCAGCCGAGTTCCTTCAAAAACTGTGTGCAAGTGTACCTAGAAGAATTGATGCTGTTTTGAAGGCAAAGGGTGGTCACACCAAATATTGATTTGATTTCTCTTTTGTTCATTCACTGCATTTTGTTGATTGATGAAAATAAATGATTAACACTTCCATTTTTGAAAGCATTCTTTGTTTATAGCATTTTTTCCCCACCTGCCTAAAACTTTTGTACAGTACTGTATGTTTGTACCTTCCTGTAAAGACTGTCATGCATCAAAGACAATAACCATTTGTATAAAACATTTTTTTATAATGCTCTATGTTTAATTCACTAACTTACAATCATGTACTGAGAAAGCAACATGAAAAGTTAATTCTTCTATGGTGCCATTCCGAAGAACTAGCTGGCAGAGGGTGATCCCGTGATTAATCACTGTAATATACACTGATAGTATTACAGTGTCATGTTTTGTGTTAAGTTACACATTTAAAAGAACACAATTTTAAATAGAGTAAAAACACACAATCATGCAGCTGGAGGACATATATAAAGTTAGTTGCATATATATTTGGACACTGATACAAGTTTTTGTACCTGTTTACTGAAACATATTCCAGTTATAATTATGTAATGGACATGGACATAATGTATAGACTCAGCTTTCATTTGAGGGTATCCACATTTAAATTTGATGAAGGGTGTAGGAGTTCCAGCTCCTTAACCTGTGCCACCCTCTTTATAAAGGGACCAAAGGTAATTGGACAGTTGACTCAAAGGCTATTTCATGGGCAGGTGTGGGAAATTCCTTTGTTATGTCATTATCAATTAAGCAGATAAAAGGCCTGGAGTTTTTTTTTTAGGTGTGGTGCTTGCATGTGGAAGATTTTGCTGTGAACAGACAACATGTGGTCAAAGGAGCTCTCCATGCAGGTGAAACAAGCCATCCTTAAGCTGAAAAAACAGAAAAACCCATCCGAGAAATTGCTACAATATTAGGAGTGTCAAAATCTACAGTTTGGTACATCCTGAGAAAGAAAGAAAGAAAGAAAGCACTGGTGAACTCAGCAACGCAAAATGACCTGGAGGTCCACAGAAGACAACAGTGGTGGATGATCGCAGAATCATTTCCATGGTTAAGAGAAACCCCTTCACAACAGCCAACCAAATGAACAACACTCAATCGATATCCAAGCCTACCTTTAAGAGAAGACTGTATGAAAGTAAATAAAGAGGGTGCACTGCAAGGTGCAGCCACTCATAAGCCTTAAGATAGAAAGGCTAGATTGGACTTTGCTTAAAACATCTAAAAAAGCCAGCACAGTTCTGGAAAAACATTCTTTTCCAAGATCAACCTTTACCAAAATGATGGCAAGAAAAAACGTAGGCATTGAGAAGGCATAGAACAGATCATGATCCAAAGCATACCATATCATCTGTAAAACACGGCGGAGGCAGTGCGATGGCTTGGGCATGTATAGCTGCCAGTGGCACTGGGACACTAGTGTTTATCGATGATGTGACACAGGACAGAAGCAGCTGAATTAATTCTGAGGTGTTCAAAGACATACTGTCTGCTCAAATCCAGCTAAATGCAGTCAAACTGACTGGGCGACGTTTCATAATACAGATGGACAATGACCCAAAACATACAGCAGAAGCAACCCAGAAGTTTATTAACGCAAAGAAGTGGAATATTCTTGAATGGCCAAGTCAGTCACCTGATCTGAACCCAATTGAGCTCCATTTCACTTGTTGAAGACTAAACTTCAGACAGAAAGGTCCACAAACAAACAGCAACTGAAAGCCGCTGCAGTAAAGGCCTGGCAGAGCATTAAAAAGGAGGAAACCCAGCATCTGGTGACTTCAGGCTGTCATTGCCAGAAAAGGGTTTTCAACCAAGTATTAGAAATGAACATTTTATTTTCAGTTATTTAATTTGTCCAATTACATTTCAGCCCTTGAAATGAAGGGATTGTGTTAAAAAAATGCTTTAGTTCTTTTTGTTCAGCCCACTGAATTAAACCTAAAAGTCTTCAACTGCAGCTGAGTTGTTTCATTTAAAATTCATTGTGGTAACGTACAGAATCATAATTAAAAAACATTGTCTCTTTCCAAATATGTATTGACTTGTCAGCATTAAGCACAAAAAACTAGAGATTTGCAACAAAATACTATAACTATAACAGGTAGCCTGTTCACACATACAATCAGCAGAGCATTCTAGCAGAGCAGAGCAACTAATCCCTTGAAAAATATGAAAGTAAAAAATATAATAATGGAAGAAGCAGAGAAAGCAAAGTGACATTTAGTGATAGCTGAAAGGTCAAAACAACAAGACTATTCAAAATACATACAGTAGCCTGGGAAATACCAAGCCAGGTATATAGACTCAGAGCTAATTACTGACAGCAAATTATAGCAAACAATATGAGAATCCTGTTAGGAAATCCACCATCCACCCACTCTGTCCCACTTGAACATGATTAGTTTCAACAAGAGCTCACTTACTGGATTTAAAACATTCTCCTCACCTGTTACAAACATGGAATCTGAAGCTTTTGATTGGAGTTTATGTGACCAGTCATGTTAAAGAAGCATGTTCATTTTGCCTAGCAAGGGCCAAACGAATCAGGAGGCATTTCTTTCTAGCATTTTTTTTATGTGCTACTTATTTTCTAATGTGTCATTGTGTCAAATGTGCCATTTACTTTTGGCCTTCCAGACAGTGTAGATACCTCTTTTTTTCAAGCACCTGTAACTGATGAAAAGCTATTTTCACACATCTACTTTAAGGGTGGAAACACATTGAAGTAGGAGCTTTGTCTCTGAATTGGGATGTTTGTCTTTTTGGCATGAAGTGTTGGGGAAACATTTTAAAGCACATGGCAGGGATTTACTGACTTAGGTTTGGTGAGGTGTATTGTGTCATGTATTTTTTAAAGGGGCCATGCTTATGAAATGACAAGGAAAGGTGAAAGCCATCTTGGTGTCTCTAAAAGAGCAAGCCCTGTCATGTTATATCACGAGGCAGCATCGGAAGTGCAGGGGATGCCCTTTGAAGGAATCCCTTTCTTACTAGATTCAGCACTGGTTTGAAAGAGACTCAGTAATGCTTGTTCACCTGGAACATGAAGCTGGACTTTTCCTAAATAATATGTCACCATTAAACTGAGAACATTAAATGGAGATGCTTACTCCATTGTTTCTCAACCAAATATTTATTTTCTGCCATGGATGTCAGAATCTGTAGCAATTAGTTATAAACATATCAGAAAAGAGTATAGAAAATTAGAGGTGCATTTTACAGTCAGGATTAATCTCAATTTTAACATCCTCCTCTGGTTGGCACTGCATAATTAAAAAAGACAGAATAACTAAAAGATCTTATAAGTTAAAAAGAGTAAACATATTTATTCACTGACGGATAACCATTTGAGTCTGTAATTAGGTCCACTTTTTTATAACCTCAGGTAGTCCTAAAATTAGCTAAATAGCAATTAGGTAACCCGCTTACTTGACTGACCATAATATGTTTGCTATATCACACTACAAAAGAAGTGTTCTGGTAGGACCCTATGTTTATCTTAATTAGCTTTTAGCCGGCATACTGTCACAATCTCACAACCTACATGAGCAAACTCATGTACCTCCTGAAACTAGTCTAGAGATGCACCTGTCTGTTTTATCCAGAGCAACTTTCATTTCCTGTCTACCAGGACAGTCCACCTGCAACAACTTGAGGTTAAGGGTCTTGCTCAGGAACCCAATAGTGGTAGCGCTGGTGATGTTTCAAAATTGAACTTTCAAAATTTGAAGCATATGGTGACAGTTTGATTAAAAAGAAACAGAAAGCCGATGACTTCTGCTCTGCCCATTGGCTCCCATCTTAGGTTTGTTGTGAGTCTGTAGATTTCTGATCCTTTTCAAATGTCTGAAGGATATTGGTCATGGTGTTGCACCATAGGCTCAATATGGAGATTAGGATGAAAAACCCTAGTGAAATCCTTTGACAAACTAATGCCGCTTGTGCTGATGTTGAGCAATCAAACATACAGTGTATTTGATTCGATTCCAACAAGCAAACAAGAAGAAATAGTTAAGTACACGGTGTTCTGAGGGAAACAGCAATAGCCTTGAGTGTTCACCAAGAAATAGCACATTCCAACATGTGAAAAATAACAGTACATTGCCTGCATCAGGTGAAAATTCATGCATCGCTGCAATCTCTATGCATATATCTGTAAAGCCAAAGAACATGTCTGGCCAAAGTAGTTGGAGGAGAACGAGACAGATGTGCGCATGCAACAGTGAAGCCCTGTGACAGGCCACGATTACACATTGAAATATCGCCCCATTCACCCATAGGCTTTATAAACTGTGTTTTCATATTGGGCCAGCTCATACATCACTGTCAAGTGCGTTCACCATCACAACTTCTGTGTCTGTTTCTCTCTCTCTCTCTCTCTCTCTCTCTCTCTCTCTCTCTCTCTCTCTCTCTCTCTCTCTCTCTCTCTCTCTCTAATCTCTTCCAAATTGTCTGGCTTTCACAGCAGACCAGCTTGTGTTTACTAGATGACATTAAAGAACTTGGTAGCAAAGCACTGAAGCCCAGTTTTATTTTATAACTGATCCTAAACAAAGTGATAAGTCTTTTTGTTCAGGGCCAGAACAATATTTGTCGGTAAATCAAAGGAATGTATCTTCCACTAAATACAGTGACTAAATCAGTAACATAATCCTTGAACTGACTGAACTGTTTTATATTCAGAAATGTAATTGCAGAAAAGTGGTAACAAAACTACAAAAAAATGGAAAATGTTAAAAACATTGGGCACAGACAGTACTACAATTATGTAAAGAAAGAAAACAAAGTGTACTGAGCTGCTGGTGTACTGAGCAACAGACACTAAATCTTTCTGTGTGGAGTTTGCATGTCTGTGTGGATTTTCTCCAGCTGCTCTGGTTTCTTTCCACCATCCAAAGGCTTGCAAGTCAGGTGGGTGAAAGATGCTAAATGTGTGTATGTGTGATGGAGGTTTTTTTTGCCACAGCAGTGTGTCAGACCTGCAATAGACTAGTGAACTTTTAAGAGCTTTTTCTTCACTTTCCACACTGTGTGCACTATGAAAGGGACCAGCACCACCTGTAACCCTTCTCCAAATGAGGAGTTGAGATAATGAATGAATGAATGCATCCAAACTAATCAGGAGGTACTTTAACATAAAGCACAGCAATGATGAAAAACACACTGCCAAGTTAACAACAGACATCAGCTGGGGAATCAGTGGAAACACCGGCCAAGTCAAAAAAGGCAGGCATTTCCTGCATTTGAAGAGGAGACTTAAGAGAGAAATCCCTCAAAACAAACAACTATGATAATAATCAGGAAAACCATCAGCAGTAAAGAAACCAGCAATTTTTTAATGATATCAGTGGATCACTGATGCAGTTTGACTGCAAAGTGTAATTCACTTGAATTTACTTTAAAACTTTCTGTTCCAATATTTTGCTTAAAAATTTGATGGGCAATGTGCAAAAGTGCGATGTTCCGTATATATTTTAGTTTATCAAAATGCAATACAAGGGAAAAAAAAGCTGAAATTCTGATCTTTCATTTATTTAATTTCTTTAATGTCAAACCAAAATGTCTTCAGTGCATAGCAAAAACACATGAATTGCCCTTGCTGTTCCAATTTGCAGTAGGGGCAGCAGTGGCCCTAATTGTTAGGGATTAGGCCCCAGAATTGGAAGGCTGGTGGATTCAAATCCCAGACCAGTAGATTGCCCTGAGGTACCCTTGAGCAAGGTATTGTCCCCATCGTTGCTCCCTGGGTGCTTTCAATAGCTGACCCCTGCTGCACGGTGTGTGGGTTAAATGCAGAGGTTGTATTTTGTTGTGGTTCGCTGTGTTTCACAATGACAAGTTGTCACTTTCATTTCACTTTCACTTAAATTCTGCAGCAGACAGTATATTGTCTGGTTTTGCTGTACCCTCTTCATGATCCCACTGTTTGCATATCAGAGACAAATCATTTTTGAAAGGCTGTTTAAGAAGTGCTCTATACAGACATGGTACAGGCACTCATCTTCATACTATGAACAGGATTTTCTCTTTTTTATATCTGCCTTTTTTCCTTTGACGGTTGTATTTGACCTTTTCTTTTCTTTCCTTTTGAAAATCATTTTGGCTGTGCCTGCTTTTTAGCTTCAAGTGCTTCCTCCAATGCTGTTTCAGGGATATTGTTTTTCTGTTATTTTTTATTCTGCCGTCAAGATATACAGCCTACCACTATGACTGGGATGCTTGATTCTTTTGCAGCTGTTGTTAACTTCTCACAGTATCCAGCCAGATTACGGTATGTAGTATTATAATTCAATGCTGTTCTCCTGATAGATTTATTTGCAAACTTCATCTGATTTTGATTTAATCAAACAAAATGTCTATTATTTACAGTCATTCTGTGCATATATATACTGGGACCTCCAACATTATTTTTTACAATATATTTATTTAATACATCACATAACATTGCTGTATAAGCAAAAAAAATATGTCCTCACCTCCAAGAACATTTATCAATTAGAAAAATCACTTAGCAGTGATTAAAAAAAAAAAATTCGAAGTCAGTCTCTTACAATAGCCAAGAATTAATTAATCAATTACACTAAATGACACTATTGACTGCAGAGATCTTAATTGCTAACCAGCTATCTGGTGAAACTCAGGTTAGCAAGGTTAGATTAAGGTTTAGTACTAGGTTTTGGTTTAGGGTTGAATTTAAAGGGTCTAGGGTCTATAGAATGTAATCTAAAGCTCTGTTGCTTTAATAGACATTTAACAGAAAATTAATAGACACTGAGCTGAATATTAGCTAAAGTAAATTGGAACAGTGGACTCTCAAAATTTAAGAGTTCCTTTTAAAATGACATACAATCAAAATTTGTGTAGTACTTTAGAATTGACAACATTTCAAAATGTATCGTTTCATTCCCAGTCCATACAGTGCAGCCAACAACTGAGGCTATTTATATGCATTATATACATTATATACAAGAACAGTATGGCTTAACAATTAATTATGACAGCTTTGGCACATAGACCTATAGAAACAAACAAAAAAAATTCTCAACGTAATTTATGCAGTTCAAATTATGCAATGCAGATTACATGTAACCCAATGCTGTCCATACCAGTTTATTTAGTCAGCATGCATAGTATCACAGTACTGAGCCGTAATTAGCACTGAAACAGAACATTTACGCATAGACGATGGAATCTTCCAGAAGGTTCTGTGTAGTATGTGTTGGTGGATGGCGGCTGACAGTGCTGCAGAATCCCACAGACAGAAAAAGCCCTTTGGTCCGCATGGTAGGAGGTAGCGCTTGAGAAAACTGCGTGGTAAATAATTGATCATGTACATAAAGCATTACAGGAGGAGTGGGGGAAGGGGTGGAACAGAGTGAACAGAAAAAAAGGCAGGCCATAAATAAACCCACAATTACCACAGCACTGCAGCGTGACGCTCTAATTTCCCCATTTTAGTTTTTGTCTAGGCCTGATCTTTGCAATGTGTCTGAGAGTGGCTGGAGCTTTTCCTAATATAAATCATTTTTTTAAAGCTGGCACTCTGCAATTACTGCGCCTGTTAAAAAATAGATTGGCTCCTTGCAGAGAGGCTTCCATGTCAGATCCCAACTAGATCTTGAGGGACTATGCAAATGTGTTACAGAAAAACAACAGCAACAAACCCTCTGCATTGCATTCTGCATAAACTATGAATAATGCCTCCTTATATTGAGATTTCAGCAGGCAAAACTTCAGGTGCGGCTTGAAAAATGAAGGGCTATTACAGACAGAGAGTGAAATGGCAGCAGACCTAATGCATGCCTCTGGCCAAGAAGTGTAACAGGAAAAAATATGAGATTTGCCTCTGTTGCAAGCATACATAATACAGAAAAGGGGGGGATAGCAGCCTAAAACCATATCCATATAAAATTATGTTGAAATATAAATAGCTATTCTATTAAAATATCATAGCAAATAGAAAACTGCTTCGTTAGAAACAATCAGGGATGGAAAATAGTTTTGTATTTTGCTCCTTTACTTAAGTACTACTTTAGAAAACATACTCTATTTTAGTAGATTCTCTAATTTTTGTGACAGATCTCAAAGGGCAGGAGAACTTGACATTAAAACATCCTAACAAATTCATATTCATTGATGAATAAAACTCTTGGCCAATTAGTGAAGAGGATGAGTTGCCACACATACATACTACTAGTGCACTAGCAATCCTCTGGTTTTCTGACCATTGATCAGCAGCGCAAAAAGGGGCTAACAAATGATTCTGAGAAAGAGAGGGACTATAAGCTATAAAGATCACTATATGGTGAAGCTAACAGTCAACAGTCATTCTTCTTCTTCTTTCAGCCTATCCAATTTAGGGTTTACATTTACATTTATGGCATTTAGCAGACGTTCTTATCCAGAGCAACTTCCATGTCCTAGCTACAGGGTCAGTCCTCCTGGAGCAACTCAGGGTTAAGGGTCTTGCCCACCAGGGACCCAGTGGTGGTAGTGCCAGAGGTGGGATTTGAACCTAGGACCTCTTGAGCCATAGGTCCATAGGCAAGTGCCCTACCACTAGACCACCATCACCCCATATACCAAAGCAGATCATTCATTTCTATTTCTTCTGATCTGCTGCATCTTCCTCTTTCACACCAATCAACTGCATATCCTCTCTCACTGCAACCAAAAAAATCTCTTTTGTTTTCCTTGTTTCCTCTTGCCAGGCAGCTCCTTGCAATAATTCCATAGTTAATTGAGAAAAAAAAATTGATAATGTAGTAGTACATTTACTTAAATTCACTTATACTGGGGTAGTGGTTAGGGATTTGGCACCAGGATTGAAAGGTCATAGGTTTGAATCCCAGAACAGTGGGTTACCCTGAGTTACCCTTGAACAAGGTATTGTTCCCCTCACTGCTACCTAAGTGCTTTAAACAGCTGCCTCCTGCTGTACAGTGTGTATGGGTGAAAAGCAGAGGTTGAATTTTGTTGTGGTGCAATGTGTGCTGTGCTGTGTTTCACAATGACAAATAGTTACTTTCACTTAAATCTCTCCATGTTTACTGCATCCTTATTTTTCTGTAACAGCTGCAAGAAATAAAATTAAATGAAATGTGCAGAGGTGAATGAAAAATGCACAGGTGAACCTACTAGTATTCACCAGTTTAAACAGACAGATGATGACAGGTCTGTTTAAGACAGAGTGTATGGAATTAGTCCACCTTTAAATTAGTTGAAAAATTAGTTGTTAATGGTCATTTCAAAGACATTTAACAATACAAAGTTCAGGTTCAGCACAGTTTTATTCATTGCATTCCCTTTCTTCAATCGTTGCAAATGGCAGGACCATTTGTACAACAAGAACACAAAGTCTGCGACTGCCGTACTTAAAAATGAGCAGAGTCCAGGCCATGTTTGCTGCTTTTGACATTTCGCGAGCTGTTTTAACACCCCAACTGCAAACATTAGGCTGAATGACTCAGAAGAGAGGCTGACACTTACCAGACTGAAGTGAGATGATACTTGTGAAATAACACTCAGTCTATTCAACAGTAAGAACATACAAGTACTTCACTTGTATAATATGAGAAAGATCTATTGTTACCAAACATCCATTGAGACATACCTCTGCAACAATAACCAATTTCAAGCTGTAACATTTTATTCTCCAAAGCCAAATTGCAGATGTTTTTTGATTTTCCTCAGGGAATCAATGTGGTCCTTCTATAGCTATCAACACAAAGACCCTATTATTCTACTCTTTGCAAAAAGATAACCACCACAGGCATTTCTTTATATAATTACACACAGGTCTAAAGTGTGTGACATTTGAAGATTTGGAAAGTGGTGGCGAATTGATTTTTTACACTGGAACGGGTTCCTGGCTGAAACAAGGTTGACAACTTGTGTTCTGTGGAATCACTCCAATAAACCATTTCTGGCACCTTTGTTTTAAAAATATAACCATTTTGCTCATCCAGATTCCCGGATTTGAAGAGAAAACCTCTGTCAAACTATTTGATATAGCGTTCAGACGCCACGGTTTGATGGATGCAGTGTATCAGCTTATGCAGAGGTGCTGCAACAATCCCTTAAGGAAATTCCCCTGACCACCGTATGAGTTATGTATCTTGGCTTGCTTTCCAGTGGTGTTCTAACAAGGAATGCATAATGTAATATATCAAAAACCAAGTCCACCCATTGTGACACAGAGTAAACATTTCCTTAATTTTTTTCATTACCTGAATAACGTCTGGGAAAACCCCTGATGTCGGCATTCATTACTCGCAGACATTTTAAAAGCTTTTAATATTCCTAAGAGCACTGAAGTAACGTCACTTTGTATCATTAGCAACCAGATGGACCTGCCAGCATGACCATAATGGTATATATCTGCAGCAGAGAGGCCCAGTCCTAGCCCTTAGATCTCTAGGTGGACAGAGGCATTAGAGTGGACGCTAACATGCATTGAATAATTAAACTCTGGGCATGTAGAAAAATGTAAAGCAGTTCAAACACATTGAGATGCAAGCATAGTTTTATATAGTCTCATTCACAATGTGGCTTGTGCCTTGTAGTGAGTACTGTGCCATGACCACCACTGTCTTTAGTTTTGGCATCCTAATCAATAATATCTTGTTTAACAGGAAAAAATATGAGGATAGTATATTCTGTCTCTATTGAATGATGCCCCTATAGTGAGCTTGACAATATTTAAGGACGAATGTTTCTTGTAGAAAGTGGGTCTCTCTGAAACAGCTTGTCCATACAAAATTGCCTCTCTGGATTCAGAAATCTGAAGATTGCCAGTTTAGGGAATTTAACTGGATTAAGTGTATATTTAAGCTGGCAGGATGACTGCAGAAAGACTTCAGCTCCTTCTGTTAACAGCCTCCCTCCTACACCAGCCACAGCTCCAAGCAGATCAAAGAGAATTTGGAAAGTGCTGATTGTCTCTGCAGTGGTTCTTATTTACCAGAAAAGACTGCGGGGAGACAGAATGGGGTATCTCATTCCATCAAAACAAAAATAACATTTGCCACACAGCTTGCTGTAAGGTCAAACAGAAACATAAACAAACATGTTTTATGGTAAATTCAGGAAATAAATCGTTTACCCAGGTTTTTTCGATGTAGATGCTGTCTTTATTGTTTTCATTATCCAGTGTCCTATTACTGCTAAATTTTACTTTGTAGACAATCTCAACAGCCTTTTGAAGACCATTCTATTACTTTTCTGATGTACCTCCAGGAGCAGTTTTAGGAATAATTTATAAACAATGTGCAGTTTATTTTTTAAATATCTTTTTGTCATTTTAATGTATGCAAAACCTATTCTTCAGGTCTGGTCCTGGCCCTACCAACCTAAAAATGTAGTTTCAGCTGCGGGCCTCTAATATTTGGAAGGTCTTGCTAAATCCCCTTATTTAAAAATATGTTTAAAAAAATATTGTTCACTCTCTATTTGTAATTGAAATCTATGTTCATGGAACCAAAAATTGTTCTTTTTGGACTTTTATTTTATGTACAGAATGTTTCCCACCATATCTATCCCTTTATACCATGAGTGTTCATTCTCAATGCGTGTCATTCCTGTCGTATCAGCTTTCTCCTTTGCCCACTCCCTGTGCGTTATGGAGATGACAGAAGGGCTAAACGACTCGGAGCAATCCGTTTTTGTCACTCAAGCATGTCATGCGTAATGAAGTATGCTAAGGGTGTGTGAAATGGGCTTTCTGACTGGGTGCGAGAATCTGTGTGGAGCTGACATTCGCCAAGCGTGTCGCTGGGGATTAGTGATTCGGCAAGGAAATGAGAACAGAAGTCCTCTGTATCCACCCCCTGCCTCCTTTATTCATATCTTAGCATATATATCATGGTGACCATGCAGCTTGAATCAGGAGGCCAGGTTTGAAGATGACTGAGAAAAGGAAGCAGTTGTTGATTGGCGACATGGCACGATGTGATTAGGGACTCTAATAAAGGAACACAGCATACATATTGACCAGCACAATCAGATAACATGGTGACAAGAAATAAAGGTGGGTTTTCCTCACTGTAATCAGGGAAATCACCACATCCAGGTTATTGCAGTAAGCTATTGATTTCAGACTGTTCAATAAATTTTCAGTGTTGCTGAAAGACACTCTAAAATCTTTGGTCCAGTCCTTGGAGCCCTTTCCTCAGATTAAGTATCTGAATGACTGCAAAGCACACATTCCTACTAAACTACAATGTAAATGCAGCCTAGTGGCTTTCAGCATCTTCTAACTGCTTTAACACACCAACAGTAAACACATTTGGCTGAGTGACTCAGAGGAGATGCTGACACAAGAGTGAAGTGAAATGATACTCATGAAATAGCACTCTATTCACATACAGTCTATTCAACAAAGAACATGCAAAGACTACACTGCTGAAACATGAGAAAGTATTATTGTTTCCAAACATCTTAAGATCTCAACATTTTACTGTCTGCTTACATAGTTTGTAGCATGATACCAGATGAATGATATCAGAGTATATATGCAACAAGATACATTTTGTTCTCCCTTATTGTACAGTTTTTGAATTTTTCTAAGGAAACCAAAGGTGGTCCTTTTATAGTAGTAAGTAGGAGTAAATAATAGAAAAGATTTTTCTTTATCTTTGAAAAAAAAACTTTACCTAATCAAAATATATATAATATATCAATATATCACAATACACAATATATCAACGAGCAGAATGTGGGATGGAAAACCAACCTATCAGTAACTTATAGCTTCTAATCAATAGCTCTGCAGAGCATTTTCCCAACTACTGCAATAAAATGATGAAACAAGTTCTCTGGCTAATTAGTGATCACATGTCAGTGTTTTATAATGAAAGTGAAAGGCTTTAGTAACCAAACAATCACACTCTAATTCACAGCAAAAACTGTACTTCTCTTCAATAAAACAAGATTTAAATTGAGATCATTACTGAAAGACTGCAAATATAAAAAGTAATATCTTCCTTAAATGTCTTCCTTCTAATCAGCTATAAGCTTCAAATTTCTATATTACAATATAAAATGGGGTGGCCATTTTCAGCACATGGTTTTCTCTGAATTAAGAAAAAAATTTATCAGTATTAGCAAATTGTCAATGAACATATTAATCAACCTTCAAACTAGACTATGTACACTGTTAAAGTTTATCATTTTAAATGTAATATTTATATTTTGATCTCACCTTAGATGTTAATCTTGTACTTCTGCCTTGTAGAGGACCTTGTGCTGATCGTTAATAATGTGACTAGCCAACTATGTTACTTGCATTAACTGTGTGACCGTCCTTGTCATTAAATAATAATGAATAAAAAGTTATTCTATATGTAATTAATTCTAGGTGTTTCACTACACTCTTATAATCACTTAAATTAGATGTAAATCAGCCCCATTTTAGGTCGTCCTTATTTTTTTGTTTATTTGTACAACCTCTTGGTGGTACTATTATTAATGGATCCACAGGAGTCTAAAACAATGATTCCCAAATCTAGCCCTGGGGAGCCACTGCCACTGCTTTGTACAGTGGTATTCCTTGCATTCAAATGTTAGCCAATGAGCTGGATCAGGGCATGGAATAGTTGAAACTGTACAGGGCAGCTGGAGTGGGTTTGGAAACCTCTGGTCTGAAGATATTTGTTAAAAGGTAAAAATAATAAATCACTAAATAATTTTTTAATAGAGGGAGAACATACCCCTGCTAGCACACTGAGATCATGTGAATCTGGAAAGTTTTCACACAACTTTTTCCACATTTTTACAGCCTTTTACAGCCTTATGCCAAAATTTATTAATTTATTTTTTCCACCCCAGACTTCTACACACAATACCCCATAATGACAAAGTGAAAAAAAAATTTAATTTGTAGTAAAAAAAATTGTACTACAAATTTATTAAAAATAAACCCCCGTCTGGAGTTTACCAAAAGGCATTTGAAGGACTCCTAGAAACAAACTTTTGATGAAACAAAACCTGAATGCCAAGCATTATGCCTGGAGGAAACCAGGCCCCATTCATGGCCAATACCATCCCTACAGTGAAGCATGGTGGTGGCAGCATCATGATGTGGAATTGTTTTTCGGCAGCAGGAACTAGGAGACTATTCATGGTCGAGGGAAAGATGAATGCAGCAATGTACAGAAACATAATTGATAAAAACGTGCTCCAGATCACTCTGGACCTCGGACTGGGGTGAAGGTTCATCTTCCAACAGGACACTAACCCTAATGACTCAGCCAGAATAACAAAGGAGTGGCTTTGGGACAAATCTCTTAATGTCCTTGAGTGGCCCAGCCTGAACTCAGACTTGAACCCAATTGAACCTCTATGAAGAGACCTGAAAATGGCTATTCAAGACATTTCCCATCCAGAGAGGTTCTGCAAATAAGAATGGGAGAAGCTGCCCAAAACTAGGTGTGTCAAGCTTGTAGCATCACATTTAAAAAACTTGAGGCTGTAATTGCTGCCAAAGGTGCTTCAAAAAAGTATCAAGCAAAGGCTGTGGACAGGATTGGAAGGTTTAAATCATGGGTTTAAATCCCACACTGGTGGGTTGCCCTGAGGTTCCCTTGAACAAGGTACTGTCCCCATCACTGGCGCTTTCAATAGCTGCCTGAGGCTGTATGTGTGTGTGTAAGGGTTAAATGCAGAGGCTGCATTTTGCTTGGCTCAGTGTGTGCTGGGTATTCATTATGACAATTTGTCACTTTCACTACTTATGTAAGTATATGTTTTATCTTAAAAAAGCTTCAAAGCTTATCTCCCATTACCCACACCAGTCATTAAATAAATACTCAGCTAGCTCAGATACCCTTCCTGATAATGCGATAGTATTCTGATTTAGTGCAACATTAGGTCATAAATGTCACTGTATGATTGGAAAATCTGTTAAAAGTTTCAAATTTAAAGCTGAAAAATTATCAGAGGTTGGTTACTGAGGAGGCTGACCTTCATGTGTGCTGTATCATTTGAAGTCAACATCTGTGGTTTGCAACAACAGCCAACGCTCAAAGCTCAAGACCTTTCGCCCTCAAAAGCCATTACCATAAAGGAGAACAGGTGTACAGGCTAATGGTAGAGCAGCCATTCCACTTCACCAGGCTTTTTCTCCATCTCAATAAAATGTGATCATGATAAATATGTCATATTTACAGAGATGGCTCATTGCAGGAATCGCATTATTGAAAAAAAGAAGAAGATGAAGGCATAAAACCTTCTGTCAGACTGTAGCTCCCTCTGGTCTTTCCTTCTCTTTCTTCTTCTTTCCATTTTCTCATTTGGTCCTATCACTGCTGTCACACCTCCCCCGGCTGTTCTTTATGCTTGGACGCAAGAAAATGATGGTTCACGGATTAGGCCAGGTTTCATTGTGTTAGTAGAGCTGTTTTGATTAAGGCAACTCACCCTAAGGGTGCCAGGACCTGATAATGAGGTCAGGAAGGACGCAATGTGATTTGGTTAGCAAATTGCTAAGCACTAAGGGAAAAGAAGCCTCCCTCAATACCCTTCATTCTGTCTGGAAGCCAAACTGGAATCTGGATCAGATTTTTGAAAGCACAGACATCAGCAATGCTTGCTCTAATTCTCTGCTGATGTTTTGTGCACATTGTTTTGAGGTGGAGATATTGATCAAAATACAGCGTACATACACCAGCTACACTTCCTACCACACAATATCTTTTCCATGAGGAACGCTATCACAGCATCACAGCTAATCGTAGCTCTTTCGATGCACAGAAATTTCCAGCATGGATTCAAAGTCCAGAACACTTATCAATAAAGAAAGAAAATGGGCATACGTGTGTGACGGTCACAGCAATAATGGAGCTCATTATATGAAAACTCTAAATATAGGCTTGTGGAGCAGACTCTGGTAATCAGCTTGTTGCTTCATGAAAAGGGCTAGTGTCATTTTTAGAGGTAAGGAGAAAGTGAAAGTGACTATTTGTCATTGTGAAACAAAGCATAGCACAACATATAAAACACAACAATATGCAATGTCTGCTCTTCACCCATACACACACAAGGGTCCCTAACTACTAGGCCACCGCTGCCCCAGAAAGTTGCCACCATCCCTGGGTAGAGCATAGAGTCTAGGATTATTACTGTAAATTCGCTACATTATTTAATTATTATTGTTTTCCTTTTTTAATTGACAGATGAAAGTTATTCTTACTTCCCCCTGGCTGAGATGTCAGAGTTAAAGATGCTGAGATTTTCGTTGGGTGTGGCGAGGATGGACAGGTTTAGAAATGAGTATATTAAAGAGACAGCCCAGGTTAGATGTTTTAGAGACAAAGTTAGAGAGGCAAGGTTGCATTGGTTTGGACATGTCCAGAGGAGAGATGAGGTTATATTGATTATATTGGGAGGAGTCAAGTCAAGTCACATCAAGTCAAGTAGATTTTTATTGTCATTTCAACCATATACACAGTACCAATACATAGTGAAACAAAATAACGTTTCTCCAGGACCATGGTGCTACACATAAGGCAACATCAAACATGACATAAAACACAAGACAAGACAAGTGCATTCAAGACTAATAGTACAGACAGGTTACTTGGGAACAGCAACAGACAGGACAACAGACAGGACATTCATCCTGCAGGGAGCAGCAGTATTGAACAGTACAATGGATCAGTAGTGTTGTAGCTGGACTGTACACTGTCTAATGAGTCTAATGAGCAACATTTAACACTGTTGAGAAAAAAGTGCAGGGTGCAAAAATAAATAAATAAATAGCGGTAAAGTAGCCATGTGCATAAAATGGTGATCAGAGCATAAACAGAATTGCATAAATGGCAGGTTATTGAGAGTCATTTATGGTTCAAAAGTCTGATGGCCAGGGGTAAGAAACTGTTTCCCAACATGGTAGTGGAGGAGGATGTTGAAGATGGAGCTGCTAGGAAAGAGGAAAAGAGGAAGACCAAAGAGGAGGTTTATGGACATGGTAAGAGAACAGGCAGGCAGTTAGTTTGAAGGGAGGACACAAAGAAATGGAAACAGATGATCTGCTGTGGCAACCTCTATGCAGGAGCAGCTGGAAGAAGAAGAAGAAGAAGAAGAAGAAGAAGAAGAAGAAGAAGAAGAAGAAGAAGAAGAAGAAGAAGAAGAAGAAGAAGAAGAAGAAGAAGATTTAATTAAATCAGGTGTAAATAGTTTCAGGAACATCATACATAGAAAAAGCACAAAAACATCTCTTTGATTTCAAAGCAAGCACTGTTCTTTAGTAGGAGGTTGTATATTCCACCTTTCTGGGTCTGGAAGGTGGTATTCGGTGGCTGAAGGGCACTTTGATTAGCTCTCCGGATTGGCTAAGGTGCCACCTGTCTTGCCGCCCTTGCCCTAACACCCTATCACTTTTGACTGACCTTTTGACTATGGTTCCTGCCAGACACCTCAGGGGGTACCTCAGAGTGTGAGGTGAAGGGAGGAGGAGAGTGAATCATCACAGAGATGCTTCCCCAGGCAACAGCACCATAACATGGAGTAGTGATTTAAAATGTGTTAAAAGCTTCGCTCAAGACCGCGAGAGACAGAAGCCTCTTGTTTTTCTCACACTTACGCACAGAGTGTGCTCGTTATCACTTCTGAAGGTGAAGAAGGTGGAGGCGAGTGAACGGAAGGAGAAAAAACATCCCAATTGCGGTGACAACCACAGAGCTTTTCTTTATTTTCTGCTTTGTCTGCAAGTGTTTCATCATGGATAGTATGTGCAATTGAAGTCAAAATAAAAGCAATACTTTTTATTCATAATTGTCTCTATATGTGGGTTAAAGGATTACTTCATGGGTTTTTAACCTAATCTTTTCTTTGTTAAATAAATAAAATTACCATGTAAATGAGTAGAGTAAATTACCATGGATAATGATGATTTTCCTCATACCAGGTAAACGACAAGAAAATTTATGTACTAGCAGAACCGAGGGCAAAAAGTTTAACCACAATGGCAATTTAATACATTTGACTAAATCTAGAAAAATACAAAAATATTTTAAAAATATGAATATCATTATTTAAAACAAAAAATAACACAGTAACATTTTGTTTATATCGAACATTTCCTTTTGTACCAAAATAAACCAAAATAAAGCCAAGGTTTACACATTAGCCTTTCACATTAGAGCACATGGATGCTCATGCTTTGATCACTCCTTTAAAACTGCAGAAACAGAGCGACAGAATCTGGTGAAGAGTTTTAGCTATGAGTCAGTGATGAACTTTAGTTGTCATTTTACATGTGTTACATTTGTTTCTTTGGCAAGAAGTAAAATGATAACTAACCACCCCTCCTGAATCTTCTTCTCTTCTTCACACATTAGTACATTTAAAAAAAACTGTTTTTGTTTAATAAATCTTTTTCATTGTTCAATGTAAGGGAAATTTGTTTTTATGTGATAAGTACTCTTTAAGAACTGTGTATATGCTTTCTGGGCATTCAACTACAAATCAACATTAAGAAACATTCATTTTCTGGGCTGCTTGTCCTAATTAGGGTCTCAGGGGGGTGCTGGAGTCCATCCCAGCTCACACAGGGCGAAGGACGGGGACATACCCTGGACAGGTCGCCAGCCTATCACAGGGAGGAGCAAACCAACAGGGACAGCACCTTGCTCAAGGGTACCTCAGGGCAGCCCACTGGGAAGGGGTTCAAACTCACAATCCTCCGATCCGGTGACAACTCCCTAACCAATAGGCCACCACTGCCCCACCTTAAAAACATACTTTTTTTTGCTATTTTTCTTTTGTTGCTGTGCACCAGTGTGACAGTGCAACTTAAGTTTAAATTAAGTAAAACTGATCTAGAGACTCACCCTTGCAACATGAAAGGAAAATGTCATAGCTACTGTTGATAAATGCTGATACATTGGAACATACTCCCAGCTCTATCACAATCCGTGGAGTACATTTTTTAAGTTTAAATGTGTATTTAAATGTGTATTTAAAGAAAATGCTTTCTCTTCCATTTTTTCATGGATCTTGTTGGTATTTCTTGTGTAAATCAAGCAACTGCAACATTGTCCTATGTAGCCTGTGTACTTCCTGTATAACCCTATGTCTGCAGTTGAGGACCATGCATTGACAGTCCTCATTAAGACTGAGGATAAATAGAGTTCTTTTTGTTAGTGAATGGCCCCAAAAGGCATCAATGAATAGTTCAAAATCAAGCTGCTTATTCAAGCAGCACATTCCATTCAAGCATAAACACAACACACCATAACAAACGGCTGGCAACAAATGGATCTATAATGAACCCAGTCCAGAGGCTTGCATCTAAAGCAATTCTTGGACACTGCTGTTATGTCTGTAATGTATAGTATTGATTATCGGCACATTTCCATCAAGGTGAACCGGAGGCTACATAAGGATGCTAGCTTTTGCCTGGCAAACAATCGAGTCCAGAGGGGCCATTCAGCACGGTGATTTAGGGCCTGCTGACTTCACTGGCCACTAAAGTTAAATTAAAAAGCCAGGCTGAATGGCAGGCCAAACTCTTGGGGAAATGATGAAGAAAGCGCGGCCTGCGGGGGGAATGGCAAAGAAGCCCAGAGAGCAGGACAAGGCTGGGTTTAAAACGCTGATCCAGCACATGCTGTCCTATACAGATATGCTGCTGCTCAGGGCAAATTAGCGAAGCACTGAGAGACTCCAGCAGGGGGGTTTGACTTTGCTGCACTATCATTCGTTCGGTGACGCAGTTTCATTCAAAAGCTCACTTAAATAAAAGCACTGGAACAGGGGCAAAATGCACAATGTGACCTTAACAAAGGACACATTCCTCTTTAACTGCAGAGTGCTGATCAGATTTGAGGTTGTGTGAGTGTGATGAGTCAGCATCCCATTTTTGATGGAGGGAATAATTTCACTTTTTCCCCACTATGATGTAAATTCCAAAAGAGACTGTAGAGGTCAAGTAGGCCTTAGTGTGGTCAAATCAGGCCAGTGATGTAATGGGTTGGTGAACAAAAATTCACAGAGGCAAGACTCAAACTCTCTTTTTCATCAATCTCAAAGTAGCTCCCTGAAGTTCCCTGCATCAGTTTCAGCCAGATGCAAGATCTCCAGAATTAGAGTTGAAACTGGCTAAATATCTACTTCTGTATATCATCACAGTAACACAGATTGCTGAACTATGATTAACTACATGTATACATACTCTCTGCAAAAAAGGACCCTAAAGGATTCTTTGAGTAAGTCATAGAAAGAGGTTCAGTTCTCTAAAGAACCTTCTTCTATGAGATACACTAAAAGGAATTTTTAAAGGATGTAACTGAATCGCTATTTTAGAACCAACCCTTGAAAAATGATTTAAGAACCCTTCACTAAGAATACTTTCTGGTGTTTTTGCCTGGTTACCTTACATTTAAAGAAATCAAGCTGAGTCAGTTTTATTTATACAACGTTTTTTACAACTGTTCTTGTCACAAAGCAGTTGTGTCAGAATCTGGGTCCGGGCCCTTAGTGAGCAATCCGAAAGTGACAGGGACAGGAAACACTACCTAAGACTTGAAGAAGAAACAATGGGAGAAACTAAGACTCAAAAGGAGAACCCATCCTCCTCTGGTTGATACCAGATTGTCAAGAAAGAAAAGGAAATGATGTTGCAATTAAAGCAAAACCTAAATTAAATTTTAAGAGTGGGGGTGTAGAAAGCTGTTGGAAATGTGTCATTATAAAATACAGGAGATACTTCTGTTTATGGTCCCAAGTTTGATAAAATATCACTTATAAGTTCAAACCTTACAGCACCTGTTATTTCTGCCAATCTGGCGTTGAAAGGATGTTGAACACAAATGGGCTTTTTTTTATAGAAAATGATCAGACAAGTTTACATCTGAGTGAGGAAGGATCATGGAGGAGCCCACTAAGCAGAACGGAAAATAAACAGTGTCATCTAGTGGTTGCTCAAAATGTAAAGGTTTAATAGCTTAATAGTGAACCTTATGGAATATATTTGGTTTTCAGATGTGCAGTTTGGTTTTAGATTTATTCATTTGAAGAGAATTGTTAATTGCAGTCATTCAATATTTGACCAGCATAAGATAATGCTCTAATGGGATCCGTTTTGATCTGTTGTAATGTATGAGTACTGTATATGATGTTTCAGCTGGATTATCTAATTGAAAATGTTAATTATTTGATTGTGATTGTTCAGGCAGCACCTTTTGAATATATCTGTATTAATTAAATAGTATAAAACATGTTACGTTCTCTATTTTACTCTGTATATACTGATTATTGCTTCTCTCCCTGAAATGGTGCTTCAGACCGCTGTCTTTTCCACACCTCATTATTTCATCTTTTGAATTTTTTTGTGTGAAAGTAAATCATCCCATCAGACTCCTCATTATTGCTTTTTATCACCCATTGGGACCAACTGGAACCCTTACTAAAGAAATGTACTTCCTTCTAAAATGTTTGCCTAAATTATAGTTCTCCATTCATACTTCTTGGGGATTTCAACCTACCAAATGACAAGTTGTATACACCTGATATCCTCACACTCTTTGCATCCTTTGCTTTCCATCTCAACAAGTCTTCTCCAACCCATAAATCTGGCAATCTCTTGGTCCTCATTTTCACCAGAGCCACCACTGCGATGGTCTTTTGGATGCTCCTCTTCATATTTCTGATCATCATCTTTTGCCGGTCATACTTTATCTTCAGACAGTCCCAGCTCATAATCCTTCCATTTCTACAACTCAACGCAGTCTTTGTTCTCTTTCCCCAACTGCTCTATCCTCCACAATTATATCCATCTTGCCTCCACCAGAGACAAACTTGCGCTATCCCTCAGCTATAGAAAAGGCTACTAAATCCCTTCTGTTCACATCTTACACCATGGTTATCCAATGCCTTTTGAAACAACTGAAGGGAAATGGGCATAGCAGAAGGAAGATGGAAGAAATCCCACCTTACTTCGATCTCCTGCAATACAGTTTCATTCTATCCAATTTTGCTAAAGAGGTATCAGCTGCAAAAAATCTGTATCCAACCCACACATATGCTTTGTGACATTTTCTTGACTTCTCAAACCTTCATCTCATCATCCCTTGACTCCCTCTTTCCTCTCTTCAGAGGACTTCCCTCTTTCTTCAGCAGCAAAACTGACAAGAGAAGACAAAAGTTCCCTCCAGTCATGACCCTTCTCAATTGCTCTCAAGTTGTTGACTATCCCATATTTACCTGCTTCACTCCATTTCACTCCACGGTATGATATTTTTTAGCTTTTGACATCTTGCAACATTACTTCCCCACTTGATCCTCTATCACCTAGACATCTGACAATGTCCCCTTTGTCATTTACATAGTAAATGGCTCTATAACAACTTGGCTACATTACAACTGTCTTGACTTCAGCTGTAGTCATGCTAATATCTAAAAAGCCTATACTTAACTAATCTGACATTACATGACTGTAATCAATTACAGACTGATCTCTTCATTCCTTTTTCTTGAACATACTGCTGTATATAACAGTTTCTCAAAACTTCATGATCAAAAGTAATCTGGAATGAAGGCAGCCATTCAAAAGAAACTCCACTTCTGGCTGTCCTGGGGAACTCCAAGCATCCAGACTAGCCAACTGTCATCAGTTCTAATCCTTCATCAGATTTTCCTGGACAAAATTGCCAGCTTTAGTGTCTATGCCTGGCAATAATTTCCATCCTACCTTTAGGGTCAGAGTTACCAGGTAGAAAGGATCTTATGGCAATGTCTACTCCAAAAGAAACTGACTACTAGTGTTCCCTAGGGCTCCATTATGGGCCCCCTGCTTTTTCTTTTATACACTTGCTTTCTTGGCTAAATAACATCCTATCATTGTTTTTCATATCACCATTACATGGCTCATCCTCCCTTTTCCTCCCAATGACCATTAGGTCTCAGACTGGATATCTGTATGCTTGAATGATGTGTCCAAAAGGGTGACAGATCATCATCTTAAAACGAATACCAACAAATAGAACTTCTGCCTATTCCAGGGGATTCTTACCTATGATGTGACATTGCTGTCAAGTCTCAGAATACAGTTATTATTCTAGTTGTTATTTTTCTTATCCCATATTTTTAATCTTTCCTGAACATGTAGATATCTCCTTTGCAACATCAGGGAAATGTATCCCTTCCTCCTCACTGATCCAGCTGATCATCAACTTCCCCTGATCATCAGAATGGCTGAGAATCTTCTTTAAACAGTGATTGATCTTTTCAAAGATCATTTGGGAGAAGAAGCTACACCTTAAAATAACACACCCACAAATGTTTGTCTTGTTCTAGTTGTGTGATATGATATAATCATGTCTAAGCTTTCTAGTGTGAGAAACTTTTTTTTTCCTTTGGAAACTATAAAACACTCATTCACGTTGCTCTGGATGAGAGGGTCTTCTAAATGTAAATGCAAATGTATATTAACAGCAAGCAGTTACTGCATTTACCTGTCTCTAAATTTGTAGTTTAACTTTCTCATACAGAGCCAGCAAAAATCCATCAAATATTGTCTGATAAATCTAATTCTCTCCTGTGCATAGCTGAGTGCATTTGCACCACTGACCTTGGGAGGAGATGGCATCAGGATGCAATGTGATACTATGGACAAGGTTCTGCTGGGAAATTCATTTGAATGTTATTTCAGCGCATGTCACTTAATGTTATAGATCAGTTACACCCGTTCTGTAATGGTATTTTGTAATGGCATTAGCTTCTTTCATTCTTTCATTAGCTTCTTTTAACCACTAAAAAATTGAATATTGAAAATGTATTTGGCCTTTCAAGCAAGATGTGCAATGAATACAAGAGTAGCATGAACCCAAACCTTATTTATGAAAAGCCTTGGACATAAAACTCTTCCTCATCAAGCTGGTTTGCAATCTGAAAAATATTCCCTGATAACTCTTAGACAGGGGGAAATTGCAGACACAGTGATTATGCAGTTTGCATAACCCTGGTCAAGTTGGATGCTTAGTTAGTTTTCTGAGTGAAACTAAAATCCTCAGCAGGGAAAAAAACACTTTAATATTTTTCTGGCTATTTTATTTTTTAAATTTAAGCTGTGTATTTATTTGATTTTAACATAATAGTAAATGTAATATAATCCTTACTATAAGCTTAATTTTGTTTTTCAGTACAATACATCTGCAAATAAACATAAATTGCATATTACAATTTGCAGTTCTCAGTTAATTGTGTACTTATTTCCACTAAGAATATCAACAAAAATATGTATTAAATTCATAAGTTGAACATAAGTGTTTGTTATTAGTATTGTCAGAAACAAATATCCAAAATAGGTGAATGAAAAAGAGAAAGATAATATCATTTAATGCAAATATATTTCCTCGTAAATTTAGACCAGTTATGTTGGCCCTTTCTTTATGAAATTTAAATGATGATGTTTTTCAAACTGTAATAAAATAAATAATGGAGATGCAAAAAATGAAATATGTCAGTAAGAATATACTATGCAGCATAAAGATCTTCACTGAAAAATAAAATCATGCAAACATAAATAGGTTCTTGACAACTGAAGGTTAAGTAGGTAGACAGTTAAGTGATTGTATAACTAGGGCTACTTTCTACCTACAATCCTCTGTTGATTGATGCAATTGATTCTAACCCATCAGTTCAATTCTAACATTAAACATAGTCTCTCTAGAGTGATTATAATTTAACATTTCCATTTTTTGTCAGAAAATGAAAATGCAGCATTAGAAGGGCCCAAGTGGTGTAGCATTGTGTACTTACCCAGGTAGAAAATTTAAACCCAGTCTGCTGCACAAACAGCTGCAGTGTTAACCACTATGCCAGACCGACTGAGATTTCATGAAGCACATAATAAGGATGCAACTACAAGCACTGTGTGTTTTCCCCTGGAAGATGAATGTCAATATCTAAGATCTCCATGGAGCTGTGCATGTGACTGAGACCAAGTATTTGCAGTTTCTGCAGAATGCCCAACAATCGAGAGCCATTATTCCTGGTGACACTTATTGGTGTTTTCCTAATGACAAATAGCAAACAAAATAAGATTTGAATGCTAAAAGGAATGTAATGGAATGTTAAGCCTTCTTTAGAATTTGCTAAAGGAGTGCTGCAGGGGAACCACCATCACCTCATTAATCTCATTATCTTCTATAGCAGTATCTTATGAACCTGAGAGGGCTGCTCCTTTTGGGTGGTTCTCACAGTATGAGCAAAGCCTATGTTTGTGGAGAAAGCACTTACAATTAATAATGGACCAGGGTACAGTCAGCGGGAAATCCTCTTAGAACAGCGTGCCGGGTTCTCTTCAGATGGCAATGGATCAATGAACAATAACGTTTTAATCAATACATCCCAAAGCCTTTACAGTGTTCTAAAAGAACTGAACCTGATGCTATAATTTGGACAGAATGGAATTTGGACAGTATGGAAGTCAGTAAAGGGTAATTTCTATTTAGATAGGTAGATTAAACCCTTGACAAAGTGGGGATTGTTCCTCTTCCTGAATAAGGGCACCTCTAGGGAATTGGAGAGACATTCAGTGTTTAGAAATGTGAGCACAGAACCGCACACGCAAAGAGAAAGGCATTCCTTTGAAAAAATCTCAGATTGCCTTGAGCTGTGCTGAACTGGTGTGTTTACTGGGTAAAATAAAAGTTGTTTACTTATTTGCACTGGTTTCTGTGTAAGTATTCCTGAGTCAGTGTGCAGCCGTCTCACCCCTGATCACACACAATAAATTGAGTATTAATTTAAGGTTCTATTTTTACATTAAGCATATGGATTATGATGAGATTGATTGGGGTACCTTGAATGTACCTTCAGTATCAAGAGGTTCATTTATGCACTTCTGAATTATTTTTATTTGTTTGAAAGTGAAAGAATTAATGATTCACCTTAAAACAAATCCATACATGATTTTTCATTGTGACAATACATTATTTTAAGGGTCCCTGTCCTACTTTCTTTCTTACTTTCTATAAGATTCTCTTCTAATGTTTTTGTAGGTTGTATGTACTGTGTGTACTTTTACTGATTTGTAAATAACCTCTGTTCTGTGTGGCTGCCTTTTTTGTGCTTCAAACAAAACAAAACACTTCCCCTCTCCAAACTATAGCATGATTGGGAGGTGCTAAACTGGTGCTGGACTGAAAAGCTGTTTATGTACTTTTTTCTCATCATAGACACTATGAAGGTTCTATATAGGTTCTATAGGTTTTATATAAGGACATTGGTGTTAATGGGAAATTTTAACAATCTTTACATATTATGTCAGTCTTTGGAAACAAAACATTTTTTTTATTTCATTCAATCTGTCTTATATTTTTAAGAGGACTACTAAGGTGTTCCCTTTAAACCGATCTGAATGTATTTCATTAAGGTGTGTCACAATGTGGTGTTGTGAACTGGATGCCAACGCAGAGCCAAGGGCTTCGTACTGAACTTTAATGACAGATAACATGCACAGAACTCAAACTAAACATATTAAACATAACAAGTGAAAAACATAACATGAATAATCACAAAGGTGCGCACAAGGAATGACCAGCGCTCTGCTCTGATTCGTTTGGGCTTATTAAACCAGCTCCCCATGAGGCACACCTGGCACCCAATGCCCAGGTGCGCACAATCAGAGCAGGGCGCCCTCTACTGGCACAGAACCGTTACAAAGTGTGATAATGAATGTCATTTACTACTTATGCCCTGCAAGTTGACTGGTCGAAATGGAGGGATAAGATACATTCTGGAGTGAATTAGATGAAGTTATCGAGAATGTACAGTACCCAGTGAAGACAGAGTGGTGATTGGTGCGGACTTTTATGGATACGTTGGTGAAGAGAACAGAGGTGATGAGGATGTGATGGGTAGATATGGAGATGAATGCAGAAGGTCAGATAGATTTTGCTAAAAGAATGGAAATGGCTGTAGTAAACACAAAATGGATTTTATCCTTTGCAAGAGGATCAGTTTGAAGGTGAATGGAGACTGCAAAGCAGTGGCAGGGGTGAGTATAGCTAAACAGCATAGGATGGTAGTCTGAAGGATGGCTTTGGAGGCCAAGAAGAGGAGGAAAGTGAAGTCAGAGTCGAGAATCAAATGCGATGAAGTGCAGGGTAAAAAAAACTGTAGTAACTATAGAGGGATAAAGTTGATCAGCCACAGCATGAAGTTATGGGAAAGAGTAGTGGAAGCTAGGTTAAGAAAAAAGGTGATGATTAAGTAGCAGCAGTGTGGTTTCATGCCAAGAAAGAGCACTACAGATGCAATGATTGCACTGAGGTTGTTAATAGAGAAGTATAGAGAAGGTCAGAAGGAGTTTGTGGACTTGGAGAAAGAACATGACAGGGTGCCTGGAGAGGAGTTATGGTTTTGTATGAGGAAGTAAGGAGTGACAGAGAAATATGTCAGGGTAGTACAGGAAATGTATGTAGGGCAGTGTGACAGTGGTGAGATCTGCAGTAGGAGTGATGAATGTATTTAAATTAGAGGTTGGATTACATCAGGGATCAGCGCTGAGCCTATTCTCGTTTGCAGTGGTAATGGACGGATTGTAGATTGATGGACGTAGGTTCCCCATGGACTCCAATGTTTGCTGATGATATTGTGATCTAAAGCGAGAGTAAGGAGCAGCTTGAGGGAACCCTGGAGAGATGAAGATATATATGCTTTAGAGAGGAGGAAAGAAAGTGAGTAGGACAAAGAAAGTATACATGAGTCTAAATGAAAGGGAGGAAAGTGGAGTGGTTAGGATGCAGGGAATACTAGTGACAAAGGTAATGAAATTTAAATACTTAAATTTAAATACTCTGAAAGATCAATTCAGAGTAACAGGGAATGTGGAAGAGAGGTGAGTAGAAGAGAGGTCGAGAAGAGTGACAGGAGTGATCTGTGACAGACGGCTACCAGCAAGAGTGAAAGGGAAGGTTTACAGGATGGAAGTGAGACCAGCTATGCTATATGGGTTAGCGCTGACAAAAACACAGGAGCTGGAGGTGACAGAGTTAAAGATTTTCTTTGGGTGTGACAGGACAGGACGGACAGGATTAGAAATTAGTATATTAGAGGCACAGCCCAGGTTATATGTTTTGGAGACAAAGTTAAAAAATCAAAATTGCATTTGGTTTGGACATAGGACAAGGAATATATTGAGAGAAGGATGTTGAAGATTTTTGCCTGGCAAGAGGAAAAGAGGAAGACCAAAGAGGTTTATGGATGTGGTGAGAGAGGACATGCAAGTGGTTGTTTTGAATGAGGAAGATGCAGAGGACAGGAAGAAGTGGAAATGGATGGTCCACTGTGACAACCCCTAAAAGGGAGCAGCTTAAAAAAGAAAGAAGAAAAAACTTACAGATCTCTATGCTGGAGTGGATCCTTAAGCTTGGCTCAGTGTGTAACGTTACACCCAGCAGTGATCAATTCCTTTCCTCTTGAGAAGAAACACCTGACATAACAACTTCATATTCATTCTCTCCAGAGTGCCAGAAAAGAAATGCAATTACGGCCTACAGGAATCAGTGCTAGCTAGGAAGAGGGTCTGTTTTCCTAGATAAGGGTAATATCTGTAAATGCAGAGAGCAGGTTTCAGTATGCCGACTGCTATAGGCAGCACCAGACCTCCAGGAAAAGAGGACTGCAGTTCATGTCTCCACATCCATGCTGTATTCATTCATTTTCTTCTTTGAAATGTACTATACATTAACTATTTTCTGAATATATACAATATGTACAGTTGTATGTAGGCCTACTCGGGCCCAATGTAGCACTCATTTCATTACTTTCTCATAGTATACTGATATGATAGTAATGAATATTTTGGCGAGGGCAAGACCTGAAAATGGCATGCTTAAAATACATTTCCAAACAAACAAACAAAACATACAAATAGGTCATACATGCAAACATCCATAAACAAATATCAGGATTAATTATTGCATTGTCTTTCACATTTTAGCCTTAGTTAGCCTTACTGACATTATGAGTGGGAGCATTTACAATGATTGCAATGATCTATGTATCTATATTCCTAGACTTTCTTGTCCAGCTGGAGTGCAACTTTAGTGCTGCTCAGAAAGAAACATATTTAATATATATATACTGCCTATAATAATACTGCCATATTTTTACTCAAACTAAGCATTTCTCAGTTACTGTCATATTTAGTAATTAGTACAAGATTCCACTCAAGGAACAGCATTTTATGTATATTTTACCTAGTCATACCCTACTTCAACCAAGCAAAATATATAACTCAGTTACTGCAATGTTTCATTCCATCATCATATGATTATTATGATTATATTATTATAGTATATTAATTTCAGTTACCACTATATTAAGAAAAAACAAACAAAGAAAATTACATTTTTAATTCTAAATTTTAAATAAAGCAAATTGAATTCACTAAGGCACTGAAATTTAGATTTGCTCTTAATTAGTAGCAAATTTTACTCATACACATTTTACAGCATGTTTAACTAATTTACAGCCATTTTTTCACTCAAGCAGCAACATTTGTAACTCAGCTAAATTCAAGGTTACTGATGTTTTCCATTCCGTTTCTGGCATATTTCAGGAGCTGGAATCTTTCTGTTGGGAGCTGCTTGCTAGCGAGATAGCAAGGTAATGACAAATGTGCTTCAATGTGCTTGATATGAGGTGTTTATAAAAATATACATACATGTTGTACAAAGTTAGTATAGGTTTGGGTTTTGAATTCAGCCTGCTTTACTAAAGCTCTCGTCTTTAACCTGGTAGCTAAATAGACCCACTTGCTCATGCAGCTGCTAATTTGAAAGATTGAAATAAAAGGATGAGATATCCCTGTCATGTCAAGAACCTCTTAATGTTGTTTCTGTTTAGAAACAGACATATAAGTCATAATAGTCATTAAACCTTGAAGCTCTGTCAGTTGTTTATGTCAGTACTTAACCATGTTTAATGCATAAATCTGTGTTTGGTGTGTTTGTGTGCTTCTGCTTCTGTTACTGATACATTCAGTGATCCTATTCAATGATTTCTGGCAAATAATAAGTATCTTATCACTGCTTTTTTTTGTTCATTTTTATTTGACAGAAAAATTTCTGGGCGGCATTGTGGCATAATGGGTAGTGCTGTGTTTAATTCCCCAGCTGTGTGGAGTTTGCATATTCTCCCTGAGTCTACGTGGATTTCCTCTGGGAGATCCAGTTTGCTCCCACCGTACAAAGACCTGAACATCAGGTGGACTGGAGATGCTAAACTGCTCTCTAGGTGTGAGAGTGTGTGTCTGCCCTGTGATGGACTGGTGACCTTTTTTCTGTTTTTTTTTTTTTTTGCTCAAAACAATTTAATTAAGTTCTTAAAATGCCATAGGAAAAATAATCAGAATGTTTCCTATCAGTGTAGATAAGCCATTAAAATGGACCTGTCTGATTGGTTAGGACTTCAGGTGCTGGTCTGAAATCCTGGGTCAGATTAACCTTAAGCATAACTAGGAAGGAGCAGACCAGCCACATTTCCATTTCCAATTAATTTCATAAGGGAAAATGTCAGTCGAGGTCTACTGAAAGTTCTAGATACAAATGATACAAACTGGCAGCTCAAAGTCAAGACTCTTTACTGAAGGTGTGACTCTTGTAAATGCTACATGCAAGTTAATGTTAATTATTGAATTGACTATTGAACTATTAAAGGCAACCTACTGGACTGGGTTTTGAACCCATGACCTTCTGATCCTGGGGCCACCACTGCAAATGTAGATATTGTAACAACTGTATGAACTTTTAGTATTTAGACACTTTTCATCTCACACAACTCATTTTTATCTAATTACACAAAAATCATTTACTCTGGTTTAAATGAGTGTAAAGATGAAATTAACAGTTATTTTCAGTTATCAGAAATGCTAACTGACAGATACTCGAAGCTACTGTGAGCAGAGAAGTTCATGAATAGTCCACAGGCAGGAGCCAGAAAAACACTGCCCTAGAAAAACAAGATGAGACAATGATAGCACCTTGTTCAGCAGACACAGACTGTGAAGGTCTTAAGAGTGATGCAACCTATTGCAAGTGACAGGGCTTGGAGCTAAGAGCTAATCTCTGATTGCTTACAGCATTTTGTGTGTGTGTGTTTTGTGGCCCAGGTAAAGCTGTTGATATATTACAATGACAAGGTACAAGCTAGAGAGAGCAGAGGGGGAGAACGTATGGACCCAGCTGCTTTGTATATATAAAAAACCTTCACCCTGGAAACAGCTGCACGACAGCACAACAAAACTGCTCTGTTGTATAAAGTCTGTCAGGAAAAAGAACAATACTGCAGCGTTACAGGTAAAATAACTGGGGCTGCGACCCACTAGACCCACATATAGCAACTTTTTTATGGCTTCTCAGGAACTAAAGATTAAGACTGTGGGTGGTCTAGTGGTATGGTACTTGCCTATGGACCTATGGATCAAGAGAAGAATCCCACTTCTAGCACTGCCACCACTGGGTCCCTGAACAAGACCTTTAGCCTCAAGTTGCTCCAGGGAGACTGTCCCTGTAATTAGGACATGGAAGTCGCTCTGGATAAGGGTGTCTGCTAAATGCCACAAATGTAAATGTAAGACTAAACAAAAAACACTCAGTACAGTTTGAAGAGGTTGTAATTTTTTATGACACTGCGTGAGTTTGTGTCCTAACACCAACTCTTTTTTTTCCTTAGAATTGAACATGCTCTTTTTGGGGCTGTGTTTAAAAATATATGACATGTGAATAACCTGCCCCATTTAAAATGAATAAATTATATATAAAAGTGACATCCCATAAATTGGTTAATTTCAAATGATCTTTTGTAAATTGATAAAAATAAACAATCATTATTTATATTTCTGAAAGCATTCTTTGTTTAAAGCATTTTTTTGCACAGTACTATATGTGTATATATATATATATATATATATATATATATATATATATATATATATATATATATATAATCAATTATAAAATTTCTAATCAGGCTAAAATCTAACTCAAATCAATATTTGGTGTTACTACCTTTTGCCTTCAAACCAGCATCAGTTCTTCTGGCCCCCACAGAGCCCTGATCTCAACATCATCCAGTGTGTCTGGGATTACATGAAGAGACAGAAGGATGTGAGGAAGCCTACATCCACAGAAGATCTGCGGTTAGTTCTCCAAGATGTTTGGAACAACCTACCAGCCGAGTTCCATCAAAAACTGTGTACAAGTGTACCTAGAAGAATTGATGCTGTTTTGAAGGCAAATGGTGGTCACACCAAATATTGATTTGATTTAGATTTTAAACAAAGAATGCTTTCAAAAATGAAAGCGTTAATCATTTATTTTCATCAATCAACAAAATGAATGAACAAAAGAGAAATCTAAATCAAATAAATGTTTGGTGTGAGCACACTTTGCCTTCATAACTGACAAATGTTTTCAGTATGTTTCATTTTCTGAAGCTAGGTACGTTTGAAGTAAAAGAAACTGTCCTAGTTTCATACTGTTTCGCCCAAAGCTGCTTTAGAGTTTCCCTAGCTCATGCTTTAGTAGTTTTTTTTTTCCTGCAGCAGAATCAGATAACATGACCACAAAGTCATCCTAAAAGCTTTCTGCATACTTTGCTTTTAGCTTTAGATTCTCACTGTTGAAACTGAATGGGGCAAATGGACCAAATAGAGCTGGAAAAAAAAAGAATTTAATGGCCTTTTCTTAGTTAAAGAAGTATGTTATTTTCTTTTAGAATTTTAATTGTTTTCTTTACATGATTGCTCAAGTGAGTGCCATTCAATGAAAGAGGATCGGTAATTGTTTTACTTCAACATTTAATTGTCATGCTTTTACTTGTGATATGAATAATGGCTTTGATTTCTACAGTGCCTGCAAAAGGATGGGAAAAGCATCCTCTGCATCCTCTCTTAAACTTCTTAACTTCTGAGCATTTAGGACCTTTCCCCCAAAACCTCTCTAGGTCCTTTATAGTCCTTCACCTCTTCAGTTTATGCAACAAAACCTCAGGAGCTAAAAATACTGAATATTAACATTACTAGTTCCCTTTCATCCTTGTCTCTGGTGATGTCTCTTTCTTTTCTTTTGTCCTGTACATTGTTTATGTCTTGTTACATTTGTCATGGGTGATCTGCAGACAGACTGAAATCCAGATTAAAAGTAACAAAGTAACAAACCAAAGTTTATATTTCCAACTTTGGTCTTATGTCCTCATAAGATTTGAAAAAAACATACCCAATAGTTACATTGATCCCATTGCAGATTTGAACTTGCATGACCTTAATTCTTTACACCAAGTAATGACTATATACTATCTAAAGAAACAGATATTTTAAAAAGACAAAATGTAAATGTCAGGGTTCTTTTAATAAAAATAGAGTTGGCAAGTGAGATAATTTTTTCTATAAACAGGTTTCTTTCAAATTTTGACAGAAATACTGGGGGATGCTGTACAATAGAGGCCACACATCATGTATGGGGTAAAAAAAGAAGCTTCGTTGCCTTCCTAATGTATTTTTTTCTAGCAAGACTGACACAGTCATGCTGCAGAATGCACAAACTGACTCCACAACATGCACAGCCTACTTTTGTCTACCACATTATCTGCAGTGCTACAGCACCCTCTGTTGTACATGCCATGAGTCACTGAGCCACAGACCTCTCAGAAGTAATTGGCTATTTTGGATTTCCTAGATAAGTCAGGAAGCTACAGCTGCTAAAAAGGTGGTAATGTGACATCATCCCTTGAGTGTATAATGTAGTGCACAGACATAAATAAGGCTAATTGATACAGTTAGAGCGTTTTTATACATTAAACCAATTTAAGTTGTTTTGATCTCTTTAGATTTAGATCTCTTTCAATGCTTTAATTCTGTAATGGATCAACAGCTGTTTATTTAACAGTCAAAACTGAATACAGCATATGATAACACAGAAACTCAAACTACCATCAGCATAGCACGTAACTGATTACTAATAGTCTGTTACTAACAATCCAGCAGAAGTGTTTGTTTGCTATTAATTTGATGGTTAATATAAAATATTTAAAATGAAAATGGAACATTATCACATGGGTACAGAACAACAATATCAATAAAAACTGGTCTGATGCAAACTGAAATGTATGTACTGATTTTCTCATCCTTGCAACTAAAGAGTCTGAGATGGTCCATGTTCTGTAAGAACACGTTTGAAGAGCAGAGGTGCTGGTCTCCACTTGTTAAGATTATTTACTTCAAGAATTTCTTCCTCTTGCTCCAGTTGCTTTTTTTTCCTTGAATATGATGTGCTGAAGAAACAAAAC
The DNA here is from genome assembly GCA_017165825.1 of Hepsetus odoe. Classification (NCBI taxonomy): domain Eukaryota; kingdom Metazoa; phylum Chordata; class Actinopteri; order Characiformes; family Hepsetidae; genus Hepsetus; species Hepsetus odoe. The sequence continues at coordinate 12,676,823 of CM029370.1, read as the reverse complement.
ATTATGTTTAACTAGTATTTTTTTTTTTTAGACCTCTGCAAGAATTTCTACAATTTATAATTTCTTCTAAAATGTAAAGTACTGTGCAAAAGTTTTAGGCAGGTGTGGAAAAAAAATGCTGTAAACAAAGAATGCTTTCAGAAATATAAATAATGATTGTTTATTTTCATCAATTTACAAAATGCAAAGTGAGCAAACAAAAGAAAAATCTAAATCAAATCAATATTTGGTGTTACTACCTTTTGCCTTCAAACCAGCATCAATTCTTCAATTCTACATGAAGAGACAGAAGGATGTGAGGAAGCCTACATGCACAGAAGATCTGTGGTTAGTTCTCCAAGATGTTTGGAACAACCTACCAGCCGAGTTCCTTCAAAAAATATTGATTTGATTTAGATTTCTCTTTTGTTCATTCACTGCATTTTGTTGATTGATGAAAATAAATGATTAACACTTCCATTTTTGAAAGCATTCTTTGTTTACAGCGTTTTTTCCACACCTGCCTAAAACCTTTGCACAGTACTGTATATTTGTACACTGTCTTGTATATTTGTACAAGTTCTTAGTTGCGATGATACAATTTGCCAAAAGCACCTTTAATTCAACACTTCTTTCTAAACTATCTTCGCTCTACAAATCTAGACTAACAGCTAATCAAAAGTATATTTTTGGTTGCTATATGTGTAAGGCAGACTGTCAAAGTTTGATAAACACCCACCAGAATTTTTCCGGCAGGGGCTGGAGGGGAATAAATGTATCTGCTTTAAAGGTGGTAGGATGCCTGAACAAACAAACAAAGGTAAAATATTTGCTGTAAATAAAACAACAGTACCAATACTGAATACACTTTTGATGGAGAACACAAATATACTGAACAAAGAAAAAAGTAAAAAAGTCAGAACCTTTTTATTTATTCCCAGTTATTCAATTGTTTTTGGTATAGTATGTACACCCCTTTTTCATCTTTAAAGCTTCCATTCTTTTCAAATTCTTTGCAAATATATTTTCCCTAACTCTTATCCCCTCTTTTCATAATCCAACTTATTTTCAACTACATATTTACACTTATCAATCAATGTGGTAAGGTAAATGCTTGTCAAGTGTTGTGGCAATGGAAGCTTTATCATATTTTCAGCAAAGATATTTTTAAACAACTAATTAAAGGTCATTTTGGCTGGAAATTAAATAAAAAAGACTTGCTTCTTGCTAAAGCAAAGCACTAAATTCCTTAATTGGCTCTTACCCAAAATTGGATTTTGGTAAGGTAGATCCATGCTTGTGGAACTCAGGGCTGTACTCCGGTATTAGAAATGTCCTAGAACCTGCTACGGAACTGCAGCCAAGTATCACTAATCGATACCAATAAAAAGGCAGATTTTCATGAAAGTTATCATAATGATTAACCCTTTCCATTGACGGTAATGTGCATGATCAATAAATTCTTCTTTTGTTTCTGCATGAATTATTATTTAGAAAGAAAGTGTGTCAAAAGAATCACACATTTTTACAAGTTAGAAAAGAACAAAAATAAAATTCTTACCTGGTTTTCTCCTCCCAATGGTTGATTCTAGGGTGTATTCTAAGGTGCATCTCTTGGCTCTCTGATGAATCATGTCTATAAAACAGCGCTTTCCGGTATGGTAGGTTATTGGCTGACCACAGTTTGGGTAAAATGTCCACTCTGACTGGGATGCCATGTTAGCCTCTAAATACACCAAACAGCTTTGACTGTTAGTGAGCATTAGCATACCATTTTAGCATACCTAAGCATACTTATTGCAAGCATGGAGAATATATATTAAACTAGAACAAGATTGGTAATAATGTTACAATATACAAAGTAAGCCACTGGATTGCTATACTGGGGCTCCCCCTTGTGCTGTAATACAAATGGTTTCTATGTCCCAAACATAAACATACTCTTAAAAAGTATACTCTTGGAAATATAACAAAAATGCTGATTTGTACTAAAACATATTTAATTTGTGAGCTGCTCCAATTACAGTGAATTATCCCATTTTTTATATGACTAATAAGATCTAATCTATGCTTTCTGATCCAATTACAATTAGAGAAAGGCTAAAATGACATTTACTCATTTAACAGACAGCTTTCAGTCAGAAGGTGACTTACATGTGAGGGAAAACATTTGAGCTATTTGCAGTAATCAAGGTGGGAGACAACTTTAACTGGAACCTAGAGTTGTGTAGCACACCAGGTTAGGTACCACCTGATTTTTCTTATGTTGAAAAGATGCAAAGTAACATGACCAAGAGACAGACACAACATGTTCCTTAAAAGGCATTACAGATGACCCCTTGTTGTCTTAGAAAGAAGTCAAAGGTGATGTTCAGGCTGAGATACATGCTGATACAAAAGGATAATTTGGTTAAAACATCTCCCAAGATATTCAGTAAAAAACTCCACAACTGCCACAGAAATGTCTTTCCAATAAACTACACCAAGAATGGCTGACACTCAGCTCTGACTCATTGGGACCTTTAAACCCTTCTCCAATGAGACACGCCTGTCGTCCTTAATGAGACGGCAGATGTGTCCAGTCAGAGCAGAGCGCCGCCTACCATGATGATTGTGGAAATTTTTAACATTTTTTAAATTATTATTATTACAAAGATTACAAAAATGACTAATTTCCTTATATTTCTCTGGGGGAATCACCATGCTTGTGCATGGTCATGCTTTTTTGCTTGGCATATTGAGTAGATAAAATTTAAGTAATGAAAGATGGAAATATCCAGAAGGTTCCTATATAAAGGGGTTCCAGCCACTCAGCATTCAGCATCACTAGTAAACTAATCACCAGCCTGATCATCTGTAATCATTTGCACCTTTTTGTCACTGCTTGTCTTAAGTTAGATGGCTTTCTTCTGCTTGAATGATTCATATGTGGTCCTCTGTGTGTCTTAACAAAAAAAAAAGCAATCCTGGTCAGGTACAGGGATTGGGCTGAAAATGAGAACCAAAACGATGTTTTTCAGGAAGCCTGGGAAGTATTCCTCAACAATACATTGAAAAAAGAAAGTCTGGCTCTTTGGAAGCCAAATATTAAGAAAGGAGTGGCTAAAGACTTTTGCACAGCATTGCATGTGCAAGGGAGGGATTGAATACAATAGATATCTTACAATAATACAATAGATTCTTTGTGGATAATTTTTAATTGTTATTTCATTGTAATATCGTATATTAACACAGCTCTGCTGAAAGCATTTACATGCAATTTATTATTATATATCTTTTGCTTTCTTTATCTTTTGTATCATTTGTTATTCCCCCGAGTGTATATTGAAGGCAGGTGTACATAATGGGGTGGTTGGCAGTGTTAATTTAAACTTTTTTGGTTGAATGTGTTGGTTTATTTCTTTTTATTTAATTACTTCACACTGTAAAAACTAATAGTATAGTTAAGTTGTAAGCAGGTTTACATATTTTGGAACAAACTCATTTTTAAAATTTGCAGACTTATTTTTACCAACATTTTCTGTAATGTCACCAAGGTACAGTTAAAGGTGCATTTTTATTTTGATTTAATAAAGAACAAGCCTCACTATAATAATACTTAAAAAGCCAAACTCACGTGGGAAGGACCTCAGCAGTTGGATTTCACTCGGAAATTTAATATCTTTCATTTCAGGAAAAGGGGCATCACTGTAGCGTGGTTCAGGAATCCAACGCAATCTGGATTTCCAGTCAAGATCACACCTGAATCATGAAGCAGAATCAGGGTTCACTAGGAAAGTGAGCAGCAGGCAGTAAACTCAGAATACAAGAGAAATGTAAGGAACTTCTATGCTGTGAATTCAGTTCAGTAAAGTGTGTACTGGTGATGCTGAATGCTGAGCAGTTGGAACCCCTTTATCTAGTCACCTTGTATCGTTAGACATTTTTCACCCTGTTACAATAAAGCATTTATTTCATTTCTTTAATTCAGTCTACTCAGTATTCGAAAAGGTACGGAATAGTATTCTTACAGCAATCAATCAAACAGCAACATATAAAGAAGTGAAGGATGGCTCAATACTTTTGCACAGTACAATACATGTAAAAAATGTGTTACTTCAACAATATAATTAGAAAGGGTCTTTTTGTTTGTGTGTT